>VXBP01000810.1:27436-39688 GCA_013400115.1 Rhinopomastus cyanomelas | reverse complement strand
CTATGGGGCCAGATGGGACCCACCCAAGAGTGCTGAGGGAGCTGGCGGAGGAACTTGCCAAGCCTCTCTCCATCATCTACCAGCAATCCTGGTCAACGGGGGAGGTCCCAGATGACTGGACACTTGCCAATGTGACATTCATCTACAAGAAGGGTAGGAAGGGTGATCTGGGGAGCTAAAGGCCTGTCAGCCTGAGCTCCGTACCAGGGAAGGTCATGGAACAATTCATCTTGGGGGTGATCACATGGCAAGTGCAGGACAACAGGGGGATCAGGCCCAGCCAGCATGGGTTCATGAAGGGCAAGNAGAAGAGTGGCTGGAGAGCTGCCTGGTGGAGAAGGACCTGGGGGTGTCGATCCACAGCCAGCTGAACATGAGCCAGCAGTGTGCCCAGGTGGCCAAGAAGGCCAATGGCATCCTTGCCTGTCTCAGAAACGGCGTGACCAGTAGGAGCAGGAAGGTGATTGTGCCCCTGTACTCGGCGCTTGTGAGACCACACCTCGAGTGCTGTGTCCAGTTTTGGTCACCACAGTACATGAAAGACATTGAGGTGCTGGAGCGAGTCCAGAGAAGGGCAACCAGGCAGGTGAAGGGGCTGGAGGACATGCCCTATGAGGAGAGGCTGAGGGAGCTGGGGTTGTTTAGTCTGGGGAAGACTGAGAGGAGACCTTATTGCCCTCTACAACTACCTAAAAGGAGGTTGTAGCAAGGCTGGTGTTGGTCTCGTCTCTGAAATTAGTGATGACAGGACGAGGGGAAATGGCCTCAAGTTATCACAGTATCACAGTATCACAGTAATTATAAGGTTGGAAAAGACTTTAAAGATCATCCAGTCCAACCTATATCCAAATAAACCAAGTAAACCTAACATCTAACATCTAGATCATGCCACTCAGCACCTCATCCAGCCTAACCTTGAACACCTCCAGGGACGGTGACTCAACCACCTCTGTGGGCAGCCATTCCAAAACCAGATCAGTTGCATCAGGAGAGGTTTAGATTGGATATTAGAAAGAAATTCTTTACTGAGAGGGTGGTTAGGTACTGGAGTAGATTACCCAGGGAGGTGGTGATGTCACCATCCCTGAATGTGTTTAAGGAACAAGTGGATGTGGAGCTTAGGGATACAGTCTAGCAGTTAGACACTAGGAGAAAAGGTTGGACTCGATGACCCTGGAGGTCCTTTCTAGCCATGATGATTTTGTGGTTCTGTGATTCTACTACTGTATAAATCCTTTAGGAACTATAATAAAGATTCCCATTTGATTACAATAACAACAAATATGAACTTCAGTGCTACAGATAAGCTCTTGTTAATTAAGTGTGAAGAACAGGCACCAGAACATCTATATGAAGCAGTCATGAACTGAGGTGACAGTAGGAATATAGTGACCATATTGTATAAAAGAAAACCATGTAGAGTGTTCAAGAATGAAGTAAAAACATCTTACGTCATGTAGTGGAGATAATACAGAAACTCTACAGTGAAAGCAGGGCAGTTTTAACCACAAACAAATCATGTGCTCATCACAAACACAAAGGGAAGATCAAAGAGTGAAATTCCTACTTGAAAGTAATCGACACTTAAAACCTCAGGAGAGCCAACAAAGGAGAGGAATAAAAAGATACCGTATGTGAGAGTCTAGAGTGTATTCAGAGGAAATGGAAAATGTCTTCAAAAATAGCTTAAAAATCATTCCTGTGGACAGAAATTCTGAAGCTAAACTATTTCATTAAAACTAGCTTGTTGTAAGAAAAATAAGGCAATATTTTCCTTCCTTTCAGTACTTCGATATTTTGAGTAAGCAGCATTCACAGAATCACAGAATGTTAGGGATTAGAAGAGACCTAGAAAGATCATCCAGTCCAATCCCCTCACCATAGCAGGATCACCTAGATCAAATCACACAGGAATATGTCCAGGCAGGTTTTAAATATTTCCAATGAAGGAGACTCCACAGCTCCCCTGGGCAGCCTGTTCCGGTGCTCCATCACCCTCACTGGGAAGAAGTTTCTTCTCATTTATGTGGAACCTCCTCTGTTCCAGCTTATACCCATTGCCCCTCGTCCTATCACTAGATGACACTGAGAAGAGCCTGGCTCCATCCTCCAGACACCTTCCCTTTCCATATTTATAAACATTAATGAGGTCACCCTCCAGTCTCCTTTATTTCCAAGCTAAAGAGACCCAGTTTCCTCAGCCTTTCCTCAGCCTTTCCTCATTATGGAGATGCTCCACTACTTTCATTATTTTGTGACTCTACATTGGACTCTCTCCAGCAGTTCTGTGTCCTTCTTGGACTGAGGGTCCCAGAACTGGAGAAAATATTCCAAATGTGATCTCACTAGGGCAGAGTAGAGGGAAAGGAGAACCTCTCCCATCTACTAGCTACCCCCTTCTGATCCACCCTAGGATGCCATTTGCCTTCCTGGTGTATAACCCTACAGTGGGTTATATAACACAGCTGCTAATTCACAGCTGTTCTGTGGATCACAGCTATTTGGAGACATTTTCCACTCTGTGCCTTGGACGCTTTATTTTCTCTGAAGAGTTTTGCATATTTATTGAATAAAGGAAACTTTCCCTTAGGAATAACTCATTTTTTGTGCTAATGCTTTTTTTTTTCCCTGTGAAAGAAACAGTCATGTACAAAACTAAACAGTGGCTCACGAGTCAAGACTGCTTAGAGTATTGGATACTGAACTCTATACCTGAAATGAAAACAATTTTCATGCTTTGCTCAACAGCTCTAGAATGGCCAAGATACTTCTGTTTTAAAGTTAATGCTGTAATTAAACCCACCTCACAATGTTCCTGTGCAACTTGGTCTAGGTGATCCTGCTCTGGCAGGGAGATTGAACTAGATGATCTTTCAAGGTTCCTTCCAATCCCTAATGTTCTGTGCATCTGTGAATCTATTCTTGGAGTTTCTCTGTAAAAACTGATCCACAGTCTGTTATTCTTCTTTATATCAAATGGAGTCTACTGGAAAAAATGGATTAGCTATTCTCCAGAGTGAAGTTGCTTGAAGATGTTGGTACCGAGGATTAGAAACCGATAATTTCTACCATTTCCTCTTCAATTTACTATTGTATTCATGGCTACAAACTATGTAGATTTACTGCAAATCTAGATACAAGTGTCATGGAAAAAAATCTTGTGATTTTACTGTTCTATTAAAGAATGCTATAAAGAAAGGAAGGCACCAATCTACCCCAGTATAGCGCTTATCCACAGAAGCATTCCACAACTAATGCTGTGTATGGACACAGTGTAACCTCCAAGGCTTCCCACACAACTGAAAACCCTATTTGATATAATTTGATGTTAATACTTCAGGACTTTTTAAACATCCCCATTCGAGGGCATGCACACACAAGTGTAGGGCAACGAGGATGATGAAGGAGGTGGAGCACCTCCCTTATGAGGAGAGGCTGAGGGAGCTGGGTCTCTTTATCTTGGAGAAGAGGAGACTGAGGGGTGACCTCATTAGTGTCTACAAATATTTGAAGGGTGGGTGTCAGGAGGATGGAGCCAGGCTCTGCTCAGTGTCATGTAGTGATAAGACGAGGGGCAATGGTTGTAAGCTGGAACATAGGAGGTTCCATATAAATATGAGAACTCACTTCTTCCCAGTGAGGGTGATGGAGCACTGGAACAGGCTGTCCAGTGAGGTTGTGGAGTCTCCTTCACTGGAGACATTTAAGACCCGCCTGGATGTGTTCCTGTGTGACTTGGTCTATGTGATCCTGGTGTGTCAGGGAGATTGGACTAGATGATCTTTTGAGGTCCCTTCCAATCCCTGATGATTCTGTGATTCTGTGACATAGAGGCAGCACACAGGAGCAGAACTACAACTAGACAACTGGCTACAGAACTGCCTCACCACAACAATTTTAGATCAAGGGTCTCCAGTAAAATAAAAAATCCAACACCAAATCAAACCACCACATCATCTCACAGAATGAGAAACTGAAAGAGACCACATGATAAGTTTGCTCACCAATATAGCAGATTGTCCATTTTCCTCAAGCATTCATCCAGCACACAAGCACACGTAGATGATGGGCATGACCTATGGAATTCTCTCCACTTGGGCTTTATCCTCGCAAAGGTAGACAGGTATTGGCTCCTTGATGCAAGGCAGCTACAAGAATTGGACTGTCTATTAAAAACAAAGGAGAGAGCTGCCGTTTTTCAGCCCTGCCACTGGGGTGAAACAGGTGATGCTTTGACTCAGAGCTTCAAAAGCTTTTTGACCAGCAGACCTTTTTGACCTAGAATTTCAATGCTTTGTTTGAGGAAACAAAGTTATATTGGTAAACTTCTCACACTTCAGACTACAGTCAAACCATGTTAACCTTTGGAGGAGTTCACTGAAAAAGTGCAGATACTGCAGTGGGGGTGACAAAAACAGGCAAGAATATTTTGACCACAGTGCTATTGCCCAAGTTTTCAATGACTAGCTCTGGTCACTAGCCCATTCCTATCTATACATCCTTCTTATCTAAAGATTCCCTGCGAGCAACATTTATCAGAAGTCAGATTTTTGTTTTCATAGGACTGAACAAAACCCTTAAAGTTAAAAACATTAGCAATCTTAAAAAGTCCAGCATGAATAATAAATAAAGCATCTGATTAGGTGTTGTTATCAAATGCAAATACCTAACACCTTATTATTTCTAATGCAAGGGCTGTGGAACCTGATCTGTTATTCAACATTTGACTTGATGCTTGAAAGCCTTTCCAGCCATGATGATTCTAATAGAGCTTCCTAATTACCACTCAGATCTAAGGCACAAATGGCACCAGAGGGAAAAATGCGCAAATAACAATAAACTTTATTGTTCCTGTAAATTTGGCATCTTACTGATATTTAGGGAAATGTTGGGCATACCAGATTTAACTCCTGGCTCTTTGTATCCCCAGTAAAACTCAATCTGTGGTCTAAACCTTGTGACATGGACACTCATCTATGGTTTGTCTAAGACAAGCAATGAGACTCAACCTGTTAGTCTAAGTCTACAAAGCTCCATAGAGCAGATAAGTATTTACACATTACGAGTGAGAGGCAAAAAAGATTTCTCTTGGTGTAAGCAAGTGATGGTTTGGCTTTTTAATTAAAAAAGATTTGAGAATTATTTTTGTTCAAGTACAAGAGAAATTGGAGTTTTTAAAACATGAATTATCCACATTCTAAAGAGCCTGTGTATTGTTCTACTCAGCCCTGGCAAAATACTTCATCATTAATCATTCTAGCTGAAATGAAGCCAGTGTCAAAGATCTTATAAACAGAATAAGGGAAAAGTCAGGACCTATACTGCACTTCAGCTGAGCTTCAGACTCTTGAAGATACTTCCAGCATAAACCTCATGTGACTATCGGCTGAGAAAATATTTACACCAACCACCCACACCTCGGAGTCAAAGGAAAGTGAGAGGCAGTGAGAATATCTTAAAAATCAGCCTCTGTTATTTGCAAGAGCCCCCACCTTTCTGAGAAGGATAGGTAGAGTCTTCTCACAACTTCTTGCAGTTTAGGTTTCAAATAGCACAAAACCAGTCTAAATTTCACAGAAATACAGAATTATTGAGGTTGGAAAAGCCCTCTGAGCTCATCCAGATCAGCCCGGGACCTAACATCACCACATCTGTCAGACCAGGGAACTAAGAGCTACAACCAGCCTGTCCTTCAACACCTCCAGGGATGGCAACTCCACCACAGCCCTGGGAAGTCCATTCCAGGGTCTGGTCCAGGCTTTCTGGGAGGAAGGGCTTCCTAACATCCAACTTAACCCTCCCCTGGTGCAACTTCAGACCCTGCCCTCTTGTCCTGGCTCTGGTTGCCTGGGAGAAGAGCCCAATCCCCACCTGACTACAACCTCCCTTCAGGGTGTTGTAGAGAGGAAGTCCCCCCTAAGTCGAGAGAAAAGGAATCCTCTTTTCCAGGCTCAACAGCCCCAGGTCCCTCAGCCTCTCCTCATCAGACTTTCCCTTCAGTTCCTTCCCCAGCCTCATTGCTCCTCTGGACCCACTTCAGCCCCTCAATCTCTTTCTTGAAGTGAGAGGCCCAGAAGTGCCTCCAGTACTCAAGGGGAGGTGTCCCTAGAGCCCTCCCTGGGCAGGCTGTTCCAGTGCCTGACAACCCTTTCAGTCAAGAAATTCCTCCTGACCTCCAACCTGAACCTCCCCGGCACAGCTTAAGGGCATTGCCCCTTGTACCATGGCTCACTTGTCACTAGGGAGAACATACCAAGGGCATGGTGTATGCTTACACCTTAGTTTAAAATCAGCCAAAAGCCTGTTCCCTTTCAAGACGTGAAGAGTCAGGAGCTGTTTAAGAATGTTTATTGTGGTGTCTAACTCACTTGCTCATGAATCTGAATCAATGTTTTCTTTGGCCTCAACAGCATAAGCACAGGATAAATTAACACTAAGCTACGAGCAGGCGCAGCAGCGCTTGAACCAAAGAGGAGCAGTGCATCTACAGGAACTGCAGCTGCAGCCTCCTGTATCTGTGAAATCACTGCAAGAAACACGACAATGCAGCTTGAAGTTTGGGGGTTATTTTGTTGGGATTTTTTGGTTTCTTTTTGTTTAAATAAAGTTTAGCACCTCACACAAGCAAACACATTGAGGACTAAAAGCTATTGCGGTGTCTCTTTAGAGACAAGGCGCTTCACAAGGCTAAAAATCAGGCATTCCAAATGACAAGAAAATTAGGCTGGAATCAGAACAGCAGCCAGCTAAAGAGCTACTCCAGTTAAGAAGTAATGTTAGCTGGTAGGTACATTCTTAACCTGCCCCACTATATTTCTACCGAGAAGCCTGTCAAGAGCTTGTTTGCATAGGTGCACTTTGCATGTCAGTGCTCCTCGTGTCATTACACACCAACCCTGCATTGCCAAAAATAGCTTCTCAGAGTGAAGGGGAGGTTTTTTTAACCCTCTAATTTAAAAGAAACAGAGCTCAGCTAGCTCTAGCACTCACTCATGATTTATTTTACAAGCAGTTTCACACAGCTTTCTACTAAACAGACATCCTTTGTGCTTTATTACAAGTTTGCTCCATTGAGTCATGCTCTCCGTGGGATGTTGCATCTATATTTTATTTTGCCCTAGCCATTAATTACCTCGTGGGCCTCTATCATGTGTCTCCTGGTCTCATTTATTATAACGGCGCCTGCTAGTGTTGCTCAAGTTGAGAGGCTGCAAGTATTTCCATTAGAAACCCCATCTCCCAGGGGTTTATAAGTCATCTGTACAACTTTGCCCCTGGCTGATCACTGGCATACACAACCACAACCAGAAGGGCTCTTTCCTTCCTTAACCTTAAACTGAGCCAAAAAAAAAAACCCACTCGGTGTTTTCAAGTCATAAGCTCAGATAGCAGTTTTGAGACTTTGTTTTTGAAACTCAGAGACACTTTTATTTCTTTAAACCAAGTTTTGCAGGCTGTTTGCTGATAATGTAAGTCAGCACTTGGGAATTTAATTTTTATGGGTTTGGCTTTGTTTGTTTCTTTTCCTAAGGGATTCTTTTTAAATGCTTCAAGACATCCTTCCTCCTTTTCTTCTCTCATTAAGCTTTCATCCTCAACATCTTGCCTCCAACTAACAAGACCAGAGTCTGCTCTTCTGTAGCTGCTGCTATGTGAAACAGCTCCCAAGTATTTCTTCACATATCTCCCCTTGCATTTAAGTTCACTAACAACAATTAATTGCTCTCTCCTGCCTATATTACAATTATTATGTCATCTAGTGATAGGACAAGGGGCAATGGGTGTAAGGTAGAACACAGAAGCTTCCACATAAATATCAGAAGGAACATCACAGTGAGGGTGACAGAGCACTGGAACAGGCTGCCCAGTGAGGTTGTGGAGTCTCCTTCTCTGGAGACATTCAAGACCAGCCTGGTTGTGTTCCTGTGTGACTTGGTCTAGGTGATCCTGCTGTGTCAGGGGGCTTGGACTAGATGATCTTTTGACGTCCCTTCTGATCCCTAATGATTCTATGATTCTATGATTAGTGTGGTCAGTTGTCTTAACTACATAATACATGGAGAGTTAGTCGTGGTCATATTTTCCAAATAGTCAACTGAACTTGTGCCACAAGTTTTTCACATGCTACACAAAGGAGCTTACAGAAACAGGCCTGATAGAGAACCATACAACAATTAGCGTTGGAAGGGACCTTAAAGATAGAGTTCCAACCCCACTGCATCGGCAGTGACACCTCCCACTAGATCACATTGCTCAGAGCCCTATTCAGCCTGGCCTTGAACAACACTTCCAGGGATGGAGCAGCCACAACTTCTCTGGGCAACCTGTTCCAGCATTTTACCATGCTCACACTAAAGAACGTCCTCCTGATCTCCAACCTCAATCCCCCCTCTTCCAGTTTCCAACCATTGCCCCTTGTCCTCTCACACCCTGCCCTTGTACATAAACTCTCCCCAGCTTTCCTGTAGCCCCCTTCAGGTACTGGAAGGTCACTATGAGGTCCTCGCAGAGCCTTCTCTTCTACAGGCTGAACAATCCCAGCTCCCTCAGCCTGTCCTTGTAGCAGAGGATCTCAGCCTCCTGATCATTTTCTCTGCCTCCTCTGGACCTGCACTATCAGGTCTGTGTCCATTCTGTACTGAGGGCTCCAGAGCTGGACACAGGACTACAGGAGATGTCTCACTAGGGCAGAGCAGAGGGGCAGAATCCCCTCTCTCCATCTGCTGGCTGTGCTGCTTTTGATGCAGCCCAGGATGCCGTTGGCCTTCTGGGATGCAATTGCACACTGGTGGCTCATGGCCAGCTTTCCATCCACTAGTATCCCAGGTCTTTTTCCACATTGCTGCTCTCAAGTGTGTCTGCCCCTAGTCTGGATTCAGATCTCCAACTGCCTTGGCCCAGGCGCAGGACCCTGCGCTTGGACTTGTTGAACCTCATAAGGTTCCCCTGGGCCCACTTCTCCAGCCTATCCAGGCAGCTCTGGATGGCCTCCCATTCCTCTGTCCTACCAATTGGACCCCAGCTTGGTGTCATCAGCAAAGCTGCTGATGGTGCTCTCAGTGCCCCTGTCAATATAGATATCTATATTTAGCATCATTATGCTGACTGTAAGGCAGGAACTGCAACCTATCATCACACATAATAAAAGTTAAAGGACGCAGATCCATCAAATACCGCCTTTGAGAGCCATTGCTACTATTGAAAAACCTTCAATAAAATCCCAATTTTACCAAAGGTGGTAATTCACTTGGAGTTTTAAAGAGACAACATTTTTGCATTGGCTCCTGAACTTAGCAAAGCACCAAGAAAATAATTTCTATATTGCTGTTCTCTTTTCAGCAGCCCAACAAGCAGCAAGGAGATGCACCTCAGCCTTAAAAGTAGTACGAGTTCACAAGGCTGCTAAAATCTTCATAAGTGGTCCCTGCACTTCCCTTCCCTTCAAAAGACAGCAGAGGAGATAAGCAACCTATTAAAGCAGTTCTAGAAAGGAAGCAAGTTACAGGATGCTGTAAAGTCTTGATTAATTTGTGTTTTATACACAGATTAATTAACTCTGTAATGGTGGAGAATAAGCCTGCTCTCAATCACAGAGCTGAGAATCAAATTAGTGCATTTATGAGGTACAGATAGGATGAAAATGAGCTCTTCTTTAGCAGGTCAAGAAGCAATGAGTGGTAAAGACATGAGCACTACTAAATCAGCTCAAGAAGTGTCTAGTTAAATAATGGTACTGCCCCTACAAATCAGCTGCCCTTGCCATTAAGCACCATTTCTCTTAAATTCTGTAGGACACATCCTGGCCAAACAAACTTCTTGAGCAGCGGCTAGGTTGCCCATTTTTATTGCTCTCATTTGAGTGAAGCAGAGTGACTTCTGGAAGTTATTTCTCTTCATTCTTGTTTTTTAACTGGTTGAAATATTCTGGTATATTTCTGCCATCTAAAGAGAATCCTATTGCCTATCACTCCTCATTTCTATTTCATACTGCTAAGAAGGAAGAATTTATGTTACATGGAATGGAAGATGAAGCACAGAGACAAGAGAACAAAAAATGTCTATGGAAAATAATCTACTTTATTTAGCTGGAAGAGTATACCAGACCCAGGGGAAAGGAAAATACTGCTAGAAACAATTATCCTTCGAATGCAAACCTAGAATTTAGCCTATTAGATTAGAGCTAGCCTCACAGAATCAAGTCTTAGTAACCCCTCCTATGTAACCCATCTACCAACCACCCATCTACGTTTCTTTGTAGTCAAAGACACAGAACAAACCAAAGATGTAAGAACAATATAGGTTGAGAGTGCAGTTCCCAACCAAATTTCTTGTGTGATTTTACATTTCTGATCCCAGATCCTTCTTCCTGGGAAGAAAAGTCTAAACTGCAAAGTTCACGCTGGCGTTAAAGACTCACTTCAAAACAAGTGGTAACTCTTATTTAAGATCCACATTCACATATAGTCCCCACAGCAAGTCTACTCCCCATAAATCAAGCTGGTCTTTCTCCATAACTTCTCTCAAGCTACTCTCTTTTCTAATTTGAAGAGAAACTGTCAGTCATGTTTACCAGTCAATTTTCAGTGTATTTATCTGGTTGATTAACCAGCTCCCCCTTGCTCCATCTGACCTAGTACTGTAAAATAACTAGAGGTGATGCCTCAAGCTATTTATTGCTGGAGTTTACTAAAATTAAGGTTTGCTCAGGAGAAGAAGCAACATGCCGAGCTAAAGAGAACAAAGCCTTCAGTGAGGAAAGGAGACTTCCCCAGCTACACAGAGTTACGGGCTCTGCAGTTTGTGTGCATTATTAAACAAAAACAGCCTGCAAAAATTATATATTAATAATCTCCCGTTCCACCCACCCATCCCCAAAAAATATCCAGATTAAGCAGCAGTGTAGAGGTTTGATGTTCAATATCCAGGATTATTTGCACTGCCCACTGCTGGAATAAACACACAGGTCAGAGAACACTGACAGAAGAGTTATCAACGCGCCTTTATTTTTTGCCCCTCAGTCCGCTGTCCAGTAGCAACAGAACAAACAGCAAAGGGGGCAGCATGCTGTTGTTCACAGAATTTTTGAGACTGAAAAAGACCTGAGCTCATCCAGACCAGCCCACGACCTAGCATCACCACATCAGCCAGACCGGAGCACTAAGGGACACAGCCAGGCTGTCCTTAAACACCTCCAGGGATGGAGACTCCACCATTGCCCCGGGCAGTCCAGTTCAGGGTCTGATCACCCTTGCATGACAAAGGGCTCTCCAACATCCAACCTAACCTTCCTCTGGCAGCTTCACGCCCTGCTCTCTCATTTGGGTGCTGGTTGCTTGGGAGAACAGTCCGACCCTCCACCTGACTACAACCTCCCTCAGGGAGTTCGGAATAGGGAGAAGGTCCTCCCTGAGTCACCTCTTCTCCAGGCTGAATATTCCCAGCCCCCACAACAAGGCTGCTCTCCTCAGCAGCCTTTCCCTCCAGTCTCTTCCCCAGCTTTGTTGCTCCTCTGGACCTGCTCCAGCAACTCAATATCTTTCTTGAAATGAGAGGCCCAGAACTGCCCCCAGGACTTGAGGAGAGGCTTCACCAGTGCCCAGCACAGGGGAAGAATTACATCCCCAGCCCTGCTGGCCACACTATTGCTGATACAAATCAGGATGCCAACCTGTGCTGCCAGGTCCCTCTCTGCCAGGCTGCTCTCCTGACTCTCACCCCCCAATCTGTAGCTGCAGGGGATTATTGTGGCCAAGGTGTAGGACCCTGCCCTTTCCCCTGTTAAACCTCATCTCATTGGCCTCTGCCCATTGACCCAGCCTACCCAGTTCCTTCTGCAGCATCTTCCTCCATGCCAGCTGTGGTGGGTTCAGGACCACAATTTAGTATCAAACAAAGGAAAAGCAAAGCAGTGAGGTCTCAACGGCATCTCGGATAAAATTCACCAGACAACTGATGGCTTAGGGAAACTCCAGAAAGATTTATTAACAGCAACTATACACAGAAAAGGTTATGCAAGACGGTGCATACAAACTGGAAACTCTGTCATTAATGCCCTCACAGAACCTGAGAAAATAGAATGGTAAACCACTCCAGTTTGGGCCTTGGATCTTCTTCTAATTTAGAGACCTGGGAAGGAAAGCATGTCAGTCCGGGATGGCCTGAGTTTCTCAGCGCCCACAATCTGCATCCCTCGGTGCAGCAGACATGCATCCTCAATGCTCTCGGGATGGCCTGAGTCTCTCAGTGCCCACA
>VXBP01000810.1:7361-27234 GCA_013400115.1 Rhinopomastus cyanomelas | reverse complement strand
GGCTGGCTCAGGGGGGCCGCGGCTGGCTCGACAGGGGCTGCGGCTGGCTCGGCAGGGAGCCGTGGTTCTCACCCCCCTCGGAGCCGCGGTCCTCACCCCCCCCACCGCCCGTTCCTGTGACCTGTGCAACCGGAGTAGGTCCCCCAGAACACAACAAAACTTTTCTTCCTCATGAAAGCACTTCTACAGGTTCTAGCAGTGCTCAAACTGCAACACAAGCAGATCAACTTTCCCTCCCAACTTGGTGTCATCCACAAATTTACTAAGAGGAGGCTTGATCCTCTCAGCCAGGTCATCAGTAAGGATTTTTAATAGAACTGTGCCCACCACTGATCCCTAGGGGACAGGACTGCTCACGAGACGCCAACTGGGTGCGGCACCATGTACAGCCAGTCCGTGCCCGGTCATCTAGTCCGATTTTAACCCAGCTCAGGATGCACCTGACCGAGGGGAAGACAAAATTATTACTGGCTGATTCCACTCCCCCAGGACCTGAGAAACAAGGAGGGAGGGGAAGGAAGAAAATTGCACTGCATGTTTACTCATGTCAAACCTGAAATACTGCAAGGAACCTGAGATGAAGCAGGAGTGGAACCTGAGAGGGAGTCTGGGAAACTCATGTGGTTCAAGCATCCTTAAATGAAATCACTGTGTAACACAGAAATGAAACCTGAGGCGTCTTCTCACCTTCTCCTGAAAAAAAGGTCTTAAGTGGAAGACTATGAAAGGCAGTTCTTTGGAAAGCCTGAGAGGGCGAAGCACTATTTAGCAGAGTTAGTGAGAAATAGATGCCTAAGCCGCTACCTAATAGGCGAACGGGGAGTCTGCAGGGCTGAAGGTCAAATGAGGTAGAATAGGAAGCCTGAACTTCTGCCAGAGAAATATTGGTCAGTTGAGAGGTGATGGGACCCAAAGATACTTAAAGGAGATTCAGAGCTATTTTTCCTTCCAAACTAGTAGCAGACCTGTATCTTTTTTACTATGAGGGTCAGACTTAAAATTTTAGGTCTGTTGTGTCACATGTTCAGGAAGGGCAGGTCCTGCCTCTCCAACCTGCTCTCCTTCTATGATCAGGTGACCCGCTTGGTGGATGTGGGGAGGCCTGGGGATGTGGTCTATCTGTCCCCCACAGCAAACTGCTGGCTAAGCTGTCAGCCCACGGCTTGGACGGCAACACTCTGTGCTGGGTTAGGAACTGGCTGGAGGGCCGAGCCCAGAGGGTGGTGGTGAATGGTGCCACATCCAGCTGGCGGCCGGTCACTAGTGGTGTTCCTCAGGGATCAGTGCTGAGCCCCATCCTCTTTTACATCTTCATAGATGATCTGGATGAGGGCATTGAGTCAGTCATCAGCAAGTTTGCAGATGATACAAAGCTGGGGGCAGATGTGTCTGAGTTGGAGGGCAGAAGGGCTCTGCAGCGGGACCTCGACCGCCTGGACAGTTGGGCAGAGTCCAAAGGGATGGCGTTCAATAAGTCCAAGTGCCGGGTGCTGCACTTTGGCCACAACAATCCCATGCAGAGCTACAGGCTGGGGTCGGAGTGGCTGGAGAGCAGCCAAACAGAAAGGGACCTGGGGGTGCTGATTGATACCCGCCTGAACATGAGCCAGCAGTGTGCCCAGGTGGCCAAGAGGGCCAATGGCATCCTGGCCTGCATCAGGAATGGTGTGGCCAGCAGGAGCAGGGAGGTCATTCTGCCCCTGTACTCTGCACTGGTTAGGCCGCACCTTGAGTACTGTGTCCAGTTCTGGGCCCCTCAGTTTAGGAAGGACATTGAGGTGCTTGAGCGTGTCCAGAGAAGGGCAACGAGGCTGGTGAGGGGCCTTGAGCACAAGCCCTATGAGGAGAGGCTGAGGGAGCTGGGATTGTTTAGCCTTGAGAAGAGGAGGCTCAGGGGAGACCTTATTGCTGTCTACAACTACCTGAGGGGTGGTTGTGGCCAGGAGGAGGTTGCTCTCTTCTCTCAGGCAGCCAACACCAGAACAAGAGGACACAGCCTCAAGCTGCGCCAGGGGAAATTTAGGCTTGAGGTGAGGAGAAAGTTCTTCACCGAGAGAGTCATTGGCCACTGGAATGGCCTGCCCAGGGAGGTGGTGGAGTCGCCAACTCTGGGGCTGTTCAAGGCAGGATTGGACGTGGCACTAGGTGCCATGGTCTAGCCTTGAGCTCTGTGGTGACAGGTTGGACTTGATGATCTATGAGGTCTCTTCCAACCTTGATAATACTGTGATACTGTGATGTGTGTTACAAATGATAGCCAGGCACTGCCATCAGTCACAGCAAAGTATGACAACTTCTTAATGTGGCACTATGATATTACACAGAGGGAACACGCTCGTTTGGCTCAGTACCACTTCATAATCCTACAAAGATACACTCAGCTCATGGTCTGGGAGTAACCTGCAGACCTCTGCACATTAAATCATTCTGAATTTTTCACCATCCCAGTTCAGGCACATGAAATAGATGTGTAACAGCCGCTACTGCCTATTCGTTGTCAATACAATATTGAATATGCTCTTGCCACATCCAGTAAACAAATTCCATGGAAATGAATTTACACATAGCTACTACCTCTGTTTTTAAATCATTAGTAACTGCCGTGTGTTGCACCAGCAGTTAGCCTTTCTAGTGCCTCAAATTAAAAAAACCCATTGTATCTCTTAACATGCTAATACCAAAGGGTAGGGTAGGCTTCTACGGATCTTAAGGTCTGCCACCTGCCCAGGGGACACACCTGGAGCAACAAGAATAGCCTTGTACTCTCAGAGTCTAGCAGGTCTGCTGCAGCACCAGAGCTGGCAATAACCACAGTATTCTCATGGCAGCAAGCAAGGAGCTGGCAGGGTGGGGGAAAAAACATAAACTACTAGTGTTCACCAGCGAGATTGTTTTTCTGCACCTGAAGTACAGGTGCACCCAAGTCTCATGTGACCAACATGCCACTCATTGGGATGGAAGCATTCTTGGGGATACAGTAGTGTGAAACAGCTAGTTCTTCAAAGTTCCAGGATCTAATTCCCAGAGAACATGCAAATATTTTTATTCACTCAATTACTTTTGCCAGTTCTAGAGAGCATGGGAAAGCCCAGTCCTCCAGGATATACCATCTGCGGGCTTAAATCCCACACACAACCATTGTATGGGAGAGAACATAGACTGAAATGAGGAGCATCTGACTGCTGGAATATGAGATTTCATTAATTCACTGCATGCACAACATCTTTATTTGCAGAAAATGAACTAAAATAGCAAAACAGTTAAATAAACTGTTCTAGAATTTTTCCACAAGCTTCACCCAGGGGGTGTACATTCCTCAAATTACATACATAAAATAAAAACATCCAACTCGCTCTGGTTTTCAGGCACTGATCAAATGCACGGGAAGGATGGATTCAGTCTTTGCTCTTTCCAAAATCAATACACTGTAATAAATATGTAAATGCTGCTGCTAATTATTGACTTGGAGATGCAGACAAGCTGTTGCTTTTTAGAGAATGTATTGATTGGATTCTCTGTGCTTTTTTTTTGTTTTAAGTGCACCAGTATCCTCCAGCAAAATGTGTGATTTATGATACAGATACAGTGGAACTTTAAAGTTTTATCCCCAGATGTCTCATAAAAAAATAAAGATAAAGCAGGCATCTAACTAGAAATGACATCAAATGTCAACATCCCAGCAGTTTATACAAAAAGTGTTCTCTCACACAGAGGATCAGGGCAAAATCAAATAAGATGGGTCATCTGCAGCGAAGAGGTGGCCACACAGGAATGATTCCACAATACATTTTTTGGTGGAACCTCAGACACTCATACACAGGATTTTTTCCCTCCCAACCAAATTCGCTGTGGTTTTCCACACTTGGATTTGACCTTGTTCACTAGCATAAAGCCTTCCTGATAAGCAATTCTAAGTTAACAATAGAAGTTCCATTATTACCTACATTTTTCAACCAGAGAAGGTTAAGGCATAGCCAAAATCTATGATTATTCTACACTGCAACGTACATCTTCTCATAGAGGGACTTGGGAGCAAAGATGTATGACTCAGGTTGTGAGAATTTACATAGTTGAGTGTAAAAGATGAGGGCACTGCATCACCTCTCCTACAGAGACAGGCTGAGAGAGTTGGGTTTGTTCAGCATGAGGGGAAGAAAACTCTAGAGAGATCTTGTAGAGACCATCCAGTCTGTGAAAGGTGCCTGTCAGAATCATAGAATCATTAGGGATTGGGAGGGACCTCGAAAGATCATCTAGTCCATTCCCCCTGACACAGCAGGATCACCTAGATGTAGGCGGGTCTTAAACATCTCCAGTGAAGGAGACTCCACAACTTCCCTGGGCAGCCTGTTCCAGTTCTCTGTCACCCTCACTGTGAAGAAGGGAAGACTGTTCACAAAGGCAGGGACCGATAGGATGAGAAGTCATGGTTTGAAGCTGGAAAGAGGCAGGCTGAGGCTGGACATCAGGAAAAGGTTCTTGAATCTGATGGTGGTGGATCTGTGGAACAGGTTGTCCGGAGAGGTAGTGGAGGCCCCATTCCTGGAGCCATTCAAGGTCAGGCTGGATTGGGGCTCTGGGCAATCTGTCCTAGTTAGAGATGCCCCTGCTTGGTGTAGGGGCATTGGTCTAGATGACCTTTCAAGGTCACTTCCAATCCACACGTTTTCTGATCCTATGACTCTAATTTAGCACTATCATGGGCCTGAACTTACAGAAAGTCATTGCAGAGCTGAAAAGCACAGCAGTGCTGTTATTTTAACCTTAGAGTCAACAGCACAGATCTTAAAGTCACTTGATAATTGTTCAGTACTCAACAAGCTGTGGCTGGTCATTCCAAAAAGGCTTAGCTGGTCACCACACCCCACCTAGTTGCAGGAAAACAGAAACCTGCTCGGTGTGGGTGAACAATCCAAGCAGACAAGACGCACGTAACCACTGTAAAACCCTCTGCACCGAGGGACGAGGACTACATTTCAAGCCTAGCTGCTGCAGACACACTGTCACAAACTGCACCAGTCACATCAGAGACGTCACAGCCCATATGCACAAGAAAACCTAACTCTTAACTCAGTGTGGTGTCTCTGCACACACAGATCGGCAGAGAAACATGCACGCTCGTCATCTCTCTTAAGGAGATGTAAAGCAGTCTCGTTAGTGTTCAGGAGGAGGTCATTAAGACACTGGAGAGCAAATCTATTAGACTACCTACTGAAGTTACACGAGACAAGCACCTAGGTGTTCTCTAAGGGGCAAGTTTAGAGGGTTGTGTTTTTTTTTAAATAAAGTATTTTATTTGCATGGAAATATACAAAAATTAATTTTTCAGATATTGATGTGAGAAAAACGGCAAAGACGTAAAATGGACATCTGGTCAAAACAAAAAAATATCATAGCCTGGCTGCCCTGTAAAATGGAGTAACTGAAACCTTATAAAATCTTTATTTCTGAGGGGAAAAAGCCACTGGTGTTACAGTAATGTCAAAATTCTGTACTGATACTGCCAGAACACATCTCTCACTCTTTTCCTCCCACAGTACTTCTTTTCCACCCATCCTCTAATAACGTAGAACTAGTTCATTATTTCTAGTCCAGAATTGCTTTCTCACTAGGTTTGATATAGAAGAGAACTCTGAAGCTTGTTATAAGAGAAAGACGAGCACTGCATCACTTGCCTGGCACTCTAACCATAAAGTCAGATACGGATAACACAGCTTAGGGACAGACCACATTCTGGTCTCCAAGCTGGTGGAACATGGCTTTGATGGGTGGAACACTAGATGGGTAAGGAACTGGCTTGATGGCTGCACCCAGAGAGTGGTTGTCCATGGATCCTTAACCAAGCGGAGGCCAGTGACAAGCGGAGTCCTTCAGGGATCGGTCCTGGGACCAGTCTTGTTCAACATCTTTGTTGATGACATGGACAGAGGCATTGAGTGCACCCTCAGCAGGTTCGCTGATGACACCAAGCTGTGTGGTGCAGCAGACACACTGGAGGGCAGGGATGCCATCCAGAGGGTCCTGGACAGGCTGGAGAAGTGGGCACAAGCCAACCTGATGGGGTTCAACAAGACCAAGTGTCAGGTCCTGCATCTGGGTCGATGCAATCCTAAACACAAATACAGGCTGGGCAGTGACTGGCTAGAGAGTAGCCCTGAGTAGAGAGACTTGGGGGTGCTTGTGGATGAGAGGCTCAACATGAGCCAGCAGTGTGCACTTGTGGCCCAGAAGGCAAACCAGATCCTGGGCTGCATCAGGAGAAGTGTGGCCAGCAGGTCGAGGGAGGTGATTCTCCCCCTCTACTCCGCTCTGGTGAGACCCCATCTGCATCCAGTTCTGGAGCCCTTATTACAAGAAGGATGTGGAGGTGCTGGAGCAAGTGCAGAGGAGGGCCACGAGGCTGGAGCATCTCTCCTGTGAGGCCAGACTGAGGGAACTGGGGCTGTTGAGTCTGGAGAAGAGGAGGCTCCCAGGTGACCTTATTGTGGCCTTACAGAACCTGAAGGGGTCCTACAAAAAGGCTGGGGAGGGGCTATTTAGGATGTCGGGTAGTGACAGGACTAGGGGCAATGGAGCAAAGCTGGAGATGGGTAGATTTAGAGTGGAGGTGAGGAGGAAGTTCTTCACCGTGAGAGTGGTGAGAGCCTGGAATGGGTTGCCCAGGGAGGTGGTTGGGGCCCCATCCCTGGAGGTGTTTAAGGCCAGGCTGGATGAGGCTCTGGCCAGTCTGGTCTAGGGTGGGGTGTCCCTGCCTGTGCTGGTTGGGGTTGGAACTGTATGATGGTTCCTTCCAACCCTGAGTGATTCTGTTTACATGGCTTCTCCAGTGAGGTGAGCCTGCTCTGGCAGGGGGATTGGACTAGATGATTTTTCGAGGTCCCTTCCAATCCCTGATGATTCTATGATTCTATGATTCTATGACAAAAGCAAAGTGAAAACCAATGTCCCACTGAATTGGTCAGGACAGCTGCTCTGGTGCATACCCCTGTCCAACAGAGAATGGTGACTGCAAATCCTATTCTCAGCACCCTGCTTACCAGAGATTGACAGGGATTCTGCTTCAGCACTTGAACTCTGTCCCTTCAGCTGGACCTGTCCCAGTTTTCTGACTGTGGTGGACTTGTCAGCAGAGTACTGATCTCTGCAGGCCAACCCACAGGGCCAGGCAGTACAAGGAGGTCAGTATGCTGTTGGTTTAGTAGAGAAGCAGCTCCTGGCTTAAATCACAGTCCCATCCAGCAAGCGACACTAGGGAAAGGGACATTAGATCCAGGGTGGCATCAAGAGGGTGAAAATAGCCCCCTGAAGTTCTGGGACCAAACGCTATAAAAGCTGCTTTTCTTTCCCAGAGGAGAAGGGGTGAATCTCTCTTTTGCCACCGATATTTCACCAAAGGCAAAATACTCCACAGAACTGAGGGTGAATAAACCTCCCAAATCCACTTTGTGGCTACAGGCAAGGTTTTTTTGGACTCGATTAAGAGTCTGAACACATGGCTTTGATCTGAGGCCATGAAGAAGGAGTATTTCTGCCTCAGACAAACCAGCATAGCCTGGGTGAACAAAAAGCAGAGCAGCATCTGTCTCCATGCTTCAAATGGTGCAAAATATGTCCCCACTCATGATACTTGTGCTGGTCCTGGGGCGAACGGCAGAGACTGCTCTTTTGACTTCTTTGTGGTCTTTGGAGAAGCCTGTGCCACTGACGACTTCAGCCTCATGCAAACTGACGCACAGTTTGAGACTGTTTAAATACTGCAGCCACGAGTGTCGCTGTGAAGTAGCAGAGATAGCTCTGCAGCAATCCAAAAACCTCTGTTGAATTGAAAATTAAGTGCAAAAACTTGGTTTTATCTGTAATTCAACTTGTTTACTCTCTTCCCATTTTGAGATATCTTTCTAAAAAAAATTAATTACTATTCATAAAAAATTGTCCTATCTAGCTTTGAACTAAGGTGCCCACCCCTACCCACCCCTACCAGTACACATCATGAGAAAATGAGAAGGTCCATCAAAAATAGGAGATCAGAAGCAGATCTGCCTGCTTGCATTACTTCTACATAAGTGTGCACCACAACTGAGCTTCTACATAAATGGATACCAAAACAAAAGGAGTCATTATACCTGCTGCTCCCCAAAAACTTTGCTACTATTCACTATTGTCCATTTCACAGAATCGCACAAATATTGAGGCTGGAAAAGACCTCCAAGATCATCAAGTTCAGCCCATGACCTAACATGATCACAGTGGTCAGACTAGAGCACAAAGGGCCACAGCCAGTCTGTCGTTAAAACACATCCAGGGATGGGGACTCCACCACTGCCCTGGGCAGTCCATTCCTGGGTCTGATCACCTTTTCCAGGACAAAGGGCTTCCTAACCCTCCCCTAGTGCAGCTTCAGGCTCGGCCCTCTCATCCTGACACTCACTGCCTGGGAGAAGAGCTCCAACCCCACCTGAGAGAGGGAGAAAGTCCCTCCCTGAGTTTCCTCTTCTCCAGGCTAAACACCGCCAGCTCCCTCAGCCTGTCCTCATCAGACTTTCTCTCCAGTCCCTTCCCCAGCCTCATTGCTCCCCTGGACCTGCTCCAGCCCCTCAATCTCTTTCTTGAAGTGAGGGGCCCAGAACTGCCTCCAGTACTCATGGAGATGCCTCATCAGTGCTTTCCCAGGAATAAAACGGTGGTTATAACAAGTATTTATCATCAGTTCTTGGCTGCCTGATTAGGATTCAGTGCTGAAAAATTAATGTTAAAGGGAATTAGCAGTTTAATACCTTTTTTAATTATTTCTTTCAATATTAAAACGTCTGCCTTCAGAATCTCAGGCTTTTTCAGCAGAGCCAGGTGCTGTTTCTTTACACCACAATCTCAGACTCGGAGTGAACAACTTGAGGGGGCAAGAAGGAAGGAATGAGAACTGCCCACACAGCAGGAGGGATGAGCAATATAATTTGTACTTGTAGACACAAGCCTCCATCTCCTCTGCTAAACACTGGCTCTTACTATGGACAGCCCATCAGCCACATCTATTCTTAAAGGTATTGTTTTGTGGTGGGCAGATGCAATCTTAAGAGGGAGAATATAATAAGTATGTAAAACCACCCACAGGTAGTTTGTGAGCAGCAGTTAATGCCTGTTCAAGCTTCAGAGGATGCTTCAGAGATAGAAGGCCATAGGCAGTTTGCCCTTCACCATTTGCATAAATTTCACTTCAAAACACAAGATGCTTCACTTATTCTCCTGAAGTTACATCGGCCAATATAATTTGTCTGTTTGGAATAGACAAACGGGCCACCATCAATGTTCATTAAGTATTAAGAGGTGAAACTTGTGTCATGAATCATTTGAAATGCAATTTCTTCTACTCTGGCAGTAAAGTTTAGATATGGAAAATCTGATATCTTAAGATATTAAAGATTTCCCTTCTAACAATAGACAGGAACACACTTGAGCTGAGCTAAGCCAAAGCCTTTGGCACATTCCAAGTAGCATGACCTTCTAATTTCACCCTATACCCAACCTCTATTCCACGAGATAGAGTTAAATTCAGATGACAACGAGTGGGAGAGAATCAGTTGCCTTTTAGCTAGTAAAGTACTTGGAACCTTTGTCCTATGACGAACAGCTGAGCGTGCTGGGGCTGTTTAGTCTGGAGAAGAGGGGACTGAGAAGAGATCTTATTGCTCTCTACAACCACTTGAAAGGAGGTTGTAGAGAGGCAGGGGTTTCCCCTAGTGGTCAGTGAGAGAATGATGGGAAATGGCCTTATGTTTTGCCAGAGGGGGTTCAGGATGGATGTCAGGAGGAATTTCTTTCCTGGAAGGGTTGTCATGCACTGGAACAGCCGGCCAAGGGAGGGGGTTGAGTTCCCATCCCTGGAGGTGTTTAAGAGAAGGGTAGATGTTGCATTGGGGGACAGGGTTTAGTGGTGCTGATAGGGCTAGGAAAAGGTTGTCTTCAGTGATCTTGAAGGCCTCTCCCAGCCAAAACTAATCAACAATTTGATGATTTGCCCTTTTTTTTAGAAAAAAAATAATCCACATTTATAGGACCTAGAAACTTAAGACTGAAGTGGAGATTTGGATCTTCTCTTGTGACTGTGGGAGTTGGTATCTGACAATTTACAGCACCTAATACAACTTACTGCAGAGGTATTTGTTCACTTATATCTCTTAGGTTACATCTCAACCTAACCTGAGCTAGAGACAAGACTATAACCAGGCCTTGGCTCAAGGGAGTAGGGCAGAGCTACTGGCAATGTGGAAACTTGATGGTGCAATTGATACCTCAGGCTTTTGTGAGCTTGTTTGTGTGGCATTATGTACAACTTCAGCCTGGAACAGCTTTCACACCGGTGCTGAAGAGTTTCATATATACAGTGGGTTTCCTCAGGGCTGCTTGAAGGGCAGAGGAAATCACAGGAGTGATTTGATCCCGGTATCACGGGGATCAAATATATGGAACAGATATATTTGCTTTCTAGAGAAACTACATGTCTTAGTACAAAGTTTGGTAAGGAGTCAGCTGACTGGATTAGCTGTGTATGATCTTGCTTCCAGATACTGCAAAGCGCACAGGATAATGCTGAATTCAGAGACCACCGTGTCACACACTCACATGAAGAAAATGAAAACCAAAACTGATAAAACCAGCTAACACAGCTCTGCATCACATCAGGAGAGGGCACAGACATGCTGCAACTTCCCCATGTCCTCCCTCAGGATGGATCCTCACCTCACCTCAGTTGTGGGATGGATTCCCACAACTGTTCTCCTTCCTAAGATCTTAATATGCACTCAAACTCCCACCATCTCGACATGAAGACAACCACTCCCAAACCAGAGAAGCAAAACTTCCAGGAGGGTACTCACCTCCTCCAAGAAGCCTAGACTCAGCATGTAGAACATTAAAACAAGAAAGCCCAGAGGCTCCAACCAGGAACTCCTTAATCAAGAGTTTTGCACAGAGACCACCCACCACAACTGTGGGCAGTGCTGTGAGCAAGCTGATATCACAATGGGCCCAGCCAGACATTTCACCTGTTGTCCCACTACAGGTACCTCTCTATATCCATATGTACAAGAGGATTTGTGTGTAGCAAGGCACTAGACACTTCAGAACGAAACACAAGCAATCTAAGAAACTGAACAAGATGGGGTTGTTCAGCCTGGAGAACAGGAAGCTCTGAGGTGGCCTACTAGAAGCCTTTTTTTCTGAAGGGGGCTACACAGGTGTGTAGCAAGAGGACAAGGGAAAATGGTTACAGACTTGAAAAGTGGAGACTGAGGTTGGACCCTCCTTTCCTGTGAGGGTGATGAGATGTTGGAACAGGTTGCCCAAGGAAGTGGTGGCTGCCCCATCCCTGGAGGTGTTGGAGGCCACACTGGTTGGGGCCGTGAGCAACCTGATCTAGTGAAGGTGTCCCTGCCTTTGCAGTGGGGTTGGAAATGAAAGATCTTTCAGGTCACTTCCAACCCCGGCCATCCTATGATTCTAAGCTGCCTTTACTGTTATTTTGCACAAAACATGGCATAAATTATAAGCCAGTGAAAAGCATGCCTTACTTGTCACATTTTTATTAAGCTATAGACAAATCACTATAAACACTTTTGTAGCCTAAATGTACAAGGCATTTACACAGACCTTGCAAAGTGTAAAACTGAAAAAAACCCAACCAGTATCCTGGCTGCAAGTCATATGTATTGAAAATCTGTTTGAAAACATCACTGTTTTGCCCGTGGACTGTAAGAACATTAGAATAAGACTGAAGGCCATCCTGGAACCAATTCTTTTCCCCAAAAAGTATGTCAATGCACATACCTGATGGGGATCCTACTTTGCTGTGACTAACTTCAGGTTTTTCATTTATATAATATAAAGAAGATGAAAACAGTGACTGACTAACTGCTTTATTCTTCCAAGTCATCACAACAACAAAGGAAGCTATTACGTTTGTCAGCATATGTCTGTGTTTATTGTATCATCTGATTTCAGTTGGAATCTCACACCTAAAACTTTCTGTCGTTGTGATAAATATCACAGAATTACACAATTATTGTGACTGGAAGAGACCTCTGAGCTCATCCAGACCAGACCAGGAACGAACACCATCACATTAGCTAGACTGGAGCACTAAGGGGCACAGCCTGTCTGTCCTTAAACACCTCCAGAGATGGAGACTCCACCACTGCCCTGGGCAGGGTCTGATCAACCTTTCGTGACAAAGGGCTTCCTAACATCGAGCTTAACCCTCCCCTGACGGCTTTAGGCCCTGCTCTCTCATTTGGATGTTGGTTGCTTGGGAGAACAGTCCAAACCCCCACCTGACTACACCTTCCCATCAGGGAGCTGGAAAGAGGGAGAAGGTCCCCCCTTAGTGTCCTATTCTCCAGACTAAATAACTCCAGCTCCCTCAGCCTCTCCTTACCAGACTTCCCCTCCAGTCCCTTCCCCAGCCTTATTGCTCCTCTGGACCCACTGCAGCCCCTCAATCTCTTCCCTGAAGTGAGACACCCAGAACTGCCCCCAGGACTTGAGGTGACTGATGCATTGCTCAGGCACTAGCAGTCTTTGGAAACGTCCATAATTTTTTATTTTACTCTTTTGCTCTCCAGAGTTCTTAGGAGAAGAATTATATTTTAGAACTTTGTGAAATTATTTCAGTCTGGAATGACACTATTTCCAACGGGTAGTTAAGAGTTGGGCAGTGGATTTCATATCTTAGTTTTATCTGTATCTGTATTAAATATCTGTGTCTGTATTTCATACCTGCATCTCTGTTACGTACCTGTATCTGTGTTACCTATCAGTATATGTATTTCACATCTGTGATACAGAATTTGTCAAGTCCACTGTTTCTCTGGACCCACTCCAACCCCTCCCTCTCTTTCTTGAAGTGAGGGGCCTGGAACTGCCTCCAGTACTCGTGGGGAAGCCTTACCAGTGCTGAGTACACGTCCATAGCATAGAGAGGTGACTGGGGATGTCCGTGTGCTCTAAGCATGCAGACATCAGAGGGATGAGGTAGTTCCAAGCGTTGTAGAACAGAAGCAGACACACTATTTTGCAAACCTTGATTTCTCTCCTATCACACACTAGAAGGAAGACAACACAAAGTGTTGTCACCTGCATTTTAATGTGTTGATGTGAAATGATAATATGACTAGTTGCCTGGAATTTCAAACCATGTGCAGTAGCTTGCTACAATTATGTAGGGAAGTACCTCAAAGGCTCCTCTTTCCAGCTTGTTTTATTTCCTTTATTCCAACTAATGTTTATATTAATCTGCAGAGCACCAACTGTGAGAAAAGGAGAACACAGAAGGTGACTTTGAGTTCACCAGACAGAGAACTTCACAGGTTTTTAATGCAATGACATCTTGCAGTGTAATTGTTGCTTCCACAGTGGCTACTCACCAGAGTGACGGTAAGCAATGCTGACACAGAACAACATGAAGCATCTGACAGACTCTGAGAGAAAGCCCTGGCAAAGGTGTTGTAATGAGTTAGTTCAGAGACACTGGAGTAGTTTGTGGATGGCTGTCTGTCCTTTCACCAAGCCCCTTCTCTGAACCCTTCTCCAGCCTGTCCACATCTATTTTGTACAGCAGGTGCCAAAACTGAACACAGTTTGCATATGATGTTTGACTTTAGAATATAAACATGGAACTAACATGCAAGAGCACAAGTTTAGATCTTCAAAAGGCATCTAACTATAGAAATCCTAATGAAGGCTGAGTTGGGACACCTGATTTTGAGGAACCAGATGGATAAGGCTTTCATCTGAAATCAGAGGCTGACATCTTCACACGTTCACCAAAAAGAGGTACCCCAACCAAATTAAAACCCCACCAAGCTACAGAATAAAATTAATTTGAAGATTTTACAAGAGGGGTTTTTTTGTGTGTGTGTGTCTTTCTCCTGATACCAAGGAGGGCAGGGGAAATACACTGAAATTCTGAAATCCTGCACTTCTGACAGCACCTGTAATCCCAAAGTACTTGAAAACCTATTTACTCTATGCTTCACAATGACCACGGTTAGTTTTGCACAGTTAAGAGCAGAATATGGGTTGTACAATGTCTTTCCCAAAACGTAAGCAATCCAGTCTTCAGAGCCTCTAAATAAGTCTCTAAAGTTGACTGATTGTCAGCAATGACTTCACTAAAGACATTTATTTGCTGGGGCCCCATCCCTGGAGGTGTTTAAGGCCAGGCTGGATGAGGCTTTGGCCAGCCTGATCTAGGCTGGGGTGTCCCTGCCCATGGCAGGAGGGTTGGAACTGGATGATCCTGTGGTCCCTTCCAGCCCTGACTGACTCTGTGATTCTATAACTTCTTTCCAGTGAGGGTGACTGGAGGGTGCTGGAGGACGCTGCCTGGGGGTTTGTGGAGTGTCCTTCTGTGGAGACATTTAAAACCCACCCAGACTTGGTTTAGGTGATCCTGCTGTGGTCAGGGGGTTGGACTCCATGACCTTTCAAGGTCACTTCCAATCCCTAATGTTCTGTGATTCTGTGATTTTGCCTTTTGCCTCAAGTTGCATTTCCCCCAGAGCAAAACACAAAAAGTTCCTTATAGCTGTTCAGTACCATAATGCAGGGACTTCCAAACAGCCTAGCAGCATTTGTTCCTGTATCCTCTGTGCTGTCTTTGAAGCCTCTCACCCAAGCACAGACCCAGGCCACCCATTACAACAATAGCTTGTGAAATCTGTCAGATCACAGGACAAGGTGGGAAGGAAGGCTGCAGATTTTCCTGACATGGAAAAAAAACAAAACCTGAAGGCGTTAAAGGACACTTCTGGGGTTCCTGATAACTCCCACAAGGACAAAGAGAACCCACGTGGGGACTAGGGCTCTGTATCTCCTGGTAAATCTAACAGAAAACACAAATCTGATTTTAAAAAGACCTGCCCCACAGCCCAAAAGTACATTCAGCTCTAATTACATGCCTGCAGGAAAAGTTGGCTGTATTCACATGCCAGCCAAAGAACTGGAAAATCAGGTTAAGGAGATGCAGGATGTACTCAGCACCACTGCACTGAGCTGGCATCCCAAAATCTAATTCCACGATAAACACCAAGTCCAATTTGTACTTTCTTCTCAGCAGATAGAGAAACTGCACTCGAAGCAGCTTGCTACGCAGTAAGTAACACCTTAAAAAAGGCATTTAACAGTCTGTTCCTTACACAACTCCCTTCCAGCCAAATTGCACCTGTGAAGTGCAAAGCAGAACTGCTTTGGAATCAAAGAAACTTGAGTTGTGTATTTTTATGAGCCGTGAGGTGGATGGCCAGTTACTAGATTTATTAGATTTTCTTTAAGAACCAAGAGCAATATTTTGCAGAATCACACAATAGTCCTGGCTGGAAAGGATCTCCCAGATCACCGAGTCCAACCATAACCACAATGACAACAAACCTCAAACCTCCATCAACACCAAACACGCCCTACCTGAGAAAACACAAAATAACCCACTCTGCAACCTCTGCCACTGGAAGTGCCATGACTGCACAGTTTTTAAGCACCTCTAGGGACGGTGACGCAACTCCCTCCCTGGGCAGCCTCTTCCAGTGCCTGACCACTCTGTCAGTAACGAATTTCTTCCCAATATCTAATCTAAACCACCCCTGCCCCAACTTCAGACCATTTCCTCTTGTCATTATTCACTTGGGAGAAGTGAACACCCACTTCTCTACTACCTCCTATCAGATAGTTGTAGAGGGCAGTGAAGCCTTCCCTCAGCTTCCTCTTCACTAAGCATGCCCAGTTCCCTCAGCCTCTCCTGACACGATCTCTTCTCTAGACCCCTCACAGGCTTGATTGCTCTGCTCTGGACACATTTCAGCCTCCTAATTTCCTTCTGATAGTAGACTGCCTCCAGTACTCAAGGTGAAGCCTCACCAGTGCCCAGTACAGGGGGAGAATTACATCCCTAGGCCACACTATTCCTGATACAAGCCAAGGTAAGCAGAATGTTTCCACAGTACTCTTGAGTACTTTGGTTCCTTACATCATAGATAGCTGAACTTCACCTACTAGCTGAAAGCACGAGGTCCCAGGGACCAAACACAAAGAGACATAAGGTACCGCTTCAGCCCTTTCACTCCTGCATTACCGCTAGCCCAGATCAGTACATCTGGGATGAGAGTAGCTCTGCAGTTCAGTACCATGATCTGCTGTCCCAGCTTAACACTAAGGTAGCCCACAGAAATCATATTCTGGCCAACCGTGCAGAAGGAAATCTCTTTCCTCCTACTCCAGAGGGGAGACGATAGATAAAGTAAACACACTTATGGAAACTGGAACTAAAAATATTAAACGGTATGGACGTTTATGAGATATTTTATGAAATGGAAAGAAGAAAAAGGAAAAAAACAGGGGAAAGGAAAAAACAAAAAAAAAAAGGAGACGTGTTTTCCTCACTCACTTAATCCAATGCTTTCCCCCACCCAGATCTGCTAACTCCTCACTCCAATGAAGGAATTCTGAAAGCCGTGGATGAGGTGCTGGAGGACGGAAAGGGGCGTAAAAAAGGGGAAGAATAGAGGGATAGTAGGCAGCATTTATTTTAAGCAGTTAACTATGGCTGGTCTGGGTTCAGAGGAAGAGGTGAAGATGAGAGAAGGGGTAGGGGCAGGGGAGGTGAAGCAGAAGAGGGACAGACAGCCACAGAGGGACAGAGGAGCCACAGCATGGTGTGGGCTGAACCAAAACCGAAACCAAGCTCCCAAGGCATGCAAACAGGGAGGGGATGCCAAGAAGAGGGGAAGAGGAAAAACCTTATCTTCAAACAGGGATGCCAAAATTTGCCTGGCCTACTCCACCTGCTCAACTGATATGGTAGCCACCTCAGTAGTACCTCCATTCCTGTACTCCCTCACTGTGCCACACCACCTCTTTGGGCCACAGAAAAAAACATTCCCACAAACAAGACAGAAGCTTAACTCCTTATATGCTGGAAGAGAGTTTCATGCAGGAATACTGTGAGCAAATATGATTTTACTAAATCTATAACACCGTCCATGGAGGCTTTAGTCCTACAGCAGCCTCTCTGGGCAACCTGGTCTAGTGAGGGGTGTCACTGCCCATGGCGGGAGGGTTTGGGTCCCTTCCAACCCCTAACATCCTATGATCCTATGATCTCTGAAGTCCCTTCCAACACTATTCCATGATCCCATGTACATATTAGCCAGCTGAATGATGAACTGCCTTTGCTGAAGCATGAGATCCCTGTTCTTAAGTGCTCCCCCTTAACTTGCATGACACTAAGACATCAGACATGCTCTCTCCTCCACGGCCATGTCCTTTCTTGTCACTTAAGATCATAGGATCATAGGATCATAGGATGTTAGGGGTTGGAAGGGACCCAAGAGATCATCGAGTCCAACCCCCCTGCCGGAGCAGGACAAAACTATCTAACACAGATCACAGAGGAACGCATCCAGGCGGGCCTTGAAAGTCCCCAGAGAAGGAGACTCCACGACCTCCCTGGGGAGTCTGTTCCAGTGCTCTGTGACCCTCACAGTAAAGAAGTTCCCCCTTGTGTTGAGGCAGAACCTCCTCTGCTGCAGCTTACACCCATTGCTCCTTGTCCTATCACAGGGAGCAAGTGAAAAGAGCCTGTCCCCCACCTCCTGGCCAGCCTTCAGGTACTTATAAACATTGATCAAATCTCCCCTAAGTCTTCTCTTCTCCAGACTAAGAAGCCCCAAGTCCCTCAGCCTCTCTTCATAAGCCATGCCCTCCTGTCCCCTAATCATCCTCGTAGCCCTCCGCTGGACCCTCTCCAGTAGATCCTTGTCCCTCTTAAACTGGGGGGCCCAAAACTGAACACAGTACTCAAGATGAGGCCTCACCAGGGCTTGTATGGGACAGCACAACAGCTTTCAAATGTTAGGGAGAAAGAGCTTGTGGAAGTACAGGCAGAACCACAGGACTGTCTGTCTCGACAGCATATGCTGGAATTCTCCCTGTTTGTAACCAAAGATGGGCACTAGCAAGGTCTTTTTCCCCAAAAGCAAATGACTCAGAGAGTTATGAAAATATATTAAGATACTGAAGCACTAGTCCCTTTCCCTGAAACTTAAGATGTGTTCTACAGCAAAGAAAGGTTTTCTAATCTTAAGTTGCATTTATAAGAAGCTTAGGGAATTACAGAATATTCACAAAATAACTAGAGGAGAGAGCTAATACAGCTAAGTCACTCTGCGTCCCTCAGCACAGGAGCACCAAGCATGACAGGTGCTCCAGGCAGGGAGATACCCAGCTGTTGAAGACAGAAAATGTATTCAGCATTTCAAATGAATTCAGTTTCAGTGGAATCTAGTTTCCATGGGTTTTTGGAGCCAAGAAAACTTTATAAACACACTTAGAAAAATAGATGGACAATGAAAAAATGCTGGGTTTTTCACTCCTGATAAACTGCTTTTTCCTCTGCAACCAAAAGATTAGTTGTACTTCTCCAATCCATTGACTTGCCAGTTTAGATATGATTGATCTTGTGTTAATTTATCAGAATTAACAGCACTCATCTTATTGGAGTGACTATTGAATTACAAATCAGAGTATTATTGACTTTGCTATAAACAAGAAAGCCTGAAATGGTCATGGTAGAAGTCAGTCACACCCCCAGTTCTGTGACAGCTCCTTACAAAAACTCACAGAGGTCAGTTATTCTCCCCACCCCACCCCCCCTTCTTAAAATATTTAAAAAAAGAATGAACATGAAGGTGAGATTATTTCTGCATCATTTGGGGACTCTCTGCTGAAGTTTCACATCCACAAAATTGTGATCATAGTAAAATGGCATTTAACATCATTAGATATTTGCTATGGGTCACTTTATTTGTTTAGGACCAGATATTTTTAATTTACAATTCGTGTATCTACAATAAGTGAATTTCCAAGCAGATTATATTGCAATTCATACCTTTTATAATAATAATTACTAGTCTGTCTTTCTATAGGCTGGGACAGGCAATATCTCTTGGGCTAAGGCTTCTGCACGCAGTAAGAAGGCAGAATCTGGGGAGAGCTCCCTAGGATAGTACTTTACATTTCATCTGTGCCAACACTGTTACTGATGAGGATGAAATTCAGAGAAAACTGCAGTAAACCAAAAGCAGCAACGAGCTTGTTGCGGACCTAGACAGATACTGGAAAGATGGAGACAGACAGAAAGTCAATCCATCAGATTGTCATTGGGAAAATACTGCCCAGTGGCATTTGTAAAAGTTATTATTTTAATCTGGAAATAGTCTGATGTTTGTGTATATTATAATGTTAAAGTTTACCATCACTGTTCGATGCTTTATGACTAAACCTACTAATTTGACTTCTTAGCTGAAAGAAGCAGCTCAGTCATGCAAGGTGTTCAAAGAGGATAATATGACCAAAGTCAATGAAGGAGACAAACACATTACTTTAAAGACAGGATGAAGAATAAGAATCATAGTATCATAGAATCATCAGGGATGGAAGGGACCTCGAAAGATCATCTAGCCCAATCCCCCTGCCACAGCAGGATCACTTCACTGCAGAAGTTATGGAATCAGAATGACTCAGGGTTGGAAGGGACCACAGGATCATCCAGTTCCAAACCCTCCAGCATGGGCAGGGACAACCCACCCTAGAACACGCTGCCCAGAGTCCCATCCAGCCCGGCCTTAAACACCTCCAAGGATGGGGCCCCAACCACCTCCCTGGGCAACCCATTCCAGGCTCTCATCACTGTCACAGTGAAGAACTTCCTCCTCACATCCACTCTAAATCTACCCATCTCCAGCTTTGCTCCATTGCCCCCAGTCCTGTTGCTACCTAATATCTTAAAAAGCCCCTCCCCAGCCTTTTTGTAGGCCCCCTTCTCACACTG
>VXBP01000809.1:546051-557095 GCA_013400115.1 Rhinopomastus cyanomelas | reverse complement strand
CCTCTAGAATGAATTGTTCCATCACCTTTCCTGGGCTGGAGGGGAGGCTGACCAGTCTGTAGTTACCTGGGTCCTCCTTCTTTCCCTTTTTGAAGATTGGAGTGACATTTGCTATCCTGCAGTCCCCAGGCACCTCTTCTGATCCCCAGGACTTAGAAAAGATGATGGAGAGTGGCTTAGTGATGACTACCACCGTCTCCCTTCGTACGCGCGGGTGCATCCCATCAGGGCCCATGGATTTATGTACAGGTCAGCAGCAGCAAATACAGGCAACATGTAAACATGTTAAGGTCTTTTGACATGCTGTGCTGCAAGCTTGCACACACCTCAAAACTGTCAGCATACACTAGCCTCCAAAGCCAAGGGTGCAGAGGGACAGCCATCAGCTTCTGTCAATGAACATTTGAGGCAGTGTTCACCACTGAAGTTTCCATGGGAGTGGTAGGCACTGCCATGGTGTATGCCTTTTGCTGCTTTGTGATGTGCTTCATGGCACTACAACCTGGTGTCCCAGGGGAAGCACGTTTTTACTCCAGTTGGTTTCTCCAGCTACCGGACCTGTGGCTCTACAAACTGTCAGCCTTAAGTGATGGGTCACCAAAATGAATAAAAAGGGACCCTGTGCCGTTGTAATGCAGGAACTGGTAGATGATTGGGTAGAACATTTGCCTTTGCCGGTGGACATTACCACATGTGATATTGGATGTGTGTTGCATGCTGGAGTCTTCAGAAATTGCCTTTGTGGTCTTGGCCAGGTCAGGAGTTGTTCTGCCTCTGTGACAGGACCACTTGTAGCACACTATAGCAACCTGCATTCTGAATGGTGCCACTTGTCTGAGTTCTTACATCTCTTTCCGAACAAGCCTGTAGTGTGGATTCTCAACCAGTTACTTGTAAGAGCATCCCAAGGCTTGCTGACATTTCTGTGGCCTGTTCCAGATAACATAAGACAGCAAAGCCAACAAGGAGCATTCCAACAACACTGGATTTGCTGAAGTCAAATTAGCTTTGCTCAGTCCAACAGAACCACCAGGACTGGTTGACTCCTGCTGAGTAAAGAGTCTTGATAAAGGCCTTGTGATAGTGTATATGTCCATGGCAGGAAGGAATGTAAGAACACGATTCACAGTGAAACTTCACAACTCCTGGCTTTGCCAAATGCTGCTCCCTCCCACCACGTTACTCTGTCCCAGCCTGCCCTTCCTCTTTCTACATTATCTGGGGTACCACAAGAAACAACACACCTGAGACACAGATCTCCTTCGGTGGTTCTGGAGACAAAAACACATGGTAAAGGTGACACTAGTGATACCGCCTTTTCTGTGTGCTTTTCCTTCATTAGGGCATTGACTGTCCCTTGTGCCACTGAGACAGAGCCCTCTGCAGAGGCTGTGCTCCACCAGCAAAGTTGTCAGCAGGCAAAGGCAGGAAGATGGAGGCCTGTGGAAATTGAGTCACACGAGAGAAGCAGATTAGTTCATGAGAAAAGAAGTCTAATTCCTTCAGGTAGCACTAAAACACAGTGCCATCCTTGACCTAGAATAAGGGTATGCGTGGCAAGGACAGAAAAGCCTGCGAGCTCTTTGTCAGCACGAGAAAGCCTGGTAGCATGGCAAGCCCAGAATACCAACTCCTGACCGACATAGGGGCTGGAACAGAGATGCCCAGCTGCTCTTTTGACAGGGGAACAAGCCACATCTCCACAGGAGGTTTATGTACTTGTGTCTAAAGGGCACAACAAAAGACAAATGGCCTTGTAAACCAAAAAACACGACAGCATCAATACAGGAGAACGGCACAAAAAGAGCACAGAAGATAATCACAGATGTCCCCCATCTCAGACAGACCTGTTTATGAGGGCCAGAGGAAGCCAAAATTTTCACTGTGAACAACTTTGAGCTGTCCTTCCAAATAAGTGTTGCCTTGCTTTAGTGCTCGGCCTCCGTCCTTGGGCTGGGAAAGTTGCCAGAGTGGTCAAAGCTCTAGGTGGACATTTTCTAAGATGATGATGGGAGAGGGCCAGAATGGTGTGTGCTTTTCTAAATTCAGTGCTTGGTAAGGGGTGAGAAAAGGTGTAGTCTGTGCATGGCAAGGGTTTGCACTTTCCATTTTCCCACCGGCAGGCTATAGAAACACAGTAGGGGCTTGGGTCCTTGCAGTAACGCGTCCATGGGAGTGAACATTGCAGGCTTGCTGGAGCAAGGAGGCTGGTCATTTGAAGCCAGACCTGACTCTCTTGGGTTCATAATCACTGTGGAGGTGATGTTAGGTCATAGGCTGGACGTCATGATCTCAGAGGTCTTTTCCAGCCTCAATAATTCTGTGATTCTGTGATGTGAAAGGCAACTCGTATTTGAGTAAATTTGAGTAAGGTCTGGTCTTGGGAACAGGTTTGCAGCTGAGGTATGGCAAAAAAAAAGAGTAGGGCATGAGGCATTCTGTGGATAGTGCATGCAATCAAGATGCTGACACTTGAGTTTGGGTCAGACCTGACATGAGACCAAAAATGGACTTTTGATCTTCTAAGCTGTTGAGATAAATGTCCTCCATTTCAGCTTGGTGGTAGATGAAAAGAAGCAGCTGGGCTGTACTAGAGGTATTTTGTTTATTGCCTCTTTCTACATGTCTAAGAGGATGTCTAAGTAAAGGAGAGAAGAAGGTGGCAGTTTTCTTTAGAATATAGAGCAATCTGACAGAAATCTTAATGCTTCTTCCAGCTAGAGTGCTGAGCTATTGAGTCAGCTGGCTCACTTGGAAACAGCTCAGGCAAAGGAAATCTATCTCCATCTGCATAATTTGTTAGGAAAATGTGGTGGTGATGGGGCAGCGTGATAACCTCAGTTGCTGAGGGTGGGTATTTTCTCCCTGCTCTGTGGATATTCAGGTTTAGCACATGTTTTTCTATCTCTTCTGTTAATGAGATTACTAAATAAATGGGCACAGGAGCAGGTGATCCTGATCCTGCTGGGTCTCAACTAACCATGGACGCAGTGGTTTTCAGAGTCAGTTCTAAGCTTATGAACATCTCTCTCTTCTGTTTGCCCCAGGGTAAAGAACTATCACAGATGCATGCTAACTGAAATAGTTTTTCACTTTAGAATGTGTCTACAGAAAACACTTGTCTTAAATTACGTGGTCAGTACAAATGTACAATAAATACTAGAGTGAGCACCTAACCCAAACCCTGTGAGAACATCCCCAGCTCACAGGGTCTTCATTCACTGGTGAAATGATTTTTACTTTTGTTTCAAAGATGCTGTAAGACCCACATGTCTTTGTTAGAAGTGTGATCTGCCTTTCTAATGTCATGCAGCCCCTAGTTCAGAATCTTTTTTGGTACAAATAACACTTCACTACCATTTCTTCCCCGCATGGTACTTGCAGTACCATCTGCTTCACCTGAAGGAGGAACGAGAGGAGCAAAGAGAGAATCAAGGCTTGTGCAGACCCTGACCTTTCATGAAATAAAGGCTGGGTCTGTTAGAAGTTTGTGAGTAATGGGGATTGTCAGAACCTCTTTGGCAACAGGGAGCCCAGCTGGTGACACTGCCCAGTGCCTCCACTTTACCATATTACTATCAAAGTGAATCCACTTGCTGTGTAAGCTCCACTCCACATACATGTGCTGTATTAAACATTATCAAAAGGTCTGACAGAGCTTGCTGGTGAAGGACGAAATGGGAGGTGGGTAGGATTTCATTTGGTCTTTGTGTACATAAAGTAATGTGGATATGGAGCTTAAGAACATGGTCTAGCTGTGGGCTTGGTACAGCTGGGTTAATGGTTGGACTCAATGATCTTGAAAGTCTTTTCCAACCTGTGATTTGCCTGTGTTAAAGACTGTGAGTAATCAATGAAGAAAAGAGACGAACAATGTGTTTGGGAGGAAAAAAGTGGTGATGCTGTGGTGGCAGTATTTCTAGGTCATAAGGTGGTTAAACAAAAAGCCACATTGTTTGGGGGAAAACCAAATACTTGTGTACACTGCTCTGCCAGCTTTTGCCTCAGTGATGACATGTATATTTTTAAGAGGGAAGGATTTATCTTTTACCCACAGTAACTTAATGTTCTGAGTGCGTTTATAATAGCACTGATTAACTGGTAACATTTAGTTAGAGTGAAATATCATCTCTGATGTCTGTACTCCTCTTTGCTCCAGACACTTTTATCAGTCTCAGAGCTATTTAACTTTACTTATTCCTTCCTCAGGAAGTGGTTCATGTTGTAGCAAGCTTCCATTGAACAAGCATTAAGGGTCTGAGGCTGGGTAACTGAAGGTGAGTTTTCTGGGTAGCCTGAAGAAATCTGTGAAGGACTGGCTATATCCTTCATATATACTTCATCTAGACACCCTTTGAATGGAGAAGGGCTTGTCTGCTACTTACCTAGTGTGTAGGCCCTCTGTGTGAGAAAAATAAATGTGCTTACTTATGGTAGTACCAAGACTGTAGTACTTTAACCCAGCTGTAACGTAGAGAGAAAAAAGGTGTCGTATGGTTAACGTATTGTTAACTATTCCAGTATCTACAACAAAGTAAGATAGAAGATGAAAAGCAGAATGTTTAAGTGACTGAATCTTATTGCCCTACATTTTTGTAGTGGACAGTTTCACTGTTAATACTGGGAACTGGGAAGCTAATTTTGTTGGAATGTGGCTAGCTGAGCTTTTGCCTTTATGTGGATATTGTGTTGAAGATGAGGCTGGCTAGGTAGAGACATGGTATCCAGTCCCTGAGGGTATGTGCAGCAGCTCTGAGTAGCATGAGCGGTAAACTAGATAATTGGTGTGTTGGTTCTCATCCAATAATAATTTATTTCCTGGGAGCAACTTCAAAGCTTAATCCTAGAATTAAATCCCCTATTCCTCCTTGGGATTTTAATTTAGTTTTGAATGCTCTGATGGATCTTCTGCTAGAACACTGAAGAAGGCTTTGAGACATAAGGGTGATTTTCCTGAGCGCTCCATGCCCTGTATGGAGAATAGGTGAATGCAGGCACTTTCTTGAAGAGATGTTTTCGTAGCTTTGCATCATGATAAGCTGGCAAAAGCTACACCTTATCTCTTACTGAAAGCGGGTTTCCAGTTTCTTTTAAACCATGAAGGCGATCTGCCTAATCCATTTTGCAATTCCTCTAGTAAAGAGAAGAAAAAGTGTCATTGCTTAAATCTGGAAAGAACCAATAAGGTTTTAATCAAACAGAAAGTTGAGTTTTGAAAAAAGCCCAGATAATCTGTTTGTCTCATTAGGGTTGAAACAGGATGGAAGCAACTGCGTGGAGGCTTATGGTTTCCCATTCATTGATGTGTGTCAGGAAGCTGCCTTGTTAAGATCAGCAAGGTGGGACAAAATCTCCAGCCACCGGAATGATCTTTGCTCCCTAGAGGTGGAAAAGAAAGGCTTCTTTCTCAGAGTGGTGCAAGCCAGTGCTTAGACCGTTCCTTTGTGTTTCTGAATGGCACATGAAAAAGGAAGGCAAGTATGGCTACTGTTTATACCATGCTTTGACATAATACAATCCAGAGTCTGATGATAATTACTATTTATTATTAGATGCAGTGTTTTTTGACAGATAGGTTCTTCAGTCTGGATGTGCTATAGGTAGAGGAGCAATCTATCATCTTAAAAAAAGCGACAATGTCATTCTGAAATCTTGTCAGTGCTTTTGCAGTTTAAAAATAGCACATTTCCATTTGAAAGAACTCCACAGCTTCCTATTTTGATGTCTGTGTGTTTCATATATAAATGACCATACAGGAAAACCAGTTTTAGTGAGCCTAACATTCCATACTCAAAGAACAAAACAGGTCTATACAGTCACAGAGAATCACAGAACATTAGGGACTTTCGAGGTCCCTTCCAATCCATCACCTAGTCCAATGCTCCTGCTACAGCAGGATCACCATAGGAACATATCCAGGTGGGTTTTAAATGTCTCCAGTGAAGGGGACTCCACAACCCTCCTGGGCAGTCTGTTCCAATGCTCTGTCACCTTCACTGCGAAGAAGCTCCTTCTCATATTTATGTGGAACCTCCTGTGTTCCCGCTTACACCCACTGCCCCTTGTCCTGCTGCTAGATGACATTGAGAAGAGCCTGGCTCCATCCTCCTGACATCCACCCTTCACATATTTATAAGCATTCATGAGATCAGCTGTTTCTCTAATCTACCTCACACTTACTTTGATTCTATGTGACAAAAAACCAGTTCTGCTAGCTGCTTAGGATTTCTGGGGATGGACTGACCACGACAGAGATGGTAGGGCGTGCTGCAATTATTGTGATGTAAAGTAATGAGAGCTCAGAGAAGTGTCCTGTTATGACAGCTAGGAGAACATGTGTGTCACTGCAGAGCAAATGCAACTGTGGTCATGATTCTCTTCCTCAGAGATTAGTGTCCTCTAAGACAAACACAGTCTTAGTGACAGTGATCGTTCTCCTTGTGTGAGGTGTCTTTGCAAGGAACTGACTAGAACCATTCCCAGTGTCTTCTAGCTCAGCCCTCTAACATCTGGTCCTGAGGAATATGCAAAGGTAAGAATGAAACGTTTCATGCCAAAATTCAGCTGCGTCCTTCAGCCACGTGATCATGACACTATCAGTTTTGTGTGCTTTTTTCTCTGTTTTATTGGATAACATGTCTTCATGCTGTTCTTTATGCATCATGATGTGACTTCTTTGCCTGTGGACCTGTATTGACAGTGTTAGGATGATCTTTCAAAAAACATCATAATACCTAGTTCCTGAACACCAGGACTTCCCACAGGGTCTCACAAGGGGGGAAGATCTGGGACATGGACACAGAGGTATTTAACCACTTTATAATCGATAGGCTGAGTGGAGCAGGGCACAGCACACTGTATAAAAGCAGCTGGAGGCTTGGTTGTCATGTTCAGTAGCCAATATGCAAGCACACAGAAGAATGCTATTATGAAAAAACTTATTATGCTGTGAATTATCCAGCATTATCATTGATTATAAGGAAATAGTCTTCACAGAAATAGCTTTTCTTATACTGATGCAACCGTACCAGTGTTTGTGCAGATGACCTATGAGTTGTCAGTCTTTTCACTTAGCTGCAGACCCCATTTATCTGGGGATATGCTGCACTGGAAGTGAGCTCTGATTTTGTGAATTCATCAAGACATTTAGTGAGGGTTAAATATACTTTATGATCTTTGGTACCTGCTGGTGCTGGCAGATGCTGTTCCGAGGTGACAGAATGGTTTCATTGCTCCACATCCTTCCCAACACTGTCACTGCCACATGCAGCCCTGGCTGCATTTGATACAAGAACTTTCATCCCCATTCTTTTATCTTAGGCAGGACAAGAATAATATGGCCCTTAATTTATAGTAAGCATGGACACACTTAAAATAAATCCCTCAATTTGTCTTACAAATAACAGTTAAGTGTTTTTGAATTGAAGAGATATTCGAAAAACCAATTTCCCGTCAGAGATACTGTTTGTTTCATTTTATGCAGTTCATTCATCTTAGCTGATTGGAGAAAAAATAAAAGCCAACCCCAGCTAGCGAATGTAAACCCTATCATAGTACTCCACTGCAAGAGATTTTGTAACAGTTTTTATTTGGAGCCTAGCTCCACACCCATTATTTACAATCAGTGTTACGTCTTCGTGTAAAATTAATTTAGGAGTTAGATGCTGTGCAGAATCTTGAGAAGATGATCCTGAAGGAACTGCCCTTTCTGTGTGCCAAATTTCAGACCTGTCATCGAGCCTGATTTCTTTAGTCAGGGAGAATGGACCATCTTTCTCTGAAAAAAATAACAAATCAGACATTCACTGGAGATGTTTAAGACCCGCCTGGATGTGTTCCTGTGCGACTTGGTCTAGGTGGTCCTGCTGTTGCAGGGGGATTGGACTGGATGATCTTTCGAGGTCCCTTCCAATCCCTAATGATTCTTTGAGTCAAGACCCTAATCACTACAGGGAATTTGGCCATATGATTTATTGAAGAGGGAACTATAAATATACATGTGGATAATGTTTCTATAATATGTACATACACGTCTATTAAGTAGAAAGGCAACTAGCCTTGTCCTTAAAAGCAGTCAATAACACAGGCTGTCATGCACCATGTAACTGTGGAGTTATGCAGTTTTGGAAAGGAAACTTGCAGCTGATTAATTCCTTCATCTTAAGGTCACAGAAAACGATCCTCTTAAATATTGCTGACTTACTTAAGATAATTGCAGCTGTTCGCTTCTGATTGATAGGCCCCTTTTCAGAAATTGTTCCTAAGATACTTCTTAAACCTCCATTTTGTGTTTCTAAGCAATATGTTGGATGGGAACCATTCCCTCTCTTTTTGTCAAGTTCCTTCTCCTCTGTTTCTTCCAAAAGAACACAGGACCTACACCACCTTAGTTTATCCCTTCTTGCCATACAGAAAGGAAAAACATCCCTTGGCCAAACCCTACTATTCTTGTATCACTATCATCAGTGAAAGGAATAGGAAAATCAAATGACTAATCTCTTCAGCTATTAGCAACTTCTGTATGTAAGTATCACTTCTGCATTTCTTTCCTCCAACTGTTCTGAGATAATTTCAGAATACTTCAGGCTTCAGCTAATGTCTTCCATTTTTACTCAAATTAGAATGAAAAAGATCACAGTCATTTTTTTTAAGCATGCCTAAAAATGCTAGGAAAATCTTTCTAACAGAACAGACCTTACCAGCACCCTCAGGAAGATCCTGGCTGTTGAAATGAAAATCTTGGTGTCTGTTTTTGGCAAGGAACATAATCACAGATTGCTTTTGCTTGTGGTCACTGCCATTACGTGAAAAATACCATTGTACACCCACTATGCATGGACACAGACATTTATTTGAGCCCCAGATGGCATTTTGATATATGCATGTGATGCTGCAGCCACGTTGCCATCCATAACCTCCCCTGCAAACTCTGAATCATGTGAATGGATTCTGAAGTACAGGCAGGATCTAGGGATTGAGAGAAGGTCTGGAACTGCTCTGGTGCTTTCAGGGGTCTTTCCTCCATTAGGAACATTGACCACACTCCTTTCTTGCCCTGCAAATGTGTATCTGCAACAAAGGACCACTAATGGGTTCTTGGTCGCTTGCTGGAACATGCCTCTTCAGCATGTGGGATCCAGCCCTCCTTTTTGGCCTTTTGAGATGTACCTTCCTCACTGCTGCTGTACACAATGCATGCCTAGGTAGGCACAGGCTACTGCGTTCTCCTTGGAGGATGCTCTTAGTGAGCAGGATGCAAAGGCTGGACGGTGCAACCCACATCAGCACTGAAGCAGAGTATGTGTTGTTGGGCTTGGGGTTTGATTTCCTGAAGATGTGGGGGGACTTCCCTCATTGCTCTTGTCTCTAAGGTGGCCACCAAGGCCTGTCAGAGCTGTTCAAGATCTTCTACCAGTACTTGACCAGTGGCAAGACTGTCATTTGAGACCCTAGTGTGACTGCACATCCTGAAGGGTACATTTGGCATGTCCAATTGTAGGATCTTTGCCTTGTTATCCTCTCTGGCTTGCCCTTGCTTTGGGGCAGGCTTGTCCCAGGGACATTTCATGCTGCTGCAGAGGCCACCCAGTGCTAGACACAGGCATTGGAAGGGACAAGGGCGGATCTGTGACCACAGAGCAGGTGGTGGTATTGCAGGGGTGAGGCAGCCAGGGTGGTGTGCAGGACGCATGTTGCTTTCTGTTAGACTGATTTCACGTTGCTTAGCTTCCAAGGGGCTCTGAGAAGAGCAATTAAAGCACCGGCCTTAATTGTGGAGTATCCAATTTGGATATTAGCATTATCTCTGCTCTCACTTCTCATTCAGATCTGATTCCACTGCCTGCCTGCTGGCTGGGCGCCTGCTCCGTTCTTCTTCTTATTACTATTTTATGGCTATCGTTACTTTATTTTTAAAAAGAATTTTTAAAACATTCCTTCTCTCGATCTCTTCCAACCACGCGGGTCGCTGTGCCGAGGGGCAGGACCCACGAAGCCCCCGGGTGCTCGCTGCAGTGTTGCTCCGGGTCCTGGCGGCTGCGGATTTCCATCGGCATTGGTCCCGGTCCCGGTCCCGGTCCCGATCCCAGTCCCGGCATCAGGCTCCGTGCCCGGCCCGGGCTCCCCTTTCGCTTCCTCCTGGTGTCGGAGCCGAAAGCTACCCGCTTCGGCGGCGGAGGGGGAGTAGATCTCCCGTTCTCTGCGCTGTCTCTCCTCCCCTTTTCCCCTGGTTTTCCCCACTGCTCATTCGGCACACACCCCTCCCTCCGGAGCCTTGTTTTTTCTCCCACTCTCCCCCTTCCCTACCCATTTTCCCCATATGTATTTTAATTTATTAATGATTAAGCTGCTTTATTAGTTCAGCTTTCTGTGCTTTTTTCACCTCCTAGAATCATTCTCGAAGATTTTCTATATTGCAGAGGAATTTTTTTTTTGCCAAATGTATTTTTAGGGTGATGCTCTGAACACTTCCCCCTCCCCGCCCCACATCTCCTACCCTAGCAGTGGCAGAGACTGAAGAAGTTGAGCGTGTCTGAGGTGGATCAGCCTTGCAGGGGGAGAGGGGGGACAGTAGCTGCTTAGAGCAGCCCGATGGCTTGAAGCAGGATTTGCTGGTATGTATGTGGGTCTGTATTTTATGACAGCTCGAAGTGTGAATTCTTTCCATGCGAGATGGGAGGGGAAAGGAAAAAAAAGCTGTAACCCCTGACCGCGTGTGAGACCCCCTCCCATCAACCCACCCCTTAGGATGAAAAATGTCAGAGCTCAGCCGAAAGCTCGGAGAACCAAGGGGGCAATTAAGGGGGGGGCATAGTGCAAACCGGCACCGTCGCAGGTGAAATACCCACCCTCTCCTCCCCTTGCCCCCTTCCCACCGGGGCAGTGCGTGTGCGCGGGGGCGCGCCCGGCTGCCCACCGAGCAGAGCGCGGCGGGCAGCGGTGCCGGCAGCACTGCAGAGGGGTGGGCACGGCCCTCGCCAGCCCTCCGGGGGCTGGGCCCGGGGGGTGGGCGAAATGCTGTGCGTGCGTGGGGAGGGGGCCGGCG
>VXBP01000809.1:393538-545999 GCA_013400115.1 Rhinopomastus cyanomelas | reverse complement strand
CGCTTTCTCTCCGCGATTCACATCGCGCCCGCTTTCCCGTCTCGTATGCATGCCTATCCCGGGAATGGTGTAGTCAGCCCGTATCTGAATTATTTATAGACTCGTGCCAGCTGGGTTTTTTTTTTTTAATATATATTTTTTTTCGCTTGTGTGCACTGTTGGGAAATGCGTTTTGCCTCCCTTTCTTCTCAATATATTAATGTCTTTGTCGGGGAGCAGTTTTTATCCCCTTCAGACCCCTCTAATACAAAATTGATGCTTATTTTTCCCTTCAGGAAGGGGACGCTTTGAGGATAATCATGCTTCACAGAAGAACGGCACCGACCTCCAGTTGCTTTAAACACAATCTCCTCCACTAGGGCTCCAGGAAAAAGAAAAAAAAAAGAATAATTATAAGAATAATCATTAAAAAAGCGAAAGGAATGCTTACTCTGGAACCTGCATTTGACGATCCTCACCACTCACGCTGAATATCCTCTAAAGTGATTCTCTCCGGCTTTTGAATTTGCACTGCTTCAAGACGCAAGATTGCCACAAAGAATCCTTTCAGTTTTTTTACAGCCAAATAGGATTTTTTTTAACTCATTCCCCAACGTTTGCCCCCCGACCCTTATTCTTCTTATGTGGATATGCAAGCAAGAAGAGGAGACTGGACATTCCCAACATGCTCTCTCCCTTGATCTGTCCGTCTAGACGTTCTGCTTCTACAAACCAAGGTAGGGAAATTCCTGTTTCTATGGTTTTGCTGGCAGCTCGTTTTGGTGCACGAGTTAGCTCAGGGAGGACCACTCATGGCAGAACAAAAGATTTAGGGATGCTGCTCGTGGAAGCAGATACAGCAAGAAAGAAAAAAGGAGAAAACGTTGACCAGACATGTTGATTCCCTCTTGGCTCATCAAATAGGACATTAAGAGAAGGCAAGAGGGATCCTTTGAGTTACATACCACGTTGTGATCGCGAAGACAGTGCCTTGTGGTTTTTTTCTTGGGGTGGGCAGGTGGGGTCGGGGGACACGCCGGGGTGTGTGTGGGGGAACACTGCATTGGAAAGAGCTGAAAACAAAGATACTTCTTGTCCATCTGTCTGTCCATCCATCCATCCACCCATCCACCCGCAAATTGCCTCTTTCTTTTCACTGGTCCAGCGGCTCCTTGTCACGCTTTGATGTGAAAATAGAGCTCATTAGGAATAACGGGAGAGAAAGCTGCTTGTTGCCGAGCAGGCAGGGTGGTGCATTACTTCAAGCCCACGCTGGCGTCTCCATCGTGAGCGGCCTAACGCGGGGGCCGGAGCCCGGGGGTGGGGGTGCGGGGGGGAAGGCCAGGGCCGCCCCTGGCACCGCGGCAGGAGCCCGCCCAGCGCCGGGACGAGCGCGGCTGCTTGCGTGTAGGTGAGGGGCTATTTTAAGTCCACGCACGTCAAGAGACTTAACCTGAACATACGAGGCACTGTATTCAGGCAACTTCACGGGTTTTAATTTATCCCCGTGCTCCTGGTTCTGTCAGTGGGCATCGTGCCCCCTCTCCATCTCGCCCTTTCCCCAAGGCAGCCCCTTCCCCAAGCCCTCTTGGGAGGGACGCAAAATGGCTATCGTGCCATGGCTCGGCTCTAGATATGAGAGAGACAACGGTGCATCCCGATCGTAACGAGACATGTGAGTCTTTCCGTAAGATGGTGGCAAGACAAAGGGAGCGAAGCGCCGCGGGGGTTGCGGAGGGGAGCGCTGGGCACAAGGTGTTGAACGTCTCGGGGTTATTTTAAGCCTCAGCCCGTGCTCGCCGCACCGCTTCGCCCAGCACGCGTGGGGCTGCGCTCCCCTGCGCCGAGAGACGGGCGGTGGAAGATGGAGGTAGGGGCGAGCTGCTGCCCCCCCCTACCGCCACCCCCGGACACCCACCACCCTCACCCGCCCCACCACCCCCCGCCTGCGCTCCCCCCGAGCCACCTCTTCCTTCGTCTCGTCCGTACAGCCGATCGGAGGCCTGGCAGTGGGCGGGGGGAGACGACACAGAGCGAGGGACTCACCCCACAGCAAGAAGAGGAAGGAGAGGTGTTGCCCGCCACCCAGCCCTGCCGTCGGGCGAGCCGATGGGGCTCCAGCCGTGGAAGCACCCGGAGCATCCTGCGGCGGTGCCGCGCCTCTCCCGCCCCCTCCCTCGCCTTGATCCTTCCAGTGTCTCTTTCCCACATTTCTGAGACGGTTTCATCGGGCTATTGTTAAAAAGCCAGGAGCAGTTCCCCGCCGAGGGGTTGGCAGCCACCTTTCCTGCAATATTCTGGCTGTGCTTCTATAAATATCCAAGGCTTCCCAGGGTTTATCCGCGCCTGGATCCTCCCTGCCAGAGCACTCGCTCGCTCGCTCCCTCCCTCCCGCTCCCTCCGCAAGTAGGAGTAGAAAGTTTACCTGTGCGGGGAGGAGGCGTGCGGGAGCTCTTTATCGGTTTTCGGGAGGAATTGCTCGGGACCCGCATCTCCTGAATCCACCCAGGACCCCAGCACCGCCCGAGGTGGGGGATTGTAGCCTCCTTCCTCGGCTCTAGTTTAGAGCCCCTAGAAGCACAAGCCCCAGGAGGGAGGGAAGGGGATGCTAGCGGAGTCCGGGGGGCATGGACAGCAAGGGGAGAGAAGAGCAAAGGAGAGCTCAGCTCAGCCCCAGACCCTCTGACGCCCCCTTCGGGTTTTGCAGGCAGATCGAAGGGAAGAGGGGAAAGTTGCCCCGGTGTCTGTCGAAGGTGGCTGGCCCTGGCAGCCGGGCAGAGCCCAGCAGCACCCATGTGGTGTCCGCCAAGCTGCCAGCCCTATCTACAGAGCACTGGGCCAGAAGCAGGTGCTGCATCCCCGCCATGGTGTTCCCATCCCAACTGTGATCTGGGCCAGGTTTGGGCAAAGGTAAAGCAAGGTGGATGGGAACTGGGGAGGGATCTTTCAGCTTTGATGCTCATCCATGGGGGGCAGGAAGCGTAGGCCCACATCCTTGTTCTACCTTTACCTTTCAGTCTCTCTTGCTGCTACCTTTACCTGGGAGTTTTCCACACCTTCATCGCCAGCTGCAGCATGGACAAAAGGAGGTGCCCCCTAGTATTGCTCCCCCACCAAGCAAGTGTAGGGAGTGAGCTGCCCCTTGGGCAGGCAAGGAGGGCTGGATATGCAACAACTCCAGCTCATGGGGCCACAGTTCTGCCCCACTGCCCAAGGCCTTGGGGAGCAGAGGTGAGACGCGGCACCCTGGAGCGTGGGGTGACCTGGTGTGCCCCAACTGCAGCTCTGAAGAGATCGGTGCTATGTGTGTGGGTGCAGGGTGCTCTGCAAGAGGGGAGGTGTGGGCATGGGTGATTTTCAAGTACTCGCCCACGTCGCCTCAAAGCAGCAGCTTGTGTCGCCTCCACATATCCTGGTTTTCTCTGGTTCCCCACCACACCATCTTGTTTCCCAGTCCTGGATGAGGGTCTTAGAGGTTTGGCACAGGGTGGAGCAGGTGGAGGGATGAAACAGCCTGGGCAGTTGGGAGACCTGCTTCAGCTTTCTGATGTATGCAGGGGCAGATTTCAGCAGGGAAAAGGAAAAAAGCGTGATCAAAGCCACTACTCCTCTTCCCTGGGGTCCCTGGGCTCTGAACTCATGACACACACCTGCTGCACCAGCCTTGCTAAGCCTGCACCAGTCCTGATGCCTCTTGTGATCCCTTTGTAATGAGACCGTAGCTGGGCAAAGGAACATGTCAGGAGCAGTCTCCAGCCATCCTGGGGTATGGGCAGGGTTCTCAGGATACCTGTGTTGATGGCCAAATTTTATGTTGTACCTGTGCGTGTAAGAGCACAAAGGGATCATAGAGAAGTGGGAAATACATAGCAGGGGCAAAAATCCCAACCTTCCATCTAATGATTTAGGCTTTGACTTATTCTATCCTCATTTTGGATATCCAACTGCCTCTGTGTAAAATCCCTATCAACCTGTGAACCATCACTCCATCCTCAAACTCCTATCTACAGGAGGAAAAGAAGGTGACATTAATTTCTGTCTTTCATCTGCTGTTGGATCTCAGCTGGGGCTGTTTCTTGTGCTTGGTTTGGCAGAGGGCAGGTGGACCTGCCAGGTGCCAGAGGCATCGTGTGCTAGCACATGGAGCTGTGCTTGGATTCCCATGCTGGACTCACATTGCCAGGGCTGGCACTGGGAATCGATGTCTCTGCAGTACAATGTGGGAAGTCTGGATTTCATTCCCATTGCTGTTTTCTCATTCCTCCAAAGCTGGCAGAGGATGGGAGTGCTGTACAGACAGCATTACTTGTCTCTGCAGTGGGCTCCATTCCTTTCTCATGTCTTTTGCTCCTTAAGATGTGTAGAGATCTGCCTATAAGATAGTCCAGACTGAGGGCTGGTCCATAGAGGTTTAATCTTCTTGGTCTTTAGGGAGGCTACTGGTCTTCTCTACCTGTAGTCGTCAGCATGCCTTTGTGGGCAGTGCAGAAAGAGTTACCTTGCAGATGGTGGATATGCAGAGGGTTTTCTAAATATTTTTCCTTTCTTTGTGTAAGCTGTAATTAATCATAAAGAAATAGATTAGTTAATAGGAGAGATGGACTAGATGATTTCTTTGAGAGATGTGACTCCATCATGACTGCCTAATGCACAACAGGATACTGCTAGTAACTGCCTGACAGTAGGGCTCTAGCACTACCTGACACTTTTATGATTCTGTGATTAGCTTTTTTCAAGACATATTTATTCTTGATATGAAAGCAGGGAGTGACTGGGAGAAGCATGGCTGATAGGTTATCTGCTGTTACCGTCATGTGTCCTCCACCCACCCATCCACAAGAATTCTTTAAACCACAGTAAATCAACTTACTTATTTCTTGCTTCGCCGCAGTCAGGTGGACTAGCTACTGCCCTGGGTGCCTCTCTACATAAGATGAACTGGCAGCCTGAAAATCACAGCACTGAAACATGTGGAAGGGAAACCAGATGAAAATAAGATATTTAAAGCTAAATATGGCTCTTCTGCTATCACTGCCTTGACACTTCTTCTGAGCTTTGTGTTTGTTGCTGTTTTGGCTAAGCGTGCCGCAATGGGAACTGAAAAGACCATTTCTGCAGCCATGAAGGGGGCTTCAAAATCCCGCCGACTTACTCGCCTCGCTTGCCTGTTCATGTGAAGACAGGAGAGGAAGTTCCTGGCAGATATGGGCTGGTGCTTGCTCTGGAAAAAATAGAAGCATGGTACTAACTGCCTGGAAACCAGGAGACAGACCGAGATGGGTTAAAAGTCAAAGCTACCTTTCATGTTGGTAAAAAATATTCCAGACAAACCCATCCTTTGTAGTTCAAGAGCTCATGGCTTCCTTAAGCCACAAGCCATCAGCTAGAATAATGCCTTGGCATGTAACCAAGTGTGCGATGGTGATCTGTGCAAATCAGGCAGAGTATCTCCATGCACCTGAGGTCAACTACAAAGAAAAAACTCTCTCCATGCTTTCAGAAACAAATGCATGGCACTAGGCAGAGTGAGAATTGTGCTGCAGTGAAGTCAGTCCAAACCATGGCTAAGATGGACCTTGCGAGGCAAGGCTGCTTTTTGTTCAGTGTCTACTTAGAAGCAGAACACAATGCTGGCTGTGGTTAGGAGGGTCAGGGTTATCTTTCTTTAACTTTTGCACATACGGTAGATATGAATAATTTGAGTAAAAATAAAAATATTGCTATTCTGTACTCAGGGCCTCTAAAAAGGGGGGGAAGGAAACTCACTGTCAGCGGTTACTTTCTGTCACAGAGGGTATTTGCAGACTGCAAAGTGTGCTGGGTGGCTTTCTTCCCTTTCTGTCACAAGCAGTCGAGCTCTGAAATATGTTTCATAGCCACTAATACAGATGGATTGATCAAGCATCTGAGGAAAAAGAGAAATTGTGAATGAGAGTGTGGTTTTTCAAAGTGCTAGGGGTAGTAACCTGGGACCTCTGCAGCATTAATTCCCTACATCTCTCTGAAAGTGGTTCAGGTAAAATGTTACATGGCCAGCTTTAAATGCTGAAGATGTTCCTGTGTTCTCACAGCAGGTACAGTGTCATCAGTATTGGTGTGCATGCCTGTGCCGAAACATTCATAGAGAAGAAACACTTTTAGGGGAAAACGGGCATTTAGTCTTCGTGGTCTGTTGGTGGTTTGTCTCTGCTCATCCACCAAGGCACATGTGGGGCTACGAGTTTATCTAACCTGAATAATCCATGGGACATTATCCTGTGAGTCCCACTCTGGAGGCACATTAACCAGTTGTCCAGTTAACCCTTGACAAACTGCCAAGCTACTTCTCAGGGTAGTAATTGGCCTACATTACTTCATCCATGTGTGGCTATCTAGTTGTCACATGGGAACAGTTCTGGCTTACTACACTCCTAGTTTGAATTTGAGCCACTGATCAAGAAATGCTTCACTCTAGCTGCCCCCAACCTCAACTAGACCTGCTGTCCAGCCCATGTATGAGCTCTGTATGTACTTAACATCTATTCAAAATGGTGAGATCATATGTGTAGCACCTATTTACAGATGTGTTGAAGCCCTGCTTATATAATGGCATTCTGTTTGGGGGCTGCACTTCTGAGAAAGGGAAGGACTGGGGAGAGTGTGGGGGAGTGAACAATGATCACAGATCAGAGAAAACAAGATGTGTAAAGAAAGGTTGGAAGAACCAGGAAAGCTCAGTCTGGAGAAAAGACAACCGTGGGTGGATACCTAACTGTCTGCAAATACATAAAAGATTGTTACAGAAAGAGGACAGGGGCCAATTATTCTCATTAGTCACTGAGGACAGATCAGGAAACAAATGAGTTTAAGATGAAACAGAGAGAATACAGATTAAATATCAAATGAAATGTTTACTGCATTAATGGTTTAATGACAGTAGAAGATGCTGATAAATGTGGCAGAATGACTGTGACTGAAGATACTTAAAACTGGATGTAGGTGCTGAACCATCAAGATTTTGCATCTGATAAAGTCTGTCCCCAGTGAATCCATGATCTCAATATATGCACGCCTAACCAAACAATGTCTTAAGAATGATCATGAGATTGATCTGTTCTGTGTGCAGGAGGGAGGGAGTGACCGTCCTATTGGAGGAAACCCTCCCCAGCTGAGTGAGTTTGATCCTGTGCTCCAAATCTTACCTTGTACCTGTAGGAGTCAACCTTATGGCGCTGACTGTTGGCACAGGTTGTGCGTATCAGGAGGTCCCCAAAGATGTCTGGTTTCTAAAATCTCTGGTACGCTGTGATGGCGTGTCTTGTCTTGAGGATGGCTAGAGCTTCAGCGTAGAGATCAATGCGGAAGAGACTTACAAACCCGTCCCATGTGAACCAACTGTTAGCATTTGCAGGTGCAGTTCTTGACTCCTGGGATAAATTGGGCTATTCTGTATTGAGATGATGTCTCTCTCATTAAGAAGCTACACCATCTGTAGCCATGGCTTTCAAGGTTTTACAGTATCACAGCATCTGAATAGCTAATGTGCCAAAACCTGATACTGCAAGGGGCTGTGTATTATCACACGCTGAACGATGTGAAAGTACATGCCTTGCTACTGCATGATGTCATTCTTTTGTCTCGCAAGATGAGCTACAGTTTAAAGGTGCCTTCTGTTTACTCACCTTTGCTAATTCCACAAGGTAAACTGGGATTTGGTGAGCCATGAGCATTGTGATTTCTGAGAATAACTGCTTCAGAAGCCAGTCTTCACAGTCACTCTGTGCACTGCTCTGTGCTCTGAGTTGGAGAAGCTTCCTGTGAAGGACTGGGATTTGGATGGCTGGCTGTGTTAACATTCAGAGAGGGGCGTTCATCATTTGAGTCAGCAGAGGTTTCTCTGCAGGTAGCTGTGAGGGCTGAAAGTGCCATTCTGAGACTAATTTTGGCCAGCATTGAGACTGTGCTGTTTGGCCTAAAGCTTATACCAGTTTGTACCTCTTGTGCTTCAGCAGAGGTGGGGATGGTGGTGCAGCCTTGCTGGTGGATTGCACTATTTTTTAGCAGCGCAACAAGCACGTAATCCTGACCTCTGGTGTTTTTTGTAAGAACCAGAAATTCTCTGCACAGGTGTCCAGGGCAAACTGAAATGGAGGAAATGGCATGATAAACTCTAAGTTTTATTATCCTCGGATCTAACATTTTGATTTCACCTCTTCCCCTAACGTCTTAGGGTTGCCATGCATTGTTAAGGAGCTGATGTGCACGACTCTTTCCTGTGGCTGTAGTTTCTTGCATGTATCACCTCTGAAGAATTTGAAGGACTTTGCAAAAGGAAGCAAATACAGAACTTGTTAAGTTCACTATTTTAAACCAGACTACGAGGTGAGATGGTTACTGGGAGCCAGCTGAGACAGATAAGATTTGGTGTCATGAACCCGCTGATAATTTTCTAGCACAAATGCCACGTCCCACATCATAGCTGATTGCTTAATGAACAGAAAATTGTTTTCAGGTGATTGGCATAATAGCTTGATGATAGCTAAAGACAGCAGTGGCCATGCACTGCCTCTGGCTGTGGGACACGAACAGGGCATAGAGGGATATGAGTAGGTGAGAGGTTGTAATCTGCCATAATAAGGGACCATGTTCTCCCTCTGTCACATGAGACATCTGCTACTCCAGCATCTCAGCTAGGAATGAGGTCCTGGAGATACAATGGATGTTTGGAATGTGAAATGTGAAGGCTCTAAGTGAATACCACCTGGAAATGAATTGCAGATTTGTAGGAGCCCAAAGCTGGCTCTGATTCTAAGGGCAATCCTGACTCTTCACAGCATCTGGGGGCAGGTGAGAAGAGCAGCTCTGCCACTGCATGAAAAGGTGTAGGGTGGCTGCCAGGTAGCTGCTCTGAGAGGAGGGTGGAGCTTCTATGCATCTCTTTATGCCAGACCAGCTAAAGTAGAATGTTAATTGCACACGACTGAATTGCTGGAGAATTTCTGTCACGGGACTATGCATTTGATGTGAAGTGTGACAGAGGAGGAGCACAAAATGCACAGGCTTGCGGCTACTTCTGCATAAGTGTACGTTTGTGTGGAAGGCACGTGGCAGGAATCTGCATATCCTTGCACCTCTCTCTCTTCTCCTCTATAATTCTCTGCTGGCTGCTGTAGTCAGTGGCCTCGGCATCTCAGGGGAGATTCCCTCATGTCAGACGTGTTGCAGTGGAGGCAAGCTGAAACATCAGAGGCTGACAATCCCCAACAGAGAGTCTAATGGAAGTGACAGAATGACATAATCTGTTCTCTCAGTCTCTCCTCTATAGCTTTCCATGTTTTTGGTGCAAATTGAAATTGCCCTCTAATTTATTAGTCGAAAGGTAAATATTACATATACTTAAAATTACAAAGATAGTGTCCTGAGACATTGAAAGTCAAAGTATAAAAGCAGTGTGGATGTGGTCTGAGGTACCACGTATTTGAGCATTCTGAGAGGAGGTTTTTAAGACTGTATCTGGAAGCAGCAGTGCTAAATGCTACAAAAGCATAAATGAAATCTCCAAAAAGACATTGCAATTATTTAATTACATGAGGGGGGCTCTGTACTCTATAAATGGAAGGAGATAAAACTAAGTAGCTTAGAAAAATCAGATAGCTGAGGGATCGCTGCCTTGAAAGACACGTGGTGACTCTTACAGAATGCTCTATTTGATTCTCTAGCTTGAAAGTTTGCAAACTTTCAGACAAGAGGTTTAGAGACAGCTCGAAGGATCCTGCTTTATCCAACTTTAATTTCCACCATTTCAGTGGGGAAGAAAGGCTCTCTGAACTTCAGGGCTCAGAAAACTTTCCAGAAGCTGCGTGCTTGCACGGTGGTGCTTTCTGAAGCAGGTGCTCAGTGCTCACAGCAGGTATCTTACATGAGCAACAGTGTAATTCTGTGCAGTGGTTTTTGAAGTCTTTCTGGGGTTTTGTGTTTGGTTTTTTTTCATTTTGCACAGCAGGGAGGAATAAATTTCAGAAACTATGAGATGCACAATAGGAGACGAGTGTTGTTTAATGACATACCTGGCCTTAATACTCATAATTTTTTCTGTTAGGACACTGAGGTGAAATCATGCTCCTTGTTCACATCTTGTCTGGGAGATCCGTGGCTTCAGATTTTGATGTTGGAGATGGTGATTAAGGTTTTTGTCAGGAGAGGTTTGTAGTGGAGTGAATGTAGCACAAAATGGGTTTACTGCCCCACCAAAAAAACCCCCATAATATCTTAGGTTTTGCTAGTTCTGCACTGAAATTAATTAGAGCATTTGATGTGCTTTTGTGAACAAGTGGAAAAAAGCTCAGAATAGCCTGGTAAGCACAAAAGTGACTGGGTTTTGGGTGACGCATTCCTGTTCTGCATACTTGGGAGAGGGGACTTGTCCCTGAGGCTGTCCTGGCCAATATGAGGGCTCAGACTACTGGGTCCTCTGCAGTAATGCTTTCTCAGTTGGAGCTTTTCCAGTTGGAGCTGTTCTACTTTATATAAATGCCTATTCATTGTGCTGGAGTGGGAGTGCTCTAACAACTGGGCTGTGGAGAGGTAGTTTACTTCTTTGGCCCAGTATAAAGTAATTACTTATATAAAGGGAAATGACTTCAGGATGAAAGAAGTGGAGAAGCAGGCTCCATAGCCCAGAGGCTGTGGAGTCCTCTGAGGTGTAGGAGACATGGGAGCTAATTCTCCTTCCCTCTTGTTCTGCTTTGGATTTGTGTTTCCCAATGACAACAAAATATTTAATTTCACATCCAGCTGTAGTACTATCTCCAGGTGGGAGAAAAATGGACAGGAGGGGGTGAGTTCCCAGGAAACAAAGACCTAATCCTCAAGCAACTGCTCTTGAACAAAAGGTGAGGGATGAGACCTATAGAGACTGTGACAAGAAACCAGTTACTGCCTCAATGAAAATTTTTATCGTCTCCTATAATGTATGGGTAGCTCTTTAAAGTTGTCTCCAGATCTTTAGAATTACTTGGGATTTTTATTCCTGCAGGTTGTATCACTTGATAGGTCCCCTCTCATTGTTCATTATACTTTTGCTTTTATAAGCTGAGATGTTTGACTTTTATACGGAAAGGGAAATTTTTTCAGAAGGGAACACTGTCTGTGAAAGACTTGTTACCAGAGGATGTCCAGGGAGTCAGTGGAGAAAGAGGGGATCCATCAAAGGGCAACATAGAGCAGGAGCCCGTAAGATGCTTTCTAGTTTGCCCTTTAGAGAAGCTAATCCTTATTGATTAGGCTGCAAAGGTGAGTTTCCTGAAGGCTTTTAATTCTCCCATTCATCTGTGTATGAATGTTAAGGTTGTACAGGGTTGGGAGCTGGAAAAGACAGGAATTTTGTTAAATTATCCCTCTTTAATCACCCAGTTTAGAAAACAGTCCCAAACAAGGAGGAATCCAAAGTCTCCTAATCCCTGATCCTTTGTCTTGTGTTTATCCACTGTAAGAAAACTGCCCAGATGACAGTCCATCTCTTTTTTGAACTTGAATACCTGGAGATCCCTCGGTCTGCATCTGATGTAAGTGGTTCTCAAGTGTGATTTGAATTTGCAAGAGACAGCAATGTCCGTATGGCTCAACCCAGCCATGATTGCTGGAGTTCTCACACCTTAATTTCAAGACAGAGAGTGGCAAGTTGTCATGTGAAGTCCCTTGACATTACCAGGTACCATGCCTGGTCCTTGGCACCCCACAGAGAACTGTCCCTCAAGACGCTGCAGAAAGGCTAAGGAGAGGTGGCCAGGGCTTGCTTCTTCTATAACCACCATGTCCCAGGAGGGAGCTGGTGTAAGAAAGACATTTAATTATACATCTTTGTACATCTTTGCCTGCATGCATTTAAAAGCATGACCCATCTCCACCAAGGCAGATCTTTCGTAAGAAAATACTGCTTGCACGGTGAAGCATAAAAACCAAGCAAACCAGAAAATTAGAGAGAAGGTCTGTCTAACTGTGTCCTGTTAAGCACACAGGGTAATACAGAAATCCATGAGTCTCATCTGACACGACAATCTTCTGCGATACTGTAGTTCAGCAGCTGTAGCAGGACAAACTGCAATGTGTTCACAAGGGTTTAGCTGCAGCCTAGAGGCTGGATCTGTTGTCCCTTTGAAATCAGGCAGAGTCTTGCACTGGCTTTGTTAGGATCGGGTGAACTCTGGATGTTTGCTCTGTGGTATGAGACACAAAATCTTGGAAAACTTCCTTGAATCAGATTAATTTCAAAGTACGATTGTATATAAACATGTTCACTTTTGTCATCCAAGGAGCACCTTGAAGAACTACTGAGATACTGCCTGGCTTGCTATTTTGATGCCTGCAATGAGTGCTGCACAACTCCTTCATTTCAGCTGCATACAATGGGTGTTCTTCTTTGTCTTCATATTTCATTATTTCCTTGTTTTCCAAGCGCCAAATGATGTGATTGAAAGGACACCAACACATCCATCAGCTTTTCTTTTGCTGTATAAGTTTTCGGGTACTTTCTTGGTTGCTTAATGTATTGCTTTTCCTGCAGTAGAAGATGTCATAGGAATAGAATCTGGTTGACATTTGGTTTTGGGATCAGATTAAGTTGTGTCGAATTTCCTCTCCCCAGTCCTCATGGACTTTGCCTGGAGGAGAAAAATCACTCTCTGGTAAGAACTGCTTAAAAAAGTTGTATTTGGCATAGCTGAAATTTCCATTTGAACAGAATTTGAGGCTCTTAAAGCAACTTAATGATGTTTTTTCATAATCTGGATAACTTTGTAAGAGTAATAAAAACAGTGGTTTAAAAGGTGCCGGACAGAACTTGATGGAAAATCATAGATTTTGATTTTTACACATCCAAAAGGAGAGAAAAATGAAAGAGTTAAAGACCTACATTCCCTTTTAAAACTCCTGATTTCCTTTATTATAAGATATCTAAATATTAGTGAACTTAAAGGAGTTGTCAGGAAGACATGGTTGGTCCAATGTTCCTCCTGGATCTAATAAATCTACATGTTCTTAAGGTGAAGCCTGGGGATTTAGAGAAGTTTGCATCCAAAAGACTCAACTTGAACCTTGGCTTTACTGAAATGCCACACCGGCTGAAGCAATGCAGAACCTGGATCTAGAAATAGTCTGTTCAATGAAAGATCAGCAATGTAAAGAGAAGGCAAATTTCACTTGGAAGCAGCCAGTTAAGCCATGTGTCTCTGTGTAAGTGGAAGTGAAACATCGTGCATTCGTACTAATAAATAGAAGAACATGCTGTGGAACAGCTATACAGTCTTGAACAGCACTTGTGTGGTTCTCGATGGATGGAGCTCCTTGCTGCAAAACTAGAGAGCTTGGGAGGAGACATAATTGAGATTTGTCTCATTGCTTACTGCAGAAAGATGGTAAGAGCCACATGAAGGTTTTTTCTTGGCCATGGTCAGCTCCCAGTTGGCTGAAGCCAAGTTGACCTTCTCCATCCTAGCTGAGCTGGTCTAGTATATGCTGATCAGCATTTGGCAGGCAGTGCCTATCTTTGGTCTGTGCCAGGCGATACGATCAGATTGTTTGGCTGGAGCTCCTCTCCTCTAGATGTATGCATAGGTCTGGCCTTTCTTTTCAGGCTAATGTCATCCCAAGATCTTGTAGAGCTGTCTCCTGTAAGACAAATCCATGGCCCTCAAGTAAGTAGCTGTGGGAGAAGTGCATGTGTGTATCTGCACCATCTTGCGTTCTCTGACCATCCAAAGGATGGGTACTCTGTGGTTCGGTACTATTCAAGTCTGCTTGGTTTTCTGTCTGCCCAGACTGACCTCGGTGCTGGTAGCAAGGATCTCTGTGGTTGTTGCACTAACGACTGTCATAAATCCTGCCCATTCACATTGTTGTGGCTTTTCAAGTGATTTGAGTTGTGCTAAGCCTCTTCTCTCACTTCTTTCTGTTGGCACATGAGACTGGAAAGTTAAATAGAAGACCTTCTCTTGCTGCTGGTGAGGAGGAAGTGGGCTGACATGGGTCATGACAATAGGTGGTGGCAGGAGAGCAGATTTATACACCTCGTTGTACTTTCAATGGCAGTAAATTGCATCCAGTCCTGGGAAATTCTGGACCGTGAGGGACTGAGAGAGCTGATCATAAATTTACCTGCACTGGCAGTGCATGCATGGGAGAGGCTGGGGGGGAGTAGCTGGTGCTTTATCTTTCTCCATTTTCTGGGACAAGGGAAACTGGTGCTGCAGTCTGCTCAGTGTGGGTCAATGTGGGTCAATCTGCCCTCTTCATCTGGGGCCCAGAGAGCAGAGAGGGAGCAGGTACAGCCAGAGACAAGGACCTGGACCGACTTCTTGTGAAAGGTGTTTTCTTCTGCATCCTAAAAAGTCTTTGCACCTAGGTCCTGCTTCAGTGACTGTCTGGTGCTTGGACAGCACTTTGAGTGCCCGGGACCAATGCAATGCCTCACAGAAAGGCTTTGAAGAAGCCACCTTCTCCTCCTGTGCTTTGACAAGAAGGAGGAGGGGAGCCTGTGACACCGCTGTTCAGAGAAGCTACATGCAGACCGTAAGGAAGGTGCCATGACCACTTGGAAGGTTGGTATGGAGGAAGGCAGCGTACAGACACGTATCCCAGCAGTGCTACATTTGAGTGAAGCTTAACTGGCACCTGCCCAGTGCTACTGGTTTTTCTCACAGGGCTTTGCATGGGTCTCCAGGGACCACTGCTCTTTCAGAGAGCAGCAGGGCCTCGTGTACAGCTGTCACGCAGTGGCACGATGTAGCTATGCCACCAGAGCCAGACTGCAGCGTTTGACAACCCCTGGGCAGTTTCTGTGAGGGACTGGTGCTGGGGACAGGTGTGTGAAAGCCACATTGTCTTGTGAATTTAGGGATGTGCCTTGACTTTACTCTGACGACAAAACCTTTGCCTTTTGCTTTCTGAGAGTATTTCCATTGGAAATCAAAGAGATTTGAGATACATAGCTGGCTAAGCAGTCATACCTCAGAATAGGATTTGAGGATTAGCAGAGTGGATAATAAATTGAATAGTAGGAGTTAAAATCAGGCTGCACTCAGAAAGAAAGCCCAGATGAGAGGTAAACCCCTGGAAAGCAGTAATGCCAGAAATGACACTGAGGTTACACCAGTTAGCAAATGAGATATGGGCTCGCAATACAATGTGGCAGCAAAGAGGCTGATGTGATTTCTGGATTGCGTAAACAGAACTATCGCATCTCGGAGCAAGGAAGTATTCGCTGCGTGTTTCTAGTCATGTTTTCTTCATATGCCTGATCGGAGTGTACCTAGGCTACTGAGTCCATTTCTGGACAACTCAGTGCCCCAAAGGTGGCAGCAAATTAGAAAAAAATCAGTGGAGCAACAAAAATGATTAAGATGCTGGAGGGACTGATCTAAGAGGGATGATTAAAGTAACTAATTACATTTAGCTTGGCCAAATGACAATTAGAAGAGAGACGTGATGACTGCCTTAAAGTGTGTGCTTAAGAATGTAAACACTGAGGAGAGAGAAAGAGAAGGATGGATTGTTTAGTGCTGTTTGAGTGGCTCTTGGTTCGATGCTCCTCGGTCTGCGCTGCTAGGAGAGTTGTGTAGAAACCTAAATAGAACAGGAGAAGCAGCCGTAACCAAACAGCTCCTGCTGTTGAGTGTGGCAGTGAAGTAGCGTTCCTGGGGAAGTGAATGAAAGTAGCCCTTAGACCATTGCTTCAAGGAGTGTCCAAGATCCTCTAGGAAAGGAGGGAAAGGATGTGGTGGTGTTCCCACAGGCATCATCTGCCTTCAGTTTTCAGGATCTATGGATAATTTCTGCCTAGTCCTTGTGGCTGTGACTGGGTAGTGTAGTATCCACGTTGGGGTGTAGTTTTAAAAACCAGTTTACAGGCTGAAGTGGGACCAAGAAAGGGAATAGGGGTAGATGACAGTAGACACTAGGCATGTTCAGTCTAGGGGTAAGATAACTGTGGATGGAAACTTAACTGTCTGCAAATCTGTAAAGGGCTGTTATAAAGAGACAACAGGGGCCAATTATTGTCTTTAGTCACTAAGGACAGGTCTGGAAGACATTTGGCTCCTAGCTGAAGCTGGGAAAAGTGGCATGTGTATGAAGGAGAAGCCTAAGTGCCGGGTGGCAAGGAGGCTAGTACGGGGCAGGGAAATTGCCGTGATTGTAGATGCCCAGGGACGACATTAGGTGGTCAATTTTCAAGGGATGACATGGCCACCAGGAAACTGATCAATCTTGTTTCAACAAGATTTCATATTATTTCACAGACTTTGAAAGACTGTCGAGCTTCTAAATGAGCTAGTGGTGCTTTTTCCTTGGAGCTTATTTGTTCAGGATGTGTTTGTGAATGTTTCTGTTTAGCTGTATTTTCTTATTTGACGGTGGATCTGTGCAAATGCCTTCTTTTGCAACGAGCGGGCTACAAATGAAATGCACACTTCTTATTAAAAATGCAATGAGAAGCCAGTTCCAGCAGAGTGTGGATTAGCTGGAGTTTTTGCCCCTTTGGTGTGAATGTTTTTTGAGGTATGAAACGGCTTAATTAGCTTTAAAAAATGAGAGTCTCCTCATTTTGACAAGCACAGGAAAATATAATGAAGCAAGAGCTCTGATCACCGTGTTTCTCATCCAGTTGTACTTAAGAAATCCTGCACAATTTTCATCTAAAGTCTGTATTCAGATTCTAGGAGGATATTCCATACCTGAAACTTATAATTTCCTGATTTGCTTTTAAGAGTGAGCACATTTCCAAGTGAAATGAAGAGGTGAGGATAAGAAACAGAGCCATGAGCTGGTGCGGTATCTCAGCTGGTGGCTTCAGCCTCTCCAGTGAAATGGCTCACTCCATTGAACCTGATGTAAAGAACACCTGGAATTCACCCTTTTGTGATACCTGTTTGGAGGGCTGCTTGGAAAATAAATGCTTCAGCGTAGTTCCCTGTATGATGATGACTGTGTCCTAGTGACACAGCTTGTTTCTGGGCAATTTTAAGCGAGACTTCAAAGAGTGATCGGAGCCCAGGGTCAGAAGAAAAGGTTCTTGCTGTAAACTAGGGAGAGCACCTTTTAAGCTAAAGGCTGAAGGACTGTATACAAGTGGGGCTGTGCTGCTCTGGGCCACAGGAAGGGGCATAAAACCCAGCAAGACTCATCTGTCTCATCAGGCAGGTCAGAAGGGTCCCATATCGGGCTTTTCCATGTGTTGGCTCTATTCAGTCAGTCAACAGCCTTGGTCACTAAAGTCGTTTCCCTTCTCTGGCTCAGCAGTTTGTTCCCACAGCAGTTTAGTGGTCTGGCAAACCCACTTCATTGCTGGTTGAGGGTAGCATGTCAGGCTGTTGACTGGAGTGGCTGAATCGCAGGCATGTCTCCTACGGCTTTGCTAGCTACAGAGAGTACCTTCTCACCAGCATGGGAAGATGCAGCTGGACAAGTCTTAAACAGCAGCAGGGTTTGCTAGAACCCCGGAGCAAGTCACAGCATATTCATTTGTCTGTGAGCTGAGAAGATGGACAGGCACACCATACAAAGTCACATTTTCTTTTGTCTTTGTGAGGTGCCCTGAGACTTTTCAGATGATGATGCCATAGAAAAATACCCTTTACTTGGTCATTACTTTCAGAGCTCTACCCTTGGCATTCTTCAGTGGTTTGGCACTTACAGAAAGAAATGAGGCAAAAGCATTGTACAGAGCAGAAAAAACACTTCACAAAGCATATTCTGAAGTCAGCTTCTTGAACAGCTCTGACAGGGACAGGGAAATGACCGTAAATACAGAAAGGGGAGTATGATGGGACACTTATGCTGTTGAATACCAGTCTGCAATGAGTCCTGCAAGACCTATTTTTAGAGATCTCAGTGCTGTGAGATGTACCTGTGAAGCCTTCATCCCAGACTCCCAAGGTTTGCAGCCAGCGCTAGATTTCCTGTATGGTATGGGGGCTTGGATACCAGAAAATACCTTGTTGTCCTCTGTGAACCAGGTACAGGTTGTGTTGCTTTTCCCTATGTCAGCACCAGTTCAATGAGTCAACTACGTGCCCGGCACCCGGAGAGTCCTTAGGAAGAGCCGCACTCCTGTTGCTGGTGTGATGGATGATGTTGAGGAACTGGATCTGACTCTCTCTGCGGCAAAATAGGCTATTTATTAGTTTAAGGTAGCTTTTGAAAATCTAAAACATTGTGTTATACCTGAATAAATAAATACCCCCTCCCAACACCTTAATTCTAGAATTCTGAATTGTTAATTCTTAATTCTAAGTTGTTACTTTTCCCGGAGTATCTCGGAGTGGACAGGTTTGTCTGGAGAATAGAGCTGTAGTTTGAAACTCCAAAAACCTTGTCCAAGCATGATTCTTCTCCTTTGCAAAGCTCCCAGAAGTGGCTGTTTGGGAGCACAGGTCTGGCTCAGGTGCTGGTTCAGGGAGACCAGAGCTGACATGGGCAACTGCTGCTCTGAGGGTTGTGTGGGTAGAATCAGCATAGTGGGAGCCTGCAGTGGATGCACAAATGTACTCACATATATGCCCCTGATAGCAGCTGGCTGTCCTGTCCCCTCCCTGTGCTGCACTACCAGCTAATGAGGTTTCCTACCCAAAGGGCTACCTGCATGCCCTGCTGCACTCTCATGTGCTGGCATTAAGAGACACATACATAGGACGTTCTGACCTGCTTCATGCTTGACAGACAGTAGAAGCTGATTGCTGGAGGCAGCCTTTGGTCTGCTTGCAGATTGGCTTCAGGGATTATGTGCAGTGTGGGCCATTAGAGCTGCAGTCTCAGTGTACCACAGTTCTGTGTGACTTTGTGGTGTTTAAGAGGCATGAAATGCATTACATGAGGTCTTTGCAGCAGTGTGTTTACTTTCTGAAGAAGACACTCAGCATGTTCATCTTCCACTTGTGTCTAGCTTGCAGTGGGAGCCAAGGTACCTAAAGAAATGGCTTTCCTATGACCTGGTTCTGCTGTTAGTATCCTCTGACACCTTTTGTTCTGCTGACACCTTTTTCCTTGCATAATGCTGCAGGTTGGAAAGGCTGATGGCACCCAAGGTGAATCACTACATGTTGATGTATTTACTTTACCTGTTGCTCTGTAGAAGCCTGGTATCCAGACACAGAGGTTCTAATGGCTTCCTGCCAATCAGATTAAATATTTAGCAGCAATAGGTTCTGGGCATCACATTCCTGACAGTGTATTTCATGCATCATTTGCCTTAAACGTTGGGAAATTTTTAGCTACTGCTTGCAAAGTAACTCCTGTCTGTGCTCTCTTTCCCATCTTTATGTCCTCTTCTCATAGTCCTGCTTGCCTTTTTCTGTTGTTCCTGGCCTCACTTTCTCTGCCCTGCTGTTCCTTTTAGCTTTTCTGCTCTTTCTCTGACTATTGTTCATGGGTGTGTATGGTTGTGTACATTGCACCTGGAAGGAGTATCAGCCTGTAATGGAGGAATGGAGGCACCGACTGCATCTAATTGAACATTCCCACCTCCTCAGAATAGGACTAGAGGAGGGTGCAGACTGATGGCTTTTTGGGAGTGGGCATCCTTTGACTCAGAGAAGCAGTATGAGGACAAGTAGAAACATCTCAATCACCCCTCTTTCATCTATCTGCTAGTACTATCTGCCTTGCTCTTTGCACGTGTGCCACCTGCTCTGGCACTGTGACTAAGGGGCAGCCTTTTTCTTTGACTTCCTTTCTGCCTGAAACCTTTGTAGGAGAAGAGTGCATGGGCTCAGTCATCCAACTGAAAGCAAGGCTGCATCCACCCTCCTGGATTGTCCTTCCAGTTTTAGGCTTGCAGCAGACTTCTGAGCCCACACAGCCATCCAACACCCAGTGTTGGGATGAGCCCTGTGAAAACCAAAAGTCCAGTGGTGGTTGAAAACAGGAGTATCTCTATGTGACACTTCAGTATAGAGCAATATTTTCTGTACTGGCACATGGTTGCCTCATGGGACACAGCAAGCGGTGTGAGAGGGGCAAGAACCTTCCTGCACTTCCTTGAGTGTGCTGCACAGCCCTAGGTTTCACCTGTATGAAGTACAATTGTCTTGGGGTTATCTGAGTTTTCAGGCATCATGTCTAAGGAGATGGCCCTTTAGAGGGATTATGTGAGACAAGGATCATCACTGGCAGTGGTGATGGTTCTGGGGTAATACTGGATTGGGGAAGGTAAAATTTCCCATGAGATCCATAAGTACGTTGGTGCACTGCATGCTTTGTGTTGCTGAGCCTTCTCTAGAGCTTGCTCTTCTTCTTCCTCCCAGTGCTAGGAGTGTTTTGGTGCTGTTTGTTATAAACTATGATCAGATGCTTTGGCTCTTCATTACCTTGCTCCCTTGACTCTTTGGTGTGGAATCATATCTTTCCTCTGCTCTTGCTCCAAATGCACTGCCTGCCTGAACCTGTTGCAGTCCCAGAGGAAGCCTGTGGTTCTCACAGCCTCCATGTTCACCCTTTGTGACTCCTGTTCTGCATCCATGTCATCTTGCAGCTGGTGCTCACCCCGGCTGCTTCAGTGGTTCTGTGCTACCAGTGCAGGAGGTGATGATTAGTGCCAGGGCCAGATTCTTCAAGCGGGTTTCTCTCCCTGCTGTGATGAGTCTAAAGCCATCTGGTGCAGCATCAACCTTTTTGTTGGCATGGGACATGTCCTGTCTTCGTACCAGTGTGGGCTTGAGGGCTTGGGCAAGACAGGACTGTTTCCTTGTAACCACTGCCAAAGGGATAGTTGGGAAAGGGAAGATTTGATTTTGAAAGAGGAGTTGTGTGTGGAGGTTTTTTTGTTTGTGAGAGAAGTGAGAGCGCTTTAGGTAGAGGGAAGAAGAAAGAGGGTTCATCAGGTCACAGTGGCTAGAGAAGATGGCTCTTCTTTGCTCTGCTGAATAGGCACTGAAGCCTTTTGGCTGGGAGTCTGCTGCGATGAGGTGTGCAAGGATGAGGAGTGGAAGATGCCTGTACATTCTGTCAAGGCTGGCTAGTGATGGGCAAAAGCCAGCCTACATAATTTCTTCTATTATTTCTCCCTTTCTCTGCCACTCCCTCCCTCCATTGCTCTGGACCCCTCCAGTCCATTCCCCTGCATCTGGTGGCTTATTTCCCTACAAGTGTCATCTTGGCAGAAACTCAAGCCTGAACACTGCACTTAAAGAATTTTTTACGCTGCCTGAGTGTTTTTTCTTTCTGTAATGTCAGGGGACCTGATGTTTTGAGTTTGAGGGTTCAGTTTGGGTTGGGTTTTTTTGTGTGTATACTTTTAGGTGATTGCTTTTTATAAATAAATAAATATTTTTAGCTATAATGGGGGTAAGGCAGGTGAGTGTGGAAAGGACACAGCTCCTTAGCTGCATGCCGGGCCAGCCTGATTAAATGGATTGGCCAGAGGGGTTGCACTGCTCATCCACCAATTCACCTCAGCTCCAAGACCTCCTAGGAGCAAAGCTGTGGTCTGATATGTCCTCTGATCTTTTTATTTAGGAAAGGAGAAGTGATAAAGGAGTATTGCCTTTGGTCTTGCTGAAGTACCCTGGCCTCTGGATGAGGTGGTAACAGGGCTGTGCTAGGAATACGATCACGGAGGTGATTTAGGGTCCTTGGAGCTTCGCAGGCTCAGAAGATAAAGTACAAGCAAGAGGAAGGGGATCACAGAGAGACACCGGGCCATGTGGTCAGGTGATAATGGATTTGTCTTGTTTGTTCCAGCTTTTTCCTCTCCCTCCTGAGACAAATATCACAGGGAGCATGACAAGAGGCTGCTCTCTGTCTGTGTGCTGTGTTTATAGATTGTGAGGCCCCCTCCCGTGGCATCCAGTGCCTCACAAAGGCGCTAACACCTGTGCAAAGTGGATTTAAAATGCTGCCACAACAGATCAGAGACCCCCCTGGCACAGAGCTAGTGCAAACAGATAGTACAAAGGCCTCTGAGAGTTTTACTGTACTTGGGAATCTTCATATCTGTAAGAATTGACACAGCTGCATGCAAAAACACCTCCTGCTTGGAGATGGCGACCTGTCGCTGTGTCATCCCGACAGGACATCAGCGCAGGAGCTGTGTCAGAGGAAGCCAGCATGGCATCTAGGGACTGATTGTTTTTATTGAAACTGAGGACTCTGTGGGTCTGCTGCTCAACCTCGTGACCTGGACCTGGCCTGGAGAAGTGTTTGAAGCTGCAATGAGAAGGAGGAACAAAAAGTCCCAAAGTGAGTGTAGCCCCAGTAAATTCAAGGGGGACAACTGTGGGCTCAAGGCAATGTTTGGCTTGCTTTCTCCACTTCATTCTGGGGGCTGGATGACAGTTGCAGCATATAATCATTGGCTGTTGAGGGTGCCAGTATGGTTACTGTCATGTAGAAACAAAGGTGAGACTCTGTTAAGGTCTGCAGCCTGTTGCTAACTGACTGCTTTAATGTGATGGTTGTGTGGTGCTATAACCTCAGGATTGTACGAAAGCCCTGGACTGGCACCTCAGTGCACTCTAGCACTTCAAGATGGGCCGTGTGAAAACATCCTTGACACTATATGCACTAAACCCTCACCTCCTGGCTAAGTGGTGCCTCTCAGGAGGGAGAGCTGTTTCTCTGTGCCTGTCTGACCCCTGGCATGGCAGAAGGGTTTGGGTTTCTGTCTTGGAAGCTGATTTCTTACAAGGACTAGCTTCAAAAGACACAATGTGAACATTGTCTCCTTTTTTTGTCTTTATTTTTTTCCTTCCTGGGGCTGTTTTTGAGTTTCTTCTGTTTTCAAAAATACAGGGATTCAGCATGTTTAGCAACTGGTGCCAGTTCAGGTCTGCCAGGGAAGGGGTAACTGGCTGTCCTGCAAAGATCTGCTTCTCCCACCTGCTTTCCCCCTTCAGAGAAGTGCAGCCCAGTCTGCTGGTCCACAACGTGATGGAGTGCATATGTACTTATTTTATATTATTTATTAAAAAATAAATAATAACAACTAACAACTACACACATATATATATTTAATATTTTCATTGTATGCTGTGAGCATATATTACTTTTACCTCTCCTTTAACCTTATTCTTAATTCTGTAGTGGGAATACACTGGTCTTTCACTATTGCTCAATGGCAGTGTAACCCAGAAAATGATGGGAACTGGAAGCAGAATTTGCTTTGGAGTGGGCTATAACAGTTTTTCTCTTGATGAAGAAAAAATTCCCCCAAAGGACAGCAGTTGCTCTGATAAAATCAAAGTGCAACAGGCTGCAAGCAAGTTTTCCAGGCAAGGGGATGTTCAGAGGTAGAAACTTAATTTTAGTCTGAATTTAATTGCAAAATTCCCTCTATCTCCATGCAAGTGTTAGGAAACTGCAAGGTCAGAGGAACCAATAAAAGGGACTAATAACTGCAGTGAAACCAGGGCACTTCAGCTCATGGCCTGGCTTGATGCTATGGGCCTTCAGAACTACATCTAAGGACCTCTTTGTGAACCACAGATTTCTGGCACCTCTGACAATGTAGCCTCCGCCAAGATTCTCAGGGTCTCCAGGCTCTGTGGTGTAAGAGCAGGATTTTTGTTTAGGAGGGAATCCGAGCTCCCAGGACTTTCTGACTGTTCTATAGGAGTGAGTCTGGTCTAGCCACCTTCTCCAGTTCTGTTTAAATCCAGAATGAGGGTCTTCACTTCCGAGATCTATGGCTAGAACATCTTGTATTTTTAATTTCTGCAAGTGCATGAAGATGGAGCTGGGCTTTACATTTCCTTCCAAAAGCTGCTGGAAGCAGACTCCCTGGATCTATGGCAGACCCACAGGGCAGATTGCTTGATGAGACAAGGGATTTCTAGGTCTGAGTTAAAATTGCTGGTTGGATGTATCCTAGTGCTGCTTCACTCTCCACAGCTCTGTGTTGATCTTCCTCTTCCTTGCCTGCAAGGAAACTGCTTTGGAGTAGGTGAAAATGTGTCATGAGTTGAGATATTTTCATGAGAATAGGCTTAACAAACCATCATTTGCTGACAACATGTTGTTTCATCAGAAACTACTGATCAGCAGGATTTTGCAGTTTGAGTCAATGTGACAAAGTCGATATTGAATATCAGGGATTCTGCTTGGAAACCCACAACTATCTGTGGTATTACAGCAATTCCTTTCTCTCTGCTGCTGGCTAAACCCGGATTTATTGTCCTGAAGATCTTGGACATACAGGTTTTAATACACTCTCTTGGGATCCTGTGAGTAATGTTGGGTGTGATCTCACAAGGAGACATTGCTGCCTTCGGGGAAGTGCGGTGGAAAGCAATAGTAATCATCTCAGCTCCTGTGGCTTCTATCGCTTGAGAGACAAAAGTACTTTAAATACCATAAATAATTAAACATTCTAACTCTATGAAGCAGAGAAGATGCATCTCCATCTTTCTGATAAGGAGAATAAGGTGAAGGGTGAGGAAGAAAGCAGTGGTGTTTACACTTTCAAAAAATGCTTATTGGTTTTAGATGGTGATATGAAAGATTAGAACAAAGCTTCACTAGTTGTGGTTCATTCCCTCCAAGCTTTCAAGATTTAAATCCCGGTACCTAACAGTGTGACTACAAGTGAGCTAAGAGGTACCACAGGTGGACCAAAAACATGACAGTCCTTAAAGTGAGGACTGTGGGAGCCATGAAGGACAAAAAGTGAATTGGAGATAACAATCATAGAATCATAAGGGATTGGAAGGTACTAGAAGGTACCTTCTGAGAGGTTGAGAAGGATGGTAGTTTAGGGTATATGTTGTATCTGGAAGGAAGTTCATGGGCAATATTGAAATTCTGGATTTTCTTTTATACTAAGCTCCTTTTTGTTGTTTTAAAAGTGCAAACTGACTACGAAGGATAAGTAGCAGTGTAACAGCTACACTTTGTCCATAGTATTGATTTTTACTTACTGGTAGGGTATTCTTTACTGTCAAAATGGTCTGCCTTTGGTTGTTGTTCTCCCTTGCTACTAATGTACTTTTTCCCTGCTGAAAATGTAAGATGTAGTGACTTTTGTGTAAATGAGATGTGGCTTTAATGGGCTGAGCTGCACCCCGAGGAAACTTGTGGTGGATCTGAGCTGGGAGGATGAATGGGCTGCTGCATCCTTGTGTGTATTGGCTGGCACATGGAGGAACAAACAACTAGGTGAGCTACCAGGAAACGTGGCTAAAGCAGTGAGCATGAATGAATTTGAGAGGCTGAGAACAGAGGAAGCAGAGAACAAAGTGCATGGAAATGGCATTCAGTTGAGCCAAATCTTATCTGTTTCCTTGCACTGGATCAGGCCTTTCTTTCTCTGTCCTTGAAGCATCAACAGTCAGTGACCTCATTAATGCCTATAAATATTTGAAGGGTGGGTGTCAGGAGGATGGAGCCAGGCTCTTCTCAATGTCATCTAGTGACAGGATGGGAAGCAGTGGGTGTGAGCTGGAACATAGGAGGTTCCACATAAATATCAGAAGGGACTTCTTCACAGTGAGGGTGGCAGAGCACTGGAACGGGCTGCCCAGGGGTGTTGTGGAGTCTCCTTGTATGGAGATGTTTAAGACCCGCCTGGATATGTTCCTGTGTGACTTGGTCTAGGTGATCCTGCTGTGTAGGAGGGATTGGACTAGATGATCTTTCGAGGTCCCTTCCAATCCCTAATGATTCTATGATTCTGTGACTAGTAGTGGCTTTGCCTGTGTATGTTTTCATCATTGCAACTCTATAAACATGATCGAGTGTTGAGCCAAGAGGGAGGTCAGCAGCTGCTGGGCTGGGTCCTTCCAGCTGGGAAAGCTTTCTGGAAACTATTGATTGAAGGTCTTGGTAAAACAAATCGGCTCTGACCTGTCATACAATTGCAGGCACAGCATGGTCTGGTGCACAGCACTAACGTACTGTGAAAGCATATTGTACCCAGTGGCTTGGTGGCTGGTGCCTCACTGGTCATTGAACTCGGGGACAGAAAGAGGGAAAAGGGGAGTGTTGTGTGGGGAGAATTAAGAGGAAAGGAAAAGAAAAAGGAAACCACAAAAATAATCCTGATCTGCAGTTGTCAAATCTCCCTTCATTCTGGCTTTAGTATTTATTCTAAGGGTCAAGTTTTTCTAAAGGGATGAATGTTTTTGGAGAAGCTTCTGGGCTGAGAGTGTACAGCTCAAAACATATTGAATGGTACTCTCTTTGGTGTCACACACTGGGTTTCTGACAATCCCTAATGATTCTATGGTTCTATGATTCTATAGGTAGACTTTTTTTGTTCTTGTAAGTAGCGCTAACAGGAACATAGAAGTCCTTTACCAAGGGTGAGAGGGAGGAAAGGGAAGGGACAAAGGACAGGCAATTACAAGGGGGGAGACTCACAATAAAGTTTTCTGGGTACTCATCTGTCATTTCCAGTGGCCTAACCAGAGCCAACTTTTGACCCCTCGTGGCACCAATGGCTGTGGCATGCCTTGTTGCTCAAGTCCCTCTCACTTCCATATTAATTCCCTGTCTCACTTCATTTGCAAGGCTGGTATTTTCATGGGACCTGTAAATCCTGTTTTCCAGATTGCTGCATAGCAGTGGAAATCAAGAGGTCGCAAAGCTCCTGAGGGATGCTGGCAGTTTGTGAAACTTGGCCCATCAGTGTCTATAGCACTGCAGCTTCATCCTGGACCAGCTCGCAAAATGCATCTCTCTCTACCCTGCTGCCTCTGCTTAGTGTCTTCTCTGCCCCTCCTGGTTCTTTGGGCATCAAGCCACCTCCTTTGCCATTGCTGCTGTCTGTAACACCTTTATGAGAGCCTGATGAGGTCTGGTGAGCTCTGGCACTCTGCTTTAGGGCTATTTAAGATTTGCTGTAACGGTGCCACAAGGAGCAGAGACAGTGCAAATAGTTTCTCCTAGTTTGACCTTGCTGCATGGACTTCAAGACTGGAATATGTACCCGTAAATAATTTCTTAAGGGATGGACATATTTTATGCTTTATGGACATGTTTTAATGCCTTGTCCCACATCATACACTATATGTGAGGAAATCAGCAGCAAACTGGATGGCTGTAACCAAAGTGCAGGTGTAGTTTGAGGTTGTCTCTGGTTCAGATACCCTTTTGGTGTTTCTCAACATTCTGGAAGAAGGAATTATTCAGTTTCTGCCTAAAAATGTTGTTCTTTCCCACTTACAGCATGCTTTAAGAAATCTTTGTGTTTTGGCTTTTATAGTGTTTACATCTAGCATCCGAACTGCTTAAGACTGTCTCTTGGTATGAGTTAGAGTAATCCATGGGATTTGAGCAATGGTGTGGTGCTTGGCAGCTGTCTTCAGCAGACAGTGCAGACTCCATCTGCCTGCTCTGTGTTTTCCCTTTAAGGAAATGATGTAGGGAGTGAACAGATACTGAGTGAGGCTCATGAGAAAGTCTGAGGAATGGGAATGTCATTCCACTCTTGGAAGTAAAAATTCTCCAATTTTTTTTGAATTTTGAAATTTAATATTGCAAATTGCCAATGCACAAATGCAGCATTGGTTAAGATTGACTAGAAAGCCTCAAATTAATGTAGCAACTAATGAGAAATGCCAACAATGCGTTCCTCCAAACCACCCAGGAGAACTTAAATATGTGTTCTCATGGATAGCAGTGGATTTGAGGTATTAAAATACCTCCAGCTTTTGGAAACTGCTGTCTTCAGTGGCCTCTTGTCATTAATGTGCTGTTGATTCCTGCTTGAAAATGAAAACTGAAAGTGGAGAATGAGGAAAGGAAAGAAGGGATCATTGCAAGGATTACAGAATTGTTCCCGTGAGATTTAATTGGTAAAACCAGTGTTGCTCTGGTATAGTGTTCTACTGCCTGTTTAAACCTAGCCTTCAGGCGGCAAAGATGCTTCCAACCACGCTGAAATCCCTTTGAGGGGCCCTGAGCACACAACAACAGATTCCTTGCTTTGGCTGGTCTCGATCTGAGCCTGGATCTGTTTCTGAGATGGGGCAAATTATAGTTAGAAGTGGGAAATGATGCACACCTTGTAAGCTGTGAAACCTCTGTTTAAATGGACCATGCATGGAGTGATATCTGTGGCAACTGAACCCTCCAGGTGGTGAGAATATTTCAGTCTCTGGCAGGGAGGGCCTGTCTCATCCCTCTAAAACTTGTCCAAGTGGGATGCTGAAGGGGGTGTGAGATCCTGGCATGAGAATTGTGACTCCAGCCTGGCTCCACAAGCCAGGCTTGCAGAGAGCGATGGCTGTGCCAAGCCTCCATGCTCTGGCTTTTAGAAGTTGGCACTGGGCAATGCCAGACTGACCTGCTGTCTCATTTAATGGCTTTTGTGTGTGTGACACTGACTCCTGCAGCTCTGCATGTGTGTGCCAGCCTGGGTAAACAGGTCAGACTCACTCCTGCTCTCCCTTGTTCAGCTGTTATCTTCATCTTCCCTCACTTATCCTGATGAGGACCTGTGGGGACTCAACATGAACAGTGCTGAACTTCAGCTGCAGCAGAGGAGAGTCCCAAGGGGTGATCAGATAACCATCTACAAGCATTTTCAGGGTGGAAGTGGTGAGTCAAGGGGGATAAATTGTTTAGGCTGAATGAAGGAGATGATATTGAAGTAACACGATAGCTGAGCAAAGGGAAAATTTAGGCTGAGTTTAGGGAAGCGTTTCTAAATGTGAGCCTTGGAGCTGTCTTCTAGCAGTGGTAATCCTATTGTTTTACTCGTTTCTGAGCAGGTAGTGTGCTAAGGCAGTTGTCATAGACAGCAGTCCTGAAGTGACTGGGGAAAGGGCAAGACTACCAAGCAAAGGATTTTAATTTCTGTGAATCACTTGGTGTTGGTCTCAGCAGAAGCTTGCAGACTGTGGCTGTATCAGCTACAACCTATGATATGTAAAATATGTGGGTGGGAGGAAGTGGGAAGGACACTGGGAACTTACCCTTGGGCGAGCTTACAATAATGAGACATAGTTCTTCATCTGTTGGGAATGATATGGGTCTAATTGATGATCAAAGCATTCTTTGTACTGCCTTAAGTGTAGGGAGAGAATTGCTCTTCTCCTTTGCATGGAAAAAGGGGAAGCACTTGTTCACCTTATTCTTGGGTACACCTGTTGAATTGACAGGGCAAACTAACCATCGGAGACTGGGAGGAATGAGTGTGTGGTATATGGGATGCATCTGATACCGCCCAAGTCAGGGAGGAGTTTATACCTGCTTTTTTAAGAATAGCTTGAGAGACAATACACAATAGGAGTAAACATATGTGCTGCTTTCTACCTGGTGTCCATGGAAGAAAAGCTAACAGCAAGGTGAAGACTGAGCTCTAAGGGCATTGAGGGCTTTGATTGTGGGGTTGGGATGTGTTCCCCGAAAGAAAAAGGTGGGCTGGGAGAAATAAGGGAAAAGGAGAAGCATTTTGTAAGTTAAATAGAAATGAGTCTATGAGATATTACAGGCATGGACAAGGTACATGTTGGAGATGGAGCAGTTGTAAAGAGCAGAAAGGAGACCTTCCCAAAAGGCCTTAGAATAATGTTTCTACCACTGTCATTGGAACATTTGTATAGCAGAATGATAATATAAGTGATGTTCAAGGCTACTTAAATTAAACGGTGTCAGTTCTCTTATGAAACCACTGAAATGCCCTTGGTGAGGGAGGTGTGTTTCCTCAGAGTCACCGTAATGAACAATTTTGGTCCAGGTACAGGATTGTTTTTGCGTTCAGCCCTGTGCATGCACTTCCCACGGTCTCCAGTCTCTGCCATCTTCCTGTTCTGAACGTACAGAGATTTTCCTGAAGCATCATTCATTCTGTTTATCAGCACCTGAGGTGTGCAGGCGCTTCCAAGACACATCCATTGTGCCCCAGATCCATCCTCCTCTTCTTTGTCTTTGTTTACAAAATTTCTGGAACAAGAAGTCTGAACCAGAAGATTTAGAGGCACTTACGTTACCTGCTTGGAAAGTAGTAATGTGGAGAACAGCAGTACAAGAGCTATCAGTGTACAAATAGCCTGGACTGAAGGTGTGGTGGGACAGTGGTTACAGCAGTGTCAAAACATGAGGAATGCTTCAGAGGTATACAATATTTGGTGTGTCTGGAACAGGGAGATGGCAGTCACTGTAGAGTGGGAGACTGTCCTAAGGTGAAATTGAATAGCCAAAATCAGAGAATTGGAGAAACTTAGAATCATAGAATCATTAGGGATTGGAAGAGACCTCGAAAGATCATCTAGTCCAATCCCCCTGACACAGCAGGATCACCTAGACCAAGTCACACTCTCCTCGACCAAGTCTTGAGTGTAAGTTATGGTGTGGTTTATAGCTTTAAGCCCCAAGTCTGGGAGTGAGGGTACAATCAGTTCTGCCCCTTTCTTCACACTGGCCTTTTTAGCTCCTGTATTTTACCTGTAAGGCAGGTAGTAGGCAAAAGGATTAAATATGTGCCAGTCTTCTGTGGTTGGTAAACACAGATATTGTACTCTTCTTTCATCTGGACACAGGTGTTTCCTTGCCAGAAAGCCCAGTAGCATGTCTAGTGCAGTGTTAACTTCCCCTACAACTTCTTCTACTGTGCTTGCTATTCCCTGGTGATGTGTTGGATACCAGGCACAGAGCACCTTCCAGCTTTGTGGAGTACCTCACAGGGGAGATGGATTTCTTCCTACCCACAACCTGGGCCTGGAACACAGGAATTTCTTTTTGATTCGTTGTTCAATAGTGCTCAGACTATCTGAGAAATGAAGCCAGTGTGAATGAAAATCTTTGACGTCAGAGAGAACTGAATACCAAAGTGTATGATAACACTGAAGGCTAACACTTGGGGATGGCAAGATGTCTCCTTCTAGGTAGTAATGATGACCAAAGGTGGTGGTGAGCCTTGGAACTGGGCTAGAGATAACAGTAGGGCTGCAAATTACCACTGCAGTTGGTGCAGATGCAAAATCACACAGAAAAACAGAATCACTCTGGTTGGAAAAGACCCCTAGAGTCCAACCACCTACCCTACCTTACAAGTTCACCCCTAAACCATATCCCTCAACACCTCATCCAAACGATCTTTAAACACATCCAGGGATGGTGACTTAACCACCTCCCTGAGAAGCCCATTCCAGTGTTTGACCACCCTTTCTGTGAAAAAAATTCTTCCTAATATCCAGTCTAATCCTCCCCTGTTGTAACTTGAACCCATTCTCTCTTGTTCTGTCACTAATTGTTTGTGAGAAGAGACCAACACCAACCTCTCCACAACATCCTTTCAGGTAGTTGTAGAGAGTGATGAGGTGTCCTCTCAGCCTCCTGTTCTTCAAACTAAAGAGCCCAAGCTCTTTCAGTCTTTCCTCACAAGATTTATTCTCCAGGCCCTTCACCAGCTTAGTTGCCCTCCTCTGCACCTGCTCCAGCACCTCCACATCTCTCTTGTATTGAGGTGCCCAAAACTGGGCACAATACTCAACATGTGCCATGACATGTGCTGACGGCTGATGCAAACTGTTCAACCTTCCGTCCCAATCATTGTCTTTCTCCGAACTAGGAAAGCTGCCTTCGAGACAATTTTTTGTGTGGGCCTGCAGTATTATAGGCCTTACTTTCCTCTTGCTGTTTTGAGCATGGAGATAGGGCTTTGGGGGCCTGCAAGTAGCCTCCCAAGGGTTTATTGCAAGGTTGCCCTGCTGTCACAATTGCAGCAGAAGGTACCAGCATGTGACAGAAATGCCCCCAAGCTCCTGGGATGAGCCCCTGTTGTGCCTCAGTTTCTTTATCTGACCCGAAGGATGCCTACCTTTGCTGTGCGCGGCCTGAGTATTACTTTATTTACAGTTAACCTGGCTGAATGCACAGTGACCTATTTGTGTTTTTGGAAATACTGTCCAGAAATATCTCTAAATGCTGAGCTGTATTTTGCCTGTACAGCCTAATAATTTTCTATTAATACTTATCTTAGATCTGATCCACATAAAAATGCAGTGTCAAATAAGGTTCCTATGATATTTTTAAGCTATCTAACCTTTGGTCTTGGCCAAATTCCAATCCGAATAATTACTGTCTGACTACCTACATTCCTCTTGCATTTTCAATTGGAGAAGTTAGATTTCCCTTCCCATTTTAACCAAGATTGTGTAACATTGCTCTGCAGCAGTAAGTAGATGCTGCATTCCTCTACAGTGGTGAATATGTTTTATTGGTAAGTAAAATGAGATTATAGAGGTATAATCGTTTTACAGGCATGTTTATACCTAAATATAGAGACATCTGTAAAACCACTTCGTCTAATGGCCCTGTCATCTATTATTTTCCAGGGAGTAAGGGACAGTGTAATTGGTAAGTGAAATCCTTTTACACACTGACTGGTGCTTGGGATTCGCTAAAACATTTTTGAGTGGCAAAATCAAAGAGAAGACTCCAAATGTTGTGGTGCCTCACATCACCACAAAGGTTAAAACCTGCTCATGTAAAATACTTTGTCATAAAATACACTGACACATTCTTGACTGCTGAAATTAGACTCCAGCAATATTAGAGTTCCTTGAAATCGCTGAGGGCAAATGCCCTGTTTTACAACTGCAGTCTTGTCAGGCGCTTGTGAATTTCTCAATTTCTCTTCTGCACTGGAACCAAGAACACCACTCAGGAGGAGATCGGCATGCTGCCTCCAGCGCCTCCTTGACTGGGTGCCTCCAACGTTTGCATTTCAACAACGTAGAAATTAATGGATAAAACTTGCTGATGTGTATGCAAAAACACATTTTCACAATAGTTATGGGGTCGCCTTAATTTGATGAGAAGTCTCTGCTGGTTCGCCCCTGCCTTTCTTCTACTAACACACATTCAAAAGGAGCTTGCAGTGAGACAGATAAGAGAGAGAAAGAGACAGACATGGTGCTGGGACATTTGTCCCTTTCTCTAACAGCCAGCACTCACATGTGAGCAGAAGTGTGGGTAGTAGTTACTGCCTGCAAATGGAAATCAGACCAAGGAAGGTAAAGAAGGGTTTGTAACACCATGAGAACACCTGCTGCAGTTTGTGAGCAGCTCAGCTCCGCACTGTGAACCTGCTCCTTCTTTGTGTGAGCTGAATAGTGGATGCCACCACTCATCCCTGAGTTGGGTGTGATTTATGGTCCTGCTTCATCACATCTCTGGATCCTGTCTTATGAGGGAGCCCAGCCTGAATCTTGTACCTGCTGTTACCTCAGGACACTTGTCCCTGGCATTGGAGATGCCAGGTTGACTGTGGATGCACTGACGACTGACCTCTTTGCATTAGCCTCTTCCTAGCCCTGGCTGCTCCCTGTGTATCTAGCCAAAGCCTGAGGATCTGACATTGCACAGTGAACCCCATCATCTTGTGCTGGATGGAAAATTCTTTTTGAGGGGAGCACATCCCATGACCTAGAGACTCAACAGATTGCGACCTGTGTGCTCTTCAGGATGTGGGCACTTTTGTGTTGCTTTAAGCACATGCTAGAGATTTATTAGCTTTGATGCAGGTCAAGAGAAAGGAATGGGTTTCTTTGCCAACATTTTTCTCAGTGGGAGAAGGCTGTGGGTGTGAAGGCAGACAGCTGCCATGATCACCTGCATAGCTACTGCATTGCTGCTCTCTGAGCCCTGGGCTGGATGGCCCTGTAAAGTGTTCCCGGTGAGAGGGAGGCTGGGGAAAACCTACATTCTGGTCCCTGGGCACTAGCCGTTGCCTAACAAAGCATAATATACCGTGTGAGTCTGTGTGGTGGGATCGCTGGAGACATATTTGAAAGAGAACAAATATAGCATTAAAGTGAGTGAGCAAGAGAGTGAGAGACAGAGAGCATACAGAGTGCATTAAAGTTAATAAAGCATTGCAGTGGCGGGAACTGCATTTTACTGTGAAGGAATCTAATTTAGTGACTCGTAATTGGAGGATAACAGTCCTGCTGGAATGAAGTTAGCTGTTCATTTTGCCAAACCCTCAAAGTCTCTTGGTTCTCCTTGTGAGCATCTCTCAGAAAGTGGATCCGTCAGAGGGTTTAGAATCGATTGTCGCTTCACACTCGTGGTTCCTTTCAGACTTATAAGTGGATTTGGTTCCTCCAGTGCATATTTATTATCTACTTTTTTATCAGCTTTTTTATCTGGTAGTTTCAATGCAGGGTGTCTTCTCTCTGCTTAGCATGATAATGAGGGAGCAGGTGCCGACCCTGTGTTCTCCTGGGCAAGATGGGGCCCCTTGCATTCTTTCCCAGTAGGTGGCTGGTGCCAGGCAGGGCTGTTGTGTGGACCTCCAGCTTCTTCAAAGTCTTTCTTGTCCCTGTGACAGTGGCTTCCTGGTTCATGTGATCAAAACATGTATAGCAGCAAACAGTGTGGAAAGGTCCTATTCCTGGTCCCCCAAGGCCAGAGGTGTAATGTAAGGAAGCACATTATTTATTCCAAGTGTGCCTGACTACTGAAGGACAGAGTTATGGGCATGAATAGCTGAGCAGGACCTTTTGTGCTGAGAGAAAGTCATCGTTAGTTTAAAATGCCTGAAATCTCCTTGGGACAGCAGCATGGCCCTGGATGAGCATACCAAGCAGTGCTGCCTCCTGGAGGGGTGGTGGGGGGTGCTACTCTGGTTTTGTCCCTGAACCAGGGTGACCAGATTGGGGTTCTGATATTTACACTGCATAGGTGCTACAAGGATTAAGCTGTGTTTGTAAAGTGCCCTGAGAATGAAAAGTGCTGTAGAAATGTGAACTATTATTAAAACAAGACTGAATAAGGAAAGAGCTGGGAACAATTCTGCAGGGAACAGTCCCACTCAAGCAAGGGCTGGAGAGATGACCTCATTGGGTTTTTCCATTTCTGCTGTTATGATTACAAAATAAAGTGGACGTGTTCAGGGAAAAAAATGGTGTTAATGTTCCTGTCTGTAGTAGCTGAGCGTGAACCTTTGTTAGTTGTGGGAGTCTTTCTGCTTCTGGGTAAAAAGAGCTGTCATATGGGCTTGAAGGAAACATCTTTCCCACACCGTGCTGATCCACTTTTGGCCATGACCACCAGGAAGTTGTGTGTTCCTTGCTTTTTTGAAAAATAACAAACCCAAAACAACCCAAGAAGAACCTTGTATGGGTGAAAGGCTAAATGTACTACAGCCCTGAGCTGTGGATGTTCTGGGGGTAGGGAGGGTGTATACAGTGGGCACAGAGATACACACAACATATACATCCAGTGTCTGTCTGTCTTTGCTTTATTCTGGAGGGGCTGTGCTGAGAAAGTAAAAGGAAGTCCTTGTCTGCCTGGTCATTTCAGCCTTCCTGACAAGATGAACACAAGCACCAGTGATCCCTTTGTGTCGAGACTGAGCACTTAGACATGGGCTTGACATAAGCAATTACTTTCACAATGACAGCCGATCAGCGATCAGAGGACAATTCTTTATCACTTTTGACTTGGGTCTTAGAGTGAGGTGGGACCTGAGAGATGACAAGATCCCATCTTCTGCTGGCAGCTGTTGCATGAAGTGACTCCAAACTCTGAAGTAGAGGCTGGACTGGTCTGACCCCTACCTGACTTTAACAAAGCCCTGTATAAAGCCAAAGGGCTGGGCATCCATCAAGGACTGGTGGGGAAAGGGATAGTGGCTGAGGAAGTTCAGTGGATCTGCCTTGAAGGTTGAGTGCATGATTGACTTTTCAATTAATTATTTTCTCTCTTACCTTTCCCCTTTGTTTTTTTTTTTTTCCTTCCTCACTCAGGGAGTGTAAGAGCCAAAGATGAGGGCCAGAGTGGAATGCTACTCTCCCAGGTTTTGGCTGGTGCTGGTGATCCTCGTGACAACTGGGAGCTGGGGCCGTGCCCAGAAAAGCCACCCGAGCATTGGCATTGCGGTCATCTTGGTGGGGACATCAGACGAAGTGGCCATCAAAGATGCCCACGAGAAAGATGACTTCCACCACCTCTCAGTGGTGCCTCGGGTGGAGCTGGTGGCCATGAATGAAACAGATCCCAAGAGCATCATCACACGCATCTGTGACCTCATGTCAGACAGGAAGATTCAAGGGGTGGTATTTGCTGATGACACAGATCAGGAAGCCATCGCCCAGATCTTGGACTTCATCTCTGCCCAGACCCTCACTCCCATCCTGGGCATCCATGGAGGCTCCTCTATGATCATGGCAGATAAGGTAAATTTTAGCTTCCTTCCATTGCAGACCTACAAATCAAAACTTAAGACAGAAAGGAAGATCTTATTCTGTGATCCTCAGGTGTAGTCTCATGGGGCCAAAGGGTTGGGGAATTAGAGAGTCTCAGATTCAAAGAGAAATTAAAAGAGCTAACTGTGTAACACCGCTGGGAAGAAACTATTAGTTGTCCGGAATTATCTGCAGCAGAGACAAACTGAGGAGAGAAAAGGGCAAGTAGAAGAGAGCTGCAAAAGAATCATCTCTTTTCTTCTTTCTTAGGAAGGGTAGAGAGCCCCTAAAAATTGTGATTATTTATTTTTTAAAGGTTTTATTTATGTCTGTGCTTTACCTTAGAAGAGCCAAGTGTGCTAGCTTGGTTTTTCTGCGTGCAGCTGGAGGACGTTGTGGTATTTTCAGGGACGTTTAATACAACTTGTGTCTTAAATGGAAAATAATTGAATCTTTAATAAAGCCATCCTCTCTCAGAAGTGTTCATTAGCTCCTGAAGTGAAATAGGTGTTAGCTAAAGCAACTAACCAGTCTGAACCAGTCTAGCTCAGGTCTTTTTTTTTTCCCCACTGCACTACTTTATTCCTTCATATCACTGACATTTCACTGTTTTCCCAGGCTACTGATAGTCTTCTGGGAAATTACTTATGCAAACAAGCCTTCTCAATACTGCTTTTGAAGAAAGCAAGATGCAGCTTAGTGGAGCCTTCGTAGGATCTAGGGCAGCTGGCCCTGCTACAAGTCTTGCCCCCTGTCAGGAACAAATGCTCCCCCAGCAATTCACACCTAAGTGTGAGTTTGTTCAGATGATGTGGCTAACAATGGCCTCTGGGATGCTGTGAGCTAGTGGCAATACCTGAAGGGAGTGGACTGTGATTTTCCCTGCCAGTTTCATGTCAAAGAGTTGGGGCCAAGCTCATTATGAAGAAGACCCTCTTGGCCACACTTTGTGCATTGCAAAGGAATAAACAGGTCCACAAGCTGACAGCCTTTTTCTGTTACTGGTCACTCTTAAGCAAATCTCAGATGTTTAGCTCGGCAGAATTGGGTCTAATTCAATGAAGGGGGATAATTAAGCTGGCCACTGCGGCAGCTTTTCCTCAGAAAGAGATCTAGTGGGCTGAGAAATCCAGGCAGTTTCTGTTTCATTTACCTTGTAAGTAAATAACCCAGTGCAGGTTATCATAGGTGAGTAGATGGGAATAAATTAATCACAATTTATTTTCTCACTCTTTGGCGAACTGTCCAGTTGCTAAATAACTTACAGTTAACATGCAGCATCATTTTCTCATGTCAGCCTTTGAACCAAAGCAGTCTCTGACTAAAATATTCACAGAGCTATTTTCCTCTCTCTCCTTGGTTAGATCCACACATGCTAAAGTAATTCTGCCCCGCTCTGCACACAGTAAAGCTTTTTTGTCTTGGAGAACAGTCGGGCAATGTTGCTACATCTTGACGCCCTGCCTGTTTCATCGCATGGCAATCGATGGCTGTGCAGAACAGGTCTGAAGCGTTACCTGAGTGCTGCATTTCACACTTGTGGTGGCATTTTACATCTACTTTGAACAAGTGTTTTACTGATGCCAGACCGCCTAAGCTCTGGGAAAAGGTCCTTGTGACTTTGAACGTAGCAGGCCACGTCCCGAGTTCAGATTCCCACAGTGTGAACCCAGCAGAGCTCCACTGCCTTTGGATCAGATCAGATTTACACTGCTGCAGTACAGAGAGAAATCTGGCCTATTGAACTTTGCAATGATTTTTCTTTCTACCCACCTCTCATCTCTCCTTGGACCGGCAGTGTCTCCCATGACTGCCCTGTGTATCCCACTGTCTTGCTTCTAAAGAGTGTTCTGGCAAGCAGACAGCCCACAGACAACTCAAAAGTGGAAGTCTTATGATTGGAGACCTCTGCTTTGTCAAACTCCCTTTTTTGTGGTTTTGAAGACAGGAGAATCAGGTTCCATACAAAGATCTGCAATTTTAGGAAAGGCCAAGACTTTTTTAAAAACATAAATTAAAAAGGCTGACCTTTACAGTTTCTGATTCACAGGTGCATAATCTTTAATGGATAATATTTATTTGAAGAAGTGAATTAAAATATGGTAGAGAGTAAATACATTGATATTCTACTAAAAATACTGAAGTCAGCCTGGTAAGTCCTTAAACAATTTCTTTTCCACAGAGGGTCTTGACAGAGGCTTTGCTTTTAGGGACTCTTAGTCACGTTCTTTGCAGATGAGTTGTGTGGCTGGGGTTTGATCCTTCAGACGTGGGTTGCTTCTTTCTACATCCCCTCAGCACCCACAGAAGTCTGCTGTGATCGAACTAGCTCAGCATTTTGCAGGTTCAGACCTGCACTCACAGCTTCATTGTGCTCCGTGTGTGTTTGCGAGCAGTAGCACCGATGCAAACTTAAAGAACACGACAAACCACCGATGCCTTGGCGTGACAGATAAGCTCCTCTTCTTTGGAGGTTAATGAAGAAAAATAATCCTCAGTCAAACCACCTTCCCTAGAGCAGCATGTGAAATTCTGCTTCAACTTCAATGAGGGTTTACTAAGTGTGTCTGAAAGGAAATTTAGGCCCCTGTGTAAATGGGGCTTTGCGATGTACTGTGAAGATGGAGACACAAATGGGCTGGGGGAGAAAAAGGAAATAAAAAGGATTTTTAACAAGATTTCTTTTCCTCCTGTGTATATGGCTAGAAACACTGTATAATGTGCACCATAAGCTGGCTTCATCTCAGTTAGCATGCATCTGGAAGTTTGCTACCTTCCAGCTGGAGGTCTAGGCATCCTTATAATCACTGGAGAAGGGGGAACTACCTGACAACAATTCACTGCACCCACCCCAGGGTGCAGTGAAATGCTTGTGAGATAGTCCTGTGTCTTGCCACTCGTTGCTGAAGAAGGCTGTTCCTTGACTTGCTTATGATGACTCAAGCTAAATGTAAGAAATCTTGCCCGAGGTGTAGCAGAGCAGGTGGAAACATGCTGAAAATGGAAGTTTAGCATCTGAATTTCCTGATTGCTTTGTTCAAGCTCTTGCTCTTTATTATTGCATTCGATTAGATTTTGTAGTTAGTGTTTATACCTTGTATTTTTCCCCGATGTTTTGCCTTTTTCCTCTGAAAAATAACTGCTTGGGAATTTGTGTATGCTTTTGCTCTTTCTCTCCTCCGGCTGATGCCTCTAATCCCACCTGTTCCGCGTTGGGAAGCGATACACTTAATCTCTGTCTGTTTGGCTTCAGAAGAAAACGACCGGGCGATCTGTGTGCACGCTGCGATCTGCGTTCGGTTCCAGGGAACCGCGAAGCATAGACACATGATATGCCTCACTCAGGCTTTGGAAGGGAGAAGTCTTCTCCTGGCTAGTTCAGTCCCCGTGGGCTCTGATGACTGCACCAACAGTGATGCCAAACACTTTGAATTGCAGCAGTCATTTTGTCGAGGCTGGGTGGTGTGGAAGAGGTGGCTGAGGGGGTCCAGCAGCATTGTCTCCTCTCACAGGAGCAAATCCTGCAGCTGTGGGGCAGGGTAGAGGAGTCACCACACTGCTTAAGCTCTACAAGGAAGCGACTGGTCCTTGTTTTTGTGCTGACACCTTGAAAAGGGACTACTGTGATGGCATGGAAAGGGAATAGCACAGATCACTGATGATCTGTGTTTGATCTGAAATAGATGAGTTGGAGAGGAGAGAAAAGCGCACCGAAACCAGTGCTGGATTCCTGTGTTGCAAGAACTTTTCTCGTTGAAGCTTTCTGGTCTCTTCAGTTTCTCTGAAAGCACTGCAATGACCTTTCTTTTTATAGCCTTATATTGCCTGATCTTAAGCATGAACTTGAATTGTCCAGAGGACTGCAATGCACTCGTGACCAGTGAGCATGTCTGCTCCCATTCCAGTGTTTAAAATAGTTTATCGTTTCTCCCCAGTTGTTTTGAAAGCAAAAATTCAATCCTACCACAGAGTGGAAATAGCTGATGGATGAGGATGACCTGTGTTAGGAGACTGATGGTAGAAGGAAACCTTCAAGGCTGCAAACCAAGCTTCAGTTTAGATAAGCACATAAATCGATATCTTGTGTTTGCAGACCTGAGGCTGGAAATCTGGGCTGGGCTTTTCTTAATTGTATTTTCAATATTACCTACAATCACTTCTGCCCAAAACTAGGAAGTAGAGGAGCAGTCACAGGGAACGAAATGACAACAAAGTACATTTATTGGTACCTTAACAGAAGAGCAATTTGTTGTTCAGATTTAGGACACGTATTGTGTTGGAAAAGATCTAGCTTCTTGTCTAAAAATGACCAGAGCGGCTGACTGGTCTGTTTCGTAATAATAGACTATTTATTTACTTATTTTAAAAGAGGAAAAAATTAACCTGGTGATAAAGCAAAAAAGGTAGGAGTGGAAAAATGCCTTGAGTTCTCTTATAGCACAGCTGGTGATCATCATTTTTTGGTGGAACTGTCCCTCACTACTTCTCCACAGCCACATTGTTTTGCCAAAGCTTCTTGAGCTGTGCAGCTTTCCCGTAACACGATGGTGCCCAGGCAGCACCCAGGACAAATATAGAAAGAAGAAGATAATTATGTTTTCCTAGCTGAAAATTATTCTTTTCTACCTTTGCATCTCTTGCAATTTTCTCCAGAGCCTGCCCATGCAGGGTGGCTGTACTGATGGGATGATGTTCTAGGACAGTTTCCCCTTCCTTTCCTTACACAGCGTAGAGCTGATTTTCTGCTACTCTCTCCACTACCTTGCTCTTTATTCCATGTTCATACCAAAGCTGCAATTTCTTCTCCCCACTTCATAAATTCCTGTTCCCTTTGTTTTTGTTTTCTGTTGAGGTTTCCAAGACAAGTTCTCTTTTCTCTTTTAATGCTGAAGGTTGCTGTGATCACCTCCTGCCTGGACCATGCTGCTGCAGCAATGATGTTCTTTGGTATTTTGGTGGGGATCAAGTCCCAACTTGAACAATAGGTGCAAAGCAGCAGGGAACAAAGTTAGTTGCTGATCATGGCATAGCAGTGATGCTTCAGGTCCAGGGAACCCAAAACTGGTTGGATAAGCTGAGCACCTAGATACACAGTGAAACCAGGACAAAGTCAAAGACACTGGGACAGTGCTGCTAAAATCAGAACATCTGTAATTAAAAAGAAAGCACTTTTACTCTCAGGTTTCCAAAGGTTAAATAATAGAGATGCATGGGGAATGCAAACCTCATTTTTCGGATGTAAATTTGTTTTATTTCCATTAGGGATGACATCTGAAACTTTCAGAGTCCTTGTGTGAAGGAAGTTCAGTAAAAAAGCACAGAAGGAAAAGTTCCCTTTGAATGGATTATATGAACTGAAGTGAAATAATTTCCAAACAAAATGCTGCTTAGGAGGGAGGGCGGGGGTGGGGGAACTCGTTTTGATCTGCGAATGTTGAAAGAGTATGGTTCAACATTGTTAGAAGATTCCCATCCTTTTTTCCCTTCCAAAGCAAAATTATATGCAGTTCATGTAATTTCACAAAGCCTTTTCATTTCTCTGAAACTGCGTTTGATTATAGTAATAGTTTAAATGTTTCTTAGACTGAGCTAGTGATTAGCAAAGATGAGCTTGATTTTAAAAAATGAAATAAATACAAAATTCAGCAGATTCCCTTCAAGCTTTTAATAATTTTATTGAGGATGTGATTAATAGATTTCTTTCACTTTTGGTACTCAGCTTCCTTTTTCTTTCAAATGAAAGCTCTGTGTGGCTCACAATGAACTAAATATTGTGTGTCCTCAAACTACGAGCCTGCTGTGAAAGTTGGGGAGGGAGAAGAAAGGTAGGTCACAGCAATACAGAGGATAAAACCCAGTATTTTATGCCAATGTTGTTTTTCTCTTGTGCATATGTATGTAATAACAGGCAGATCCATATTTTATGTTTACATATTTGTGCCTAATACATTGGCACAGCTACATCTTTTCACATAAAGAAAGGGAATATAGGTAGTGTATTTCTGTGGCATTTAATTACATCTGCGAATTTCCCTAGAACAGGTTTTATTGCTTTATAAATAAATCAGAGCACTTAAAATCCCTCAGATGTTGGAAAACCTAAAAATGTACTTTTTAAGAGCTTTAACCTCTCCCCAGGGTTATTAAATCCTTCAATGTTAACTCTCACTTCCTAAAAAACAGCTCAAGTACTCTTGAAAATTTTATTTCATTTTCAAATCATGTATTGTCTATTAAATATCCCACTAAAATACTCTGCATTTGAATTTTTAAAGTTTTCCTCCTCTATTTCTCCTATGCAGTTGGGAGAAATGGCATTTTGAGGCCTTAACTTCTTTAGCTATGTTGCTTTCAAGAATTATGAGAAAAAATAATTTGATTTAAAATTTTTTTTTTCACTTTAAAAAAGCAACAAAAGTCTGCTTTTCTGAAGAGCAACACACTTAATTTCCCCTGAAGTATTGCCATAACTTTTTTTCTCCCTTAATAATTTCTGCTGAATGCACATTGGATCTGCCCTGGCCTTGGAAATGCAAAGCCTTGGGCATCTGAAGCTTGGAGGTTCCATCTGAGACTGAGTGTCACAGGGTTCTGCAGGAGGAAACCTGGTGGAACCCTGCTGAGGGTTACACCCTGCTGAGGTGCCCTGGGGCTCTTATGGGCAGTGGCAGTGCTGGAACAAGGCTGAAGGAGAAGACAACCACACAGTGGTTTGGATGTCTTGCCTTGCCAGAAGTGGTCCTGGACAGCAAATACCAATCAGGAATGAAGCCTGATTCCTTTACATCAGCCTTTCGTAGCTATTTCTAAGCTGCTTTCCTGTGGGTCATAGAATTATAGTTCCAGTGTTACTGTTAGTTTTCTTCTGTTCTAATAGTGATGTTTGCTTTTGAGTGGTAGATCTTCTCCTGCCTAGCTCCAAATGTGACCACGGCAACCTATCTCACAGAAAGAGAATCTCAGTTAACCTCTTTCCTACCAACGTTCAACCGCTCTGTTGCTGTTGTCTACTTGGAAATAGAAGCATCAGGACTTCTGTGAAAAAGCTTTTTCTTGCTAGATTTCTAACCTTGCTTTTCACACTCCGAATCTAGGAGCACAAATCTAATGAAAATCTGGGAGCTAGACGAGATCTGACCCATAGTTGTTTGTAACCGTTACCGTAACCCCTTTCTTCAAAACAAAAAAAACCAACAGAGAAGTGTTAAATCAATTTGTGCCATCCCCAGCTGGACAAGGAGATTAGTTTTTTCATTCTAGAGCAGGCAGTCCTTTATTACAACCCCAAGCAGTTACTTGTCTCACAAAATCTAAATTAATTACACTCAAATTTGTCCCTTCCCTAAACTGGCCTCAAAATGAAATTGAAAACACAGAGTGTGAAATTGCCCGATGCTGCTGCTTTAGATCCGCGTGTCATTCCCCAGTAACCGCAGGACAGAGAGAAACAATTATTTTCAGGGAACCTCTTATTCTCTTTGACTTTTATTTGCCTCATTAACCAAGTTTGGAGGGGGCAGATTATGAAGGAAGTTAAGGGAATTGCATACACCCTGGTTGGAAAAAAGACAGGATACAGAAAATGATATTATTTTAGTCTGTGGCTAGTTAAGGGTCCGGTGCAACAACAGATACGTGAAGACTGAAACAGCTCTACGTGTGCACCATAGATGGGCTGAACGGTGAGTCACAGCGCGATTTGTATACGCAGTGAGCAGAGGTAGACTAAGGTTAGAGAAAATAATGCTTAGTGTAGCTGCCAGACATAAAAGTAGGAGTGACAGGATAAACTTGTGAGAAGACATTAAATGATTGATATGAGTTAAATGATGATATTATAGTATGTGTTTGTATCCAGAAAAAAGCTCAGACACTGAGTTTTGTTAGGATGTGCACTAGCCTGCTCAGGCAAGAGTGTGGAAACCATGTTGCTTCAGGTGTTTTGATGCAGGGCTGAATTAAACCCTGGAGAATGTGTTGTGTAGCTAGTATGGAGAGGAAAGGATGAACACTCAAACTCACCTGGACACGTTCCTGTGTGACGTATTCTAGGTGGCCCTGCTCTGTCAGGGAGGTTGGACTAGAGGATCCTTTGAGCTCTCTTCCAAACCCTATCATGTTTGGATTGTGTGGTTCTGTGGAAATGAGAGGCAAATAGGAAAACATTCTTCTGAATCTAGGATCAGAGTGAAAAAAAAAAGAGAGAGTAAGTTCTGGTAGTGACTGAAAAGAAATTAGCCAAAAGGCTCTGTCAAGGCAGTTTTACTCTGTGCTTTGGCAGTAGCTTCTAGTGTTTCTGTGAGGTTCCTGGTGATAGAAATAAATGTATGTTTCAGAGAAGAGGAGGAAGCAGGTGTGAGGGACATAGGGAGTCCAAAAGCAGGTAGGAGAAGAGCAAAAAAAGGCAGGTACACGTGGGGAGTGGGGCTGATCTCAAGGGTGTCAGCAGAGTCAAGCAGGTCTAGTGGACCTGAGTTCTCACTGCAGCTCTGCTGTAAAACCTGACTTTCCACCAGCAGCTCAGCTTCTGCCTACAGCAATTTGCCCTTTGCAAGAAGACTGTAACGATGTTTTTGTAAGGTACTTCGAGCTCTACAAAGGCAAAGGCTGCCTAATTGCTAGGGAGCAATTAATGGATTTTTCTAGCTGAAGTAAATACAATGCTTGATATGAAAATCTGAACTCCAGGTGGAGAAGGCTGTAGCCCCCCTTAGAGGCGGCTGAATAGCTGCAGCATGCAGGAGAACTTCCTGCATGCAGGGCTGGTAGTGCTGTCTATTGTAAGTCAGCCCAGCATTCCCCATTATAAGGGCCTCTGGGGACTTTCCTGTAACTTTGCCAGACTATGACTGTTTGAGTCTAAGTTTCCTGTGCCAGGTGTGTGCCTCAAGCTTATTGATTTATTTCTCTATATATTAGGAAAACAAACAGTTTTCTCTGAAAACACGGTGCGGGAAGATTCATGATTTACCTGTGTTGCAAGTGTCGGTCTGTTTTTATCTGAAGCTGCTGCCTGACCACCACAGGTCCTCAGAGCAAAGGCGCAGGTCTGGAGGGAGTGTCTTGCAGGAGAGGACTTTTAACCAGCAAAGTGCATTAGCTCCGAATATGTAAGTTGCCCCCAAAGGTTTGGCCTTGTGATAGGCATGAGAAAATGCATATGTGTAGCAGTCTTTTTAGATGTTTGCCATGTATCCTAGAATCCTAGAATCATTCAGGTTGGAAAAGACCCTTGGGATCATCAAGTCCAACCAATAACCCTACTCTACCAAGTTCACCACTAGACCATACCTTTAAGCACCACATTTAAATGATGTTTAAACACATCCAGGGATGGTGACTCAACCCCCTTCCTGGGCAGCCTGTTCCAATCCCTGACCACTACTTCAGTAAAATAATCTTCCTAGTGTCCAGCCTAAACTTCCCCTGGTGCAGCTTCAGGCCATTCCCTCTTGGTCTATCACTAGTTACCTGTGAGAAGAGACCAACACCTACATCTCTACAATGCCCTTACATGTAGTTGTAGAGGGTGATAAGATCTCCCCTCAGCCTTCTCTTCCTTGGGCTAAACAGCCTCAGCTCCCTCAGCAGGTCCTCATAAGGCCTGATGTTTGGGCCCTTCACCAGCATTGTTGCCCTTCTTTGCACCCACTACAGCACTTCTGTATCTTTCTTCAATTGAGGGGCCCAAAACTGAACACAGTACTCGAGGTGTGGCCTCAAGATATGAGGAAAATACCCTATCCATGTACACTGTGCTTCAGAACTGCACCTGGACCTGCACAGACCATGACTGAGGCTCTCCTGTGGGGCTGTGGTCAGATGCAGCCAGGAGAAATGCAGTGTGCAGCACAGTGCCAGGGCTGGAAACTTGAGTAAGGGGCATGCGGGGTGTGATGATGAGCCAGTGCACTGAGGAGTGTCAGGAAGAGATCCGAAAGGAAGCTGATGGTGGGAGGTGGGGGTGAGTCTGGAAAAAAGTGGGAAGCAGGGCATGTAGAATAGAAGAAGGCAGGAAAAGAGTAATGCTGCCTGTGTGGGTAATGCTGCCTGGCTTGCTATGGGAGTGGAGTGTGGCAGAGCTGTTGAGCAAACATGGGGTATGAAATGAGAGTGGAAATCCTGTCAGGTGGAAATTGGGTGAGGAGAGCAGGCTGAGGCAGGGCACGGGGCATTAGAATTGGGAAGTGATGCTTTCCCTGTAAGTACTGCCTTCCCCTCCAGTTGGACAGAAACATGCCCTCCGTACTCTGCACTGAGCCACAGAGAGTCAGAAATGGCTTCTTTTGGGGGTACAGGAACAGCAGCATCAGTGCTGCTCCCTGAGGGCAGGCCAGTGTGTCTCCCAGAGTGTGCCCGGGGCTGGCTGTGCTGCGTGCCTCCTTAGCCAGCACATTCTGCGCCAGGGCACCAGGCCTGGTGGGAAGAGGAAAAAAGCTATTGGGAGGAGGGAGCAAGCCCCCTGCAGCCTCCACCAGCTGCCAGCTGCCTGGCTTGGGGCCAGCGTGGTCACTGCCAAGTCGTTGTGCTGGAGGGGACAGACAGAAGCTGTTAGTTAGGAGGATGCTCTGTGATGGAACAGTTGGCTCCTCCAGGTGTGTGCCTGGGCAGCACAGTGCTTGATCCTGGCTCTCACTTGGACGCTCACTGTTTTTCTCATTTGTGGAGACGGGGCTGTGTCCTTACCACCCTAGCTTGCTGCAGCAGTGTGGAGGCTTGGCATGAACAGACACATGGCATGGGACTGCCATGGGGCTAGGCAGTGTGTCAGCTGGGCTCCCAGGCTTACTGGGTATGAAGTCTCAAATCCAACTTCATACCCGCCCCTCTTCTCTCTCTTCTTCCACTTCTTCCCCTCACCCTCTCCTGTCTGTCACTCTACCCATTTCTTAATCACTGTTTGTGCTGTGCTTTGAAAATGCAGTGTGCTGTTTGAGTGCTAAGTGCTTTTATTACTATTATTATTTCTTATTATTATTTTTCATTTGCATCCCTCAGCCTCTTCTCTCTTGCTATTGTGGCTTCCGGAGAGAATGTGTGGGCTTACATTATTTATAGCTATGTGAGAGTAATTACAGGAATGATTTAATTACTCAGTTAATACTGTTCTTCACTTCACCAGCTTGACAAGCTGGTGATCCTCTCACTGCAGCCAAACATGCATTCTAGTGTTGTCTGTACCATGTCACGGACAAGCAGGTAAGGAGAGGTGAAGCTTGGGGGAAGGTTTGTGAGAGCTTTGCACGTCACTGGTTACTTCCCCCCAGGCTAAGGGATGAAGCTGCTGAGCTCAGGAGAACCTGGCTGGGGGCAATGTGTGGTATCACCTCATCTGAGGCAGAGCTGCCTGTGAAGATGAGGTGTGCAGTGAAGGTTCATGGCTCCTGGCTGATGACATCTTCCTCAGACACAAAACTCCTTAAGGTGAAGTTTCAGTTTTTGGTGTGCTGCATCAACCAGCATTTCACATTTATCAAAGGTCAGAAATGTGAGAGGGTTTTATTGTCTTAACTTCTGTGTAAGCCTCCTAAATCATAGGGTTCACAGACCCTTTATAAGATTGAGTGCAAGGTAAAAATACTATCACCAGAAATATTTTTCCTTGCAACTGGCTGCATGTAGCTCTGACCCTCTTGGAATAAATGAGTTTTCCCTCTGAAGGGGATGGCCTTTTCTTGCTGAGACTGGAAAACGCTGGAAATACAGTGTTTCTGTCACCTCCATTTTCCAAAGTCTTGCAGAGAGCAGGGAATCTCCCGTTGCTGGTGCAGTATGGAATGCACTTGAGAAAGGAAAGCACACAAGCAGAGAGTTATCAATGCCTTGTAGCAATATCTAGTTATTTCCTAGAAATGGTTTTCAAAAACCTGTGCACAGATCACCCAGTGACCTCAGGATAGGTGTGAGAAAGACCGACCTCTTCTAAGGGCACTGTAGGTAGCAGAGGAAGGGTCAATGGGTTCTTAACAAAGGAGACAGTCACAGAGGAAGTAGAGAGAGAGGGGCTCTTGCTGGATGGTGGCACGTTTGTCAGATAACAGTGTATGGAGAGAGCATCCTCAGTATCGCCTGGCTTCTCTGTTTCCGAGTTGCCTGGCTCCATTTGGGCTCCTTCACAGCCTGGGCTGTGGGCCAGGCTCAGCCTGTTCCTTGGTGCGGCAGGGTCGGGTGGGCGTCAGGAGGGTTGGAAACAGGTGGCGTCAGGGCTGTTGGAGTGGAATGCCTTTTCCACGTGGCACTGCCTGCCAGGCTGCCAGGCACAGGACACCTGGTATCTGAATGGGCTCTGCCCACCTCCCAGGAAGCGATGGCAATCAAAGAAGTAGGCTAAAGCCTTTTGAGTGTGAACAGTGACTATAGAGGTCTTTTTTTTTAAAGACAACTGACATGAGACAGGTTAAGGCATTCCAAATTTGGAAAAATGCTGAGTTTCTTTTCACCTTCTGGAGGTTGGACCTTTCATGTTGTATCTCTGAATGGAACCAGAGCCCTTCATGGTTTTTTGCCTGAAAGTGAATTTTATGAACTGACATTGGAACAGCTTGTTGAGAAGACCGAGTGAGTGGAAGGGCAATGGAACAAGTAATTTTGTCAGCTCCCGAATGAATGAATCCTGTTTTCAGTGGATTCTCATCTCATGGTTAATTGACTCTTTAACTGAATTATATGCTAAGACAGTAATAAGAGCTCAGTCCTTAGTAGACACCAGAGATTCCACGGAGGAGAGAACTTGTGCTGCCCGTGGCAGCTTCAAATTTTCAGGAGCTGGCTACACCTTCTCCCTACAATAATCCGGCTCCCTACAGGTCTCCTATTGTTTTCTCCCAGTTTCCACTGTGTCTTTCATACCCACTGGCTGAGCAAAAGAGAGATGTACTGTGGTGCCCCAGGGGTTCTGTGTGCAGGGGCTGGCTGCTCACTACCGGCATGATGCCAGGTCAGGATGAAGTTTATTTCATTGCCTAGTGAGCCTTAGACTGTGAGCGGGTGAATCATACATACTGCTGTGGGGCCAGGCAAAGGCTTTGGGACTTCATGCAGTTGCAGACCGTGTTTTGTTCAGCGCTGGAAGAATTTAGTTCTCCTTGAGTCTTCTGTCCCTTTGTCAAATCAGGTGGAAATTGGCCAGCAGGTTCAAGAGTTGCTGGGAAGCCTGACTCACGTAAGCACAAACACCACCCCCCTCAAGGTTTCCAAGAGCCTTGTTTCCTAAAGAAAACAAGATAAAAATGCACTGAGAAGGTGGGCAAAGCCCCGCGTTGGCATGTCTTGGGAGCTATGATTACTGCGCAGGTGACCCATGTACAGTGTGTCCCAAACACGATCGCAGCGTGTGCGCTCCCGCGGTGACTCACTGTGATTCACCCCAGTGGGGTCCTGCTCTGTGATTCGCGTAGACGAGCGTGTAATGTGAGCGGCGCTCTCTCTCGGGGTTGGACATTCGGTTCACACTCGTGCTCAGCGCACATGTGTGCATTCCGTGATTCATGCTACTGCTCCGTGGTGCCTTGGACTGCAACAGCAAGTGAGACATCGTCATGAAGAGGCACTTGCTCAGCGCTGCGTGCTCCTATCGGTTAGCTTCTGAAGGAGAACATGGCATGAGGCTTGGGGATTTTAATGTTTCTATCCAAAACCAGATCTCTTGAGAAAAGAAATTAGCCTGATGACAGCAGCTGTAATTGGATTATCCTGTTAGTATCCTCTGTGGAAGAGGAGGGCACGTGTCTATAACTATATTTTCAACGCAGAGACTTAAACATTGCACTTGAATGTGAATTGCCACCTTGGTTTTCGTCATAACTGACAAGCTGGCATCTGTTTTCTGCCCCAGTTTTTTCTGGCTTTGTGCTGGCTGAGCTTTCTGTCTGGCCTTATTCTAACCTTGTGGCAAGGCTACAGCAAACTGTGGTGGTTTGGGTTCCTCACACAGTGCTGAAGGAGATCACTCCACCTTGGGTGGGCTGAGGAGAAACTGGCCTGAAGGTAAAATAAGGGAGTACGTGTCCCTTGATCTCTAGAGGAGGGAGTGTGTTGAAAGAGCTGAAGCCCTGGTAAGGGGATAGCTGAGAGGGTCCAAAAAATATGATGAGATGAGTTGTGGGGCTGGGAGGTGCATAGCCCACTTTGGACTTTTATCTGAACAGCGAGTTCTCCTTGGCTCTATGGGCTAATCTGCAGTCTGAACACTGGAATAATTTATAACGGGACTGACAATGTTTTGGAGTGTGTTCATGCCTGCAGAAGACAGCACTACTGACGAGGGAAGTGATAGAAGGGAACTGGGCAGGAGATGAACTGCCAGCCTTCTCTTTCTGCTAGTTTTGGTCCAGTCACAGAATCACAGAGCATTAGGATTGGAAGGGACCTCGAAAGATCATCTAGTCCAATCCCCCTGACACAGTAGGATCACCAAGACCAAGTCACACAGGAACGTGTCCAGGCGGGTTTTAAAAGTCTCCAAAGGAGACGCCACAACCCCCCTGGGCAGCCTGTTCCAGCACTCTGTCACCCTCACTGTGAGGGAGTTCCATCTCACACTTATGTGGAGCCTCCTATGTTCCAGCTTACACCCATTGCCCCCTTGTCCTATCAGTAATGACACTGAGAAGTCACCTGGATGTGCTTCCCAGATTCATCTGCCTTTTTTGTTGTTGTTTGTTTTAAAAACCTCAGATTCTCTTTTAGTAAACTTTTGCTTATTTGCAGTTTGCCAGGTGAGTTTTCCTGAGCTGTGGGCACATCTGTATGTCTGATACAGCCACTACCTGGCTAGAGTTGTAATTTTTTTTTTTTTTGCTAGTCAGTTGGTTCCTTAATTTAGATTTAATAAGTCACTTTGTGCTCCATTAATTAGGCCTTCATGCAAAATATTTAATGCCAAAGCGTGCTCGCCTGCAGATGGTGGAACAGCTTCATTTAGGGAATGGCTGGAGACCTCACCAGGCCCATGGTCCGTTCTCCCCCAATGAGCCATGCTGCTGTTAACCTTCGCTGCCTCCATGTCCTGGTGTGAAGCCATGGGGCTCATCTTCATCAAAGCCTGTCCCAGCCATCCTCTCTCTGATCCCTTTGCCCTTCCCTGAGTACCCTTGGAAGTGCGGATTTTAAGTTTCATCTGCCTAATTGTTCTAAACTGAAACTGTAGCTGGCAGCTTTCTCGCCGGAGGCAAAATGGGCTTGAAAAACATGCTGTGGTACTGGCCCCTGCAAGGAGAAACAGAGACTGTGAGTGGCATTTGTCTCCTGTTGTGCTTAGGGCAACATTTCTGTTTCACAGTGTTGCTCACTGGTCACTGTACTGGTCCAGTAGTGTGTTCTGTGTCTTGAGATATGCCTGTAATAGCAGTAACAAGCTGTGTGGAAGCATTTGGCTCTTCCAGAGTGCCAGTAGCCAGTCAGCAGTTCCTGCCGTGCTGCTGATATAAAGTGCACAAATCTCTCAAATTTGGGCATAGAGGAGAGAGTTCAGTTTTCCCATTCCCCCCTCTCCTGGTCTAGCCTGGAATGCAATACTGGGGAAAGGATCTTCTTGCTTGGCATGCTGGGGTTTGTGTGGCCAGGGAGAAGTAGTTTGTTATGGGAGCGGGCAACAGCGTGTGTCTGCGTCTCTGTGTAACCGTGCCTGTGCAGAAGCACACCCCTATCTCCGCGCTGTGTGCATCTCTGCTGTCAAGGGATCCTTTTGGCCAAATACTTTGCTGCCACTTGACAAATAAATTGGATAGGGAAATGAGTCGATATGAGTAGGCTGGATGCAAGGTCGCAAGGATCTTGTTGTGAATCTTGCTTGATTTACCTCTGCACTTAGGGTTTTGTAGGGAATGGTCTTCAGGGAACACATTGCCCTGGGATTACAAGGAGTAAACCTCCTGAGGATGAAGTCATACTCTGCTATTTCTTCCTTGCTGTTCACCTGACCTTATTGCTTTTTGTACTGGTCCATCTCCACGTGTGAGCATCTTTTGACAGGTAGCACCTGCAGAAAAGGTGGTACTTCTGAAGGGTGCTGAGAAAAGGTGGCCAAGGATAAGAAAAGGATGCAGAGACCTGCTTTATGGGGGTGTTTGACAAGAGGCAGCAATGTGGAAGAAGGATTTAGGATACCCCAAGCGTGAGGGCAGGAGGCAAAGGAGCGATTTGACATGATGTTCAGAGCAATTCATAGACTAAAGCAGGCAGAAAGGTCTCAGAGTGAGATCAGATAATTAATTAATGACTGCAGGGATGCATCTTCCTTTCTCAGCCAGTAATACGTGCATTGTGTGACTTGTGTTGAGCATATTTCTCCCACTGCTTCTCTCACTTACCACATGGCAATATGTGCTTAACAGCCCTCAGCTTTCTTGCAGACATCTCATCTATGCCTTCTGAAGGCCATGGTAGGTCTGGAGACTGGTACAGCTGATAGCTACCATCACGCTGTGTCCTGTTGCCAGCTCTTTGGTGACACTGGTGAGGTTTGCCATGCATTTCCAGTTTCTGTCTTGTCTTGAGAGCTCTTCGTAGGGGACCTTAAAGAAAGGAGCGGGGGCTCCAACTGCCTTTTCTTCCTCTGTTGCCCAGGAGGCAGGATCTGGCCCCACTGCTGTTGAGCACCAGGCTGCAGAGGGAAGGCAGTGCAGTGAGGATGAGTGACTCATTCTCCAGAAGGGAAGCAAATGCACAGAAACGTGTCTGCACCTAAAGATGGTGGGGAAAGTGCAACTGAAGACACAAAAGGTTCACTTCAGTTGCCCGAGCACCCCCAGAGGAAAACTCTTTCTTGCCAAATACTTTGCCGTCCACAGCCCCATTACTATTTTCCCCTTAGTATTTTCCCTTAGTGGTTGAATCGTTTAACACCACGTACAAAGTTGGATCTGGCCGCTCTGGGGCGATTCTGGGTTGCCATGGCAATGAGGCCTGTCTCTCCAAATTAGGACATTTTTCCCGCTGCCTTTTCTGTGCGAGGCTTTCTCTCCTCTCTTTTTCTCTTACTCTCTCTTGATGTCTGAAGTGCTGAGCGCTGCCTCTGCTCTCGCACGCTCCCTGAAAGGGATCAGACTTTGCCCGTCCGCATTCATTCCTCTGCAGCCCGTGCCAGCTTGGCGTGTGCTGGCTCTGTGAGGACCAACTTTCTCCTTCTCAACAAACCTGCCACAGGATCAGGACAAGGAGGGGTAGGAGAGGTGTAAGGCTGGTGAGGTTAGCAGAGGATGGCAGTGTGTGACTGTGGGTGCTCATTCCCTGCTTGATATGTCACTGGCTCATCTCTGCCTGGGTGCTGCCAGGGCTGTCTGGAGCCAGGTGCTGGAGTGAGAGCTGTTGAGCTTAAAATACATTTTAGGACTAGAAAAGCTAGTGAAATAAACCTGGGGTGAACATAAATGTGCTGGCATGCACAGATCCGTTGGCCACCCTTGGCTTCCCAAGGTCTTGTCCTCCATGGGGAATGCATCCGAAGTGAGATTATAGGGGTCACCTGTCACTTTAGGGCACTGTGCTGCCGGGCTCTGTCCCTTGGATGTGCTGAGCTGTGTCAGCTGCTACTACATGTCCGTGCGCTGAAGCAGACAGGTGGCTTTACGCCACTTCTGCACCTGTACCTTCCCCTTGCTGGCTTGGGATTTGGTGTGAGTCAGACCCACCTCAGTTTATTCTGGCTGCTGACAGACTCCCAGGGCCCCTGTGGCAGCTGGGATTAGTCTGACACAGGGTTGCCCTCAGCCAAGCTGTCTCCCCTGGTCTATGCCTCTGATCCAAGAGAACAGGAAAAGAAAGAAGTTGGCACAGGCAGCACTCAAAACTCATGGAAATGGTGGCAGGCCTGTAGTGGGAAGGTCAGGGTGCCTGGGAGCAGATCTGCTGTCCCAATGGAGTGTCATCATGACAGTGTGAGGTGACGCATGGCAAAGCAGTCCAGTCCAGTGTTTTCTGTCCCATCAGGGCAGGAATGAAAAGGTGATGTGACAAGGTTTCCTTGGTTGTTCTTCGCCTGGCCAATTGAGCTACTACTCCACGACCAGTTTTTAACCTTGTGGTATATTTGGGGACTTGCATGTGTAGCAGAGGGCAGAAAATCAGGGGGAAGGCAAACATAATGAATTGTGAATATTGGAGGTGGAGACGAAAGTGTAAATTTTGGTTGAGAATATATTTGACCTCAACACCCATCCTGCCAGGGCCATGGCACGATGTTGCTGTTTTTAATAAAAGGTTTCTGGAGCTGGGGCAGCTGGCTGTGAAGTGAAGAGCATAGCAGAGTGATGTGCCATGCCTGAAGTCCTTGGGTGGCATCCCAGATGCTCTCCACCTTTGCCAGCTGTGGGGCAGCAGCAGTGTCCTGCTGTATTGATGAGATCAACAGATCAGCCACTCTGTTTCTCCAGAGCAATAAAAGTCCTGATTCTATTTAATGATACAGGATTTTGATAAGAAGGGTGGGCTTTTAAATTAGTTTGACCCACGGGACTTTGCTATGTGCTCCCAGTAGAGTTAAAGTCATCCAGTAAGTGCTAATTTAGAAACCTTTTTACGACAATGTGTGAACTGGTTTAGTTCCAATGCTGATTTAGCTCAGTATTCTGCCCAGGAAGGTGGTGGAAGGCCCATCCTTGGAGGTGTTTAAGGCCAGGCTGGATGAGGGTGGGGTGTCCCTGCCCACGGTAGAGGAGTTGGAACTGGATGGTTCTGTGGTCCCTTCTAACCCTGACTGACTGTCTGACTTGGTCTAGGTGATCCTACTGTGTCAGGGGGATTGGACTGGATGATCTTTCCCCAATGATTCTATGATTCTGTGATCTATCAGCAACTGACAGAGAGTCAGTCAGTGATACTTCCTCAGAAGACAAAGAGTTTCACCACCATCCTGCCAGCATTTCTGTGATGCCAGAAAGTGGCATTAAGATACCCTAGGACTGATGCATGTCTCTGAGATGCATAAACTTTTTAGACTTGCCCTTATGGTATGAAAAAATCTTTGCGGCTCTTTATCCCTGTGATTTCAGTTTATATTGGCATTCATTTATCAGGTTTTTGTCCCTTTGCTGCTTCCTTCTAGCAAGCACACTGCAAACTTTTGGGCTGTGCTGCTCTGCAGGCACTCCCTGACCCACGAGTGGGTCCTGCATCCATGGGAAGTTGTGATGTGCTGAATTGCTATTGTGGAGGTACCCTGACCTTACCATCAGCCTCCTGTGTGTCACATCAGCACTGCCTGCCCACTCACATGGGGACTCTTGAACAGGTCACTGTCAGCAGAGAGCAAAATGGGGCTAGGAGTGAGCTTGGTTTGTGGAGCAGAGCAGCAGCTGGGTCACAGGGAGGGATGGAAGACTTGTAGAAATAACTGACACCTGAACCCTCTCCCACACCTGGGAGAGGGAAAAAGCAATTAAAGCAACAGTTTAAAGGAGCAGAGCAAAGCCCCTTAAGACTTCCTGTAACTGCAACAGATGAATCTGAGGCTTCCTTGGGTGCTGAGCAGGTTTCAGAGGTGCAAGCTGAACGATGTCTGAAACTCAGGTATGTTGGGATATGAAGGCACTGATCCAGCTTTCTAAACTTTCAGTACTTTCTTCTTCTAGTACATATCCTGAAACTTGTCTTTCTTGTAGCTTGTGCTGTCTGGAATGTAGAGATAGCTTCAGCAGAGGGAATGTGCAGGACTTAAAGGCTGCATTTCTAGTCACCTTATTTTGTGTGGCCCCGACACCTCTTTTGTTTCTGGCCCCTCTCACATCTTCCTAACTTAGAGAATATTAAGACTGAAACTGAATGGAGAACAGGGAGAGGTATCTGAACTTAACAAAATAACAGGATGGGGGGGTGTCTGGGAGAGGTTACTTTGAAAATAATCTGTTCTGAAAAGGTATGGGGCTTGCAAGAGGGAGGGTATTTCAGGGGCTTTGTTTAACATTAATAATGCTGCATTATACATGTAAATGCCCTTATTCAAGGCTTCTGGGTATTGCAGTGAAAATAAATAGAAGGAAAACTTTGGGGCAACTTGTGTAAATCAAACCAAGAGAATGAGCTGATGGCAAGAATGAATAATTATTCCCGTCCCTCCTACTGCTTCTTGCTTTAATTTCTACTGCATCCTCTCCCCTGGTCTAGAACAAACAAATAGCCCCAGAACAAAATGAGAACAAAATGAGCACTTGGTGCTCTGAGCATCATCTGAAAAGGAGGGAAATGAAGTTCTGTCTCTCAGTGGCTGGGAGAATTGAGGGAGGACTAAAAGAAAAGCAACATGAAGAAACTCTCAGGCCCTCATAGAAACTCAGAGAATTTAAATCAGTGCTCGTAGAATGCAATGATAGGTAAGACAGGCAGGTACAATCATGACATGTGGTACCCAGATACTTGACGTTTTTGCCGGAAGGGAACATTTTAACCCCCTTTCTTTCCTTGAGAAACAATTGCCTTTAAATGGGATTGAAAAATGCAAAGTGACTCTTTATGTGTGGATTACTGCTGCAGGATGGCTGCCAAGACAGTCAACTGCAGTGAACAAAGTAGGAAATATAATTATTGCTGCAATTTCAGATCACAGAGAACGAATCGTATCTGCCTCTAGGAAAAAACAGAGACGTAGCATTTGAAGAAAACAAAATTCTAATTTTCCTAGCCATGGAGTCCCACAGGAGAGGGTTTGTGGAGAGAAGGAGAGCTTTCAGAAAAATACCAAGTTGACACTGCGATCCGGTTTGTGTGTGCAACATCCACATGCTTCTGTGCGACAGCAAACGTGCAGGCACAGCACACTGGGAGTCTGCATGCTGGTGCAATATGTGTGTCTCTTCAGCAGTGGACTCCAGTGAGGCTCTCTACAGGCATGGCAGAACCTGCTCTGCAGTCAGCAGTGGGATCGTAGTCCAAAGCAGCTACATGCTGCTGACCAAAACTGAAGGGGGAACCAGAGCCTTTGGATGGAGCTGGAGGGAAAGAATGAAAATTGGTGTCCACTTACGAGTCCCTCTTGCAGAAGCTCATGCTGATAATTTGTCATTTTAACAGCAATCAGCATTTTAAGGAGCGTATTCTACTTTGTTCTTGCTCTGGGAACAGGCACTTAAACTATCTGGAGATTACAGGACGTGAATAGCGTATTTAATGTATGCCCAGCGTCCTGGTGTATCTGAAACGTTTCTCAGGGTTACAGTAATGCTGCCTGGAAAGTTTTCTAGTGGAACATTTTTCTGCTGGAAAATGTTCATTCTGCAGTGCTGAGAAGTCTCCTGAGGATGTGTCAGGTCTGTCACAACTGTGGATGGAAATGAAGCGAGTTGGTCAGTCTGCAGAGGCTGTACAGCTCTTCCAGATCCCTCTCCTGCCAGCTGAGCTAGAAACAGGCTAGAAAAACCCAACTTTTTCTGATGTCTTGGAAAGAAGTTCTTCAAGTATTTATCTTGTGTAAGTTATGCCAAATATTTGTATATTTGATTATGGCAGAACTTTTTACCTTCCAAGTACAAAACAGCAGTTCTGTTTCCTTGGCAGTTTACGAAGCACAGCCTGATTGCTCGCACGGTGTCTCTTCAGACAAAGTCCATTGCTGGAATGCCCCTCAAGCTACACTGGTGCCTTTCTTATCAGCTAAAGCCTGCAGGGTCCTTTGCTGTATCTTTTGATCCTAGTTGTCTGCAGCCTTCTTACTGTCCACCCCACCATCACCACCCACTGCACAGATGGTTTCCCATCCTTAGGACATGTTGAGGTGCAGGGTAATGGTCGGATGGGGTGAAGAAGAGCTGGCTCCCTACCAAAAGCGTGGTGAGTGGAAAGGAGCAGTAGAACATTAGTGTGTGTGATATTTTTCTTTCTCTGATGTGTTTGGAGCCCACCTGGACATGTTCCTGTGCGACTTGATCTGGGGTGTCCTGCTATGGTGGGGGGATTGCAGTGGATGATCTTTCGTGGTCCCTTCCAATCCCTAATGTTCTGTGAGTTACGAGTGTGAGCTGGAAAACTGACCGTTCCATATAAATCAGAAGGAACAACTTCACAGTGAGGATGACAGAGCCTTGGAACAGGCTGCCCAGGGGGGTTGTGGAGTCTCCTTTGGAGACATTTAACCCCCCCCGGACTTGGTCTAGTTGATTCTGCTGTGTCAGGGGGATTGGACTAGATGATCTTTTGAGGTCACTTCCAATCCCTGGTGTTCTGTGATTCTGTGCCGTCTCTTGGTCTGGAGCCTATGCGAGCCGTCTCTATCTCCATTGCATCCCCTTCATGAGGACCCGTGTCCCTTCTTCTGAGGAGCAATGATGGCCTGTGGAGCTTGTAGTGGGAGCAAAAGGAGGAGATGTGACAGTGGGGACTTGTAAGTGCAAGTTGATACAATCTGTGACAGCAGGACTGGGGAGGCAGAGGTTGTGTTTGCTGGGAGCAGTTGAGGGGACATTGAGCTGAAGCTGTCAGTGATCTGGGGAAGGCAGATGGGGTGGGGGGAGGCAGCACAGACAGAGAAGCAAGAGATTTCCATTGTGAGGACACACGTACAATGCTGGGGCAGGGTTGTGCTCCACACTCAGTGCTGATGTCTTGCATAATGTCTTATTCTGCTGCACTAAGTGGGAGCTTGTGTGGGTCCGAGATGTCACGTCTGCATATGTGTGTCTGCAAATGCATCCCTGGGAGAAGCGAGATTTAAAAAGGGATGTCTTTTCACTTTGCTGTGGCATACTGCTGTCTGGGCCTGCTGTATTTAAACCACACCTATGAAGGAGCTATATTCTCCTCCCTTCTACAGCTACACTGTTCTCTTCAGGTTCTAGTGAGTAGCCTGATGGGTAGCAGAGGTTCTTTCCTTGAGCTCTGCGTGGTGATTTTCCAGTTTGCTTGTAACTTTGCCTGCTGCAGTTGGACTTATCTGCAGTTTGACACATTGTGTGACTGTGAGCAGGGTACCCTTTGTGGATCTTCGAGGTCATCCTGCAAATCAATGTCAGTTCAAGCTACCTTGCTATGGATAATACAGAGGGGCTATGAGGATGCAGAAACGACGGCTCTGTGAGGGGCATCGCTAGTGCAATAACTGAGCCAGACACGCTTGTTAAAGGGAATCCATTCTGCAGCTGTGCATGGGTGACTGAATCTGCTTTGAAAGTTTGTAGTGTGGATGGCCCATCACTCACCAAAAGCATCTGTGTGTGTTTCTGCATGACCAGAAGCCCTTGGAAAATGATCACCAGGCTTTTCCAGGAAAGGCTGGGAGATCACCAGACATATATTCTAAAACAGGCCACGAATGGGGAAATCCTGCACATACAGGTGACATTGATTGGCAACGTGTGTTTCGTTTTGAGTGGCTTTGACTAGTCATTTCTGAGCTGCCTAAGCAAGCCCTTGCACAGAGCATACATTCTGCAGGGCTTGTGGGAACATGAAACTTTAAGATGCTTTGGCAGGAGCCAGCTGTAGCCAGCTGTTGTGTTACAGGGATGCTCCCCTTACTCCTGTGGAGCAGCCTGTGAATGGATGCTGAATGAAGCTGGCTTCTTGGCTCTGAGCGACTGCTGGAAAGCACATGGCACCAGGAGTAAAATGAGCTAAGAAAACATGCTGAGTAGAAGAAGTGAGCAGACAAAAGCCTTGCCAGAGCTGAGTCTCTCTGGAAATGCAGGTGATGCAAGAGAACGCTTGCATGGTAACTGATCCTAAAACTGCAAGAAGAATGAAAAGTGTTGGTAGGTGGGAGCATGGGCTTTACTCAGGGGATTTCAGCCATATGAGGTTTCATTTAGAACAGGAGTATGTAAATGGAGTGATCATGCTGTCACTGCAAATTCAACCTGTGGTTTTGAAACGGTGCATTAAAGGAAGGCAAAACCCTTTAGAGAGCTTGTGGAAGCGGAAAGGGTGACAGTCACATCTGGCAATTCTGAGAGATTAAATCAGTCTCTGATTAAAGGCTGGACGGTGGTAGAAGGGGACAAAATTCAGCAAGAGTGACAAAAGAGAAAACAAGAATGAGACTTTCTGTGGTAAACCTTGGAAGAGTAGTCTTGAATTTCCTGAGGAGTCCAGAGAGGACCTGGGTTCGGTGAGGAATCTGATATCCTGCAAAAGGAGAATTCTGCAGAAAGTGCCCTGGCCACATTTCTGCTTTATAAAATTATAGAATCATCAAGGTTGGAAAAGACCTCCAAGATCACCAAGTCCAAGCATCTGCCCTACAACCCCTAACCACCAAACCAGCTCCTTAAACACCATGTCTACCCATTTTTTTAACACCTCCAGGGACAGTGCCTACACCTCCCTGGCAGCCTGTTCCAGTGTCTCACCACTCTTTCTGTGAAGAAGTCTTTCCTAATATCTAATCTGAACCTCCCCTGATGCAACTTGACCCCATATCCTGTGTGACTTGGATGTCTTCCTGTGTGACTTGGTCTAGGTGATCCTGCTGTGGCAGGGGGATTGGACTAGGTGATCTTTCGAAGTCCCCTTCAGTCCCTAATGATTCTATGATCCTCCTGTCCTATCATTAGTCAGAGTCAGTATCCACCAAAAATGACATGGATCTACAGATATTGCAGCAAATAGGAATAACAAACAGTGCTGACATTTGAGAAAAGGATGGAAGAACTGCAGTGCTGTGCTTCTCTTTGCAAATGCATTCTCAGTATAGTTAAAGCAGATGCCAACACGGTTGTTAAAACTGGGCAGCTCTTTGTAGTTTTGCAATAGCAGATGATTTTGTTGTCAGAATCAAAGCAAGAAGTATCCCACCTTCTTCAAGACAAGTTGTATAGGAGTGTGTTAGTTCAATGCCAGAAAAAAAAAAAGACATCAGCATTGAGAGAAAGGCTAATGGAAAGAAGTGATAAAACAGGGAAATTCATGTGTGTGGGTGAATGGGTCTTTTGCAGAGAAGGGGCTGAATGGAAACTATGGCTACGACTGAAACAAACATGACAAGGAATGCTCCATGATACTATAATTGGAAAGTTCAAAATCAGCTAAACTGAGGTCTCCTCAAGGTACCATTGGAGGATCTCTTCCAGGGGTGAGGGATGCTGCCTGGCTGTAGAATCGAGTGATGAGAGCCAAGTCAGCCCATGATTTATGACCCTAGAAAATTCTCTTCTGGTCTTAAGGAAATCAGGGTAAATAAAGTTTTTATTTCTCTGGAAATAATATGGTGATGAGATGTGTAAAGCTGGACACATGGGATCTAAAAGGGTAAATACATGTTTAAAAACAAATCAGTTTCTGATACTGGGAGGGGAGGAATTCTGCCACTGAGAGCATAAACATTTAGATAATGGTGATTTTGAGATGCATTTGAACTCCATAAAGCTATTGTCAGATGACGTGAGAACTTTTGTGAGGAGCCAGTACCAAGGTACAAAGTACACGAGGTACACAATGTACTTTGAAATTCTGTTAATGCGTGTAGATTGCAGCATTGAAAGCACTGCCCCACAGACAAGTTAGGAATGTCATCATCTTTGTAAGGAAAATCAGTTCCTCATTTAGTTCCAGCAGCCCTGGTCTTCGCAGCACTTCTGTGCAAAAGCAACCTGTGAATACCACGGAAGAGTGAAGATTATAGGAAGGTAATTTAGGGATTTAAAAGGAGCTTGAGAGGGGCCAAAGAGGTTTTATCCTGAGCTCAGAAGAGGAGTGATATTGAAGAGGCTGTCAAAGCTTTTCGCACATGTACCAAAATACAGGCCACTAAAGTGAGCGAGTCAGTGGTACAAAGGAAACTGGCCCTTTGCAGTTAAGTAACCAGTAACCGCTGATCTTCTCTTGCTGCCCGGAAAAAACCCACCGACATGCACAAAAAATGAAACAATTCTACATGTACTTGTCCTAAACTATTATTCTCACTTCCTCAAGTTAACCTTACTAGAAGACACTCCAGCTAAGTAGGTGGTCATGCATGCCAGATTTGTTTTTCCACACACACTACACCTGACTTAAGAACATCTGACAGTAGGCCAGTCTTACAGGCATGAATTTCAAGCAGTTTGTGTGAATTTTGACATGTAACTGCTAGTTTTCTTCATGTGGGATTTAGCAGATGGGGCAAAAACCTCATTAAAATAGTAAGAGAGTGAAAAAGGTTGGGGATTACAGTTCGATCTGTATTAAGCTCTTTCAAATCACAGCACAACCTCAGTGGAGGGAGAGTTGGCTCCTACAGGGTTTTTGTTCAACAGGTAACTGAAGTCTAGAACTGGGGTCAAGGTTCCTTGGGGCTGTAGTTAGTTGTATGAAGAGACAAGTAAGGCAAACCAAAAAGCTCAAGGTTCTGTGATGGTCGGAGTGACTTCCTTTCATCATGAAATGGCATTATACGCGGCCACGCTGGAGAAGAAAAACTAGCGGTGTGCCTGGTGACACAGGAAAATATCTGATATTGTAGGAGACTGTCAGGTCAGGCAGACGTGCACGATGAAAGACAAGTGATCTTCTTCACGCTCCGTAAGGGCATGCAGTGAATCAGTCATTTTGCTCAGCGAGGCTTCAGTCTTAGAGGGTGAGATTGTGGTCCTGGTCACAATGTGACTGATAGACTCAACACTGCTCTGCACAGGTCGCCTCAGAGAGTAACAACATGTTTTCATGTGAGTAGGCAGTGGACAGGTTATAAATATGCAAAATCTGATATTATGTTGGTGATTGTTGATTGTGGTGGTTCTGCCACTTGCTTGGGAAAGGCCGTTGTGAAGGTCTGTGCCCTTGATGGACTCTGATTGAATCCAGTTAGCACAGGTCCATCTCCCATCCATGGGCTCGCTTTCCTCTATACATGACAGATGAGGGCTGTCGGACTTTGAGTGATTTTCAATCACTTGGAACAAGATTTTCTGGCCTATCCTGGTGACATGTTGTCCTGTTCCACAATCATGCCAGAGACTAGATTGCTGGTGAAGCAGATGCTAGATTTCTCTCTGTCTGGATATGGTTTCTTCCTCTGGAAGTTGTTTTGCCTTTTGCTCTCTGGCTGTTAAGTCTTGACTCTTACTTGCTTCTCAGCTGCTGTCCCTCTGAATTTAAGTCCTCTTCCTGGGGTAGAGGGTCTAAGCACTACAGCTCAGGCTCCTTATGATGAACAAGGCTGTTATGGACTGACCTATTAAAGTGCTGCGTGGATCAGTCACCTCCCAGCTGGTGGAGATGTCTTACTAATGCTCATAGGCTGCATCTTCTTGAGATACTAAAATACCAGCAGCATGTGCATTATCATGTGCACTTCCCCAAGCGGTCCATGGAAGCAGGGAAGAAATAACATGGATGTTACACAGACATGTTGTCTGACTTCTCCCTCCATTTTATGGAGCTCTTACCATGAGACGGGAAGCAAAAAACCCCTGCAAAACCAGAGAAGAAGATTAAGGGGAGCCTGTTCTACATTCTAACAGTTAATTAAATCCTTCACTTTTGGAAGCTGCTGTTCCAGGCAAACAAAGGAAGATAAAAGGATGCATTGCATGAGATTATTTGGTTTGCACTTCAGTGTATCACCAGGTGGGATTTTACTTGTGCAAGTTGAGGAATTTTAACTGGAGACTTTTCTACTTTTAGGTATGGAAGGAGAGAAGGAAGCAGGCTATTAGTATTTGTCTTCAGAGATCACTTTGACATGTTATGATCCTGAAAGGAGCCAAACAGGGTCTTGCTTTTCCTATGTTCTGCACCCTTTAATCATCAGAGACATACAAGGAGGTCTGGGGGCTTGTAGTGTGGAGGTGGATGCTGGGGAGGAGCAGAGAGATGTTTCAGCCGCAGAGGGGCCCGAAGGCACAGATTCTCAGAGCACGGTTTCCATGGCAGTGCTATGGAAACCAGGTTCTGCCGCTGACTGCTGTTCAGGGTGGAATTTCAATGTTCCACGCAGCTCTGGTACCCAAGAAACAGCAAACCCACAAATAAAACCACACTGAATCTGTTGGTGCCTCACCAGAGCACAGTTTCTCATTCAGCCTGTACGTTGCCTGCAGTCCTGGGGAGGAAAGGATGAGCAAGCCCAAATCACCTAAGTTTGACCTTGTTACACATCTGTGTCCCAACCCCCATCTGGACCCCTCAAAATAGTTTTGGTGGTTCAGATAAGTTTGGTCAGCTTTAGGGTCTTTGATCTGCTGCTACCTGTAGGCTGCTGAATGCAGCCTAGAAGCTGAGTGGCTGTTTTGCAAAGAGTGGGGATGCAGAGGGCTAAGGAAGACCCAAGGAAAGCTCTCTTCTGCCCTTGACTCATCTGTGAGGTGTTCTCTAAATCACCTCTGTTCACAGTGCCTCAGTTTCCCCTTCTGTAGGACAGAGTTGATAATGATACTTCCCCATAGGCTGGGCAAGTTTGGTTTCAGCGGTGACTGCAAGCAAGTACTTGGAGGATTTAGGCTGCTTCAAAACTTAGTTTGGAAAGAAACCTGTCAAATTTGTCAGCCTCTAGAACAACAGACTGTCAAAAGTTGTGCCTAAAGCTCTTTCTAGGGGAAAGTGGACTCTAAAATTCCTTGAGTGATATGAGAGCATCCCTAGGACATCCCACCAAGCATTTCCTTTACCCACCCCAGCAAGCACAGTGGTGAATCAGTGAGCAACTGGTTTCTGAGTGCTTCCTATGGAGTGGAAAAGCAAAAAACCCCTCTGATGGCACAGACGTGCAAAGCCACAGCCATGTGGTTTGCGATGCTGTGTGAAGCTGAAGCAGGGAGGGAAGTGTGGGTGCTGAAGGTCCCATTTGTTTGTCCATTGTTCTGCCAGTCCCCTTGGGGAATGATCCTCATCCAGTTGTATTTTCTTGATGCTCAGATCCAGATGGGGGGGACTTAGCACCTCACAACCTTTGAGGACTGTCAGGATGATGGTAATAATAAGCGATAACTTGCTGCAAGAGCTGTCAACCGTATAAATACCAAGCCCATGACAGTGACAACAGGACGGTCCTTAGTCATATGTCGTGGGGAGGATCTTGGAGAATCCTTGGGGGGCACTGGCTGTGTGTTCAGAGCAGCACCCCTCACTTGCCAGGGATGCAGGCAAATCTGGGGCTGTCTCTTATCACAACAGCAGCTTTCCCTTAGGAATCAGCTGCCTCTCTCCCCCTGCAGAGGAATTGCCTTCTGCTTAATAAACGTCTGCTTGTAATATTCTGAAACAAGGAGGCTAATCAAAGGCCCCGTTCTGTGGAACAGGGATGCTAAGTGACAAGATTAATTTCAGTAATCAAGCAGCCTAATTTGGACATTTCCCCCCCCCTTCTTTGCTGATGGAAATTGTGGCAAGTCTCTTTCTGGAGATACACTCCTTCCCTGCCTGGTAGCACCACTCTCCAGTACTGAAAATGGCTGTGTAGACACTGGAGGATGAGGAAGAAAGAAGATGAAGAAAGAAGATGAGGAAAGAGTCACAAAGGACAGTGTCAGAGAAGTTATGTGGATTGCTATGACTGATGTTTGTCGAGCATATTTCCCCTGGAAAGCTCCCAAAGTGTTTTATAGACTGCATCAGTGCAGAAATGCAGTCATCTTGGGTTTTGTGCAGCAACTGAAAGGACATGGAAATTTGACTGGTTAGGAGAGGGCAGGCAGGAGGGAGGCTTTGGCACCACCAAAAGGAAATAGTTAGTTGAGAGCCTGTGTGATGGGGTGAGACTTACCTGAAACACACCCATGGCTGAAAAGTCTGATTCCTGCAATTAGGAATGAATTAGTGATGTGGAGCACTGAGGGACCCTTTGCTCAGATCAGCTCAGGGCTAGTGTCAGTGCTGGAATCTGTCTCTATCTCCCAGCCACCTTGCCAGGCATGATGTCACAGAGCTCTGATATCAGTATTTGTTGGTGAACACCTAGGGGGACCTCAGCCCATCTTTTCTGTTCATTGGTGACAGAGGATGGTGGAACCAGCTAGTGAGAGGGTTGGTAAAAAGTAAGAAAATACAACTCATGGTGGGGCAAGAAGGGCTAGGTGCCTGCTGTGGGCTTGTGAGGAAACCCTTCTTTAGTCACAGTTTAGACAGGGGAACAGATTCCCAAGGGACATAGTGAAGATTAGGACTGAGCAAAGCCCTGGGGGAGTGTTGTGCTGGTTTAAGGGCGAGGTGTGTGTGCTGGCAGGCTGGGGAGGACAGTCTAATAATAGCTATTCACTCATTCAAAGCCCGTGATCTGAGGAAGCGTGGACAGGCACCCAGTGGCGTGTGACAGCCCTCCGGAGCAAGTGGAGTGGGTTTAAGGGAATGACGTCCTTGCCTGAGGCAGTGAGGTTTCAGGTCTGGCAGCTTTCCACACTGGCCTCTCCGATCCCCCCAGTGTCAGCACACCCCTCTGATGCTGGCACCTCTCTCACGTGTCCCCCTTCTCCCTTTCACTCCCTGTGGGGAGCATCTTGGACTTGACCGCACCCCCTGCCATCTACTGGCAATCAATTTTTTTGAGACAATCCATGATGTTCTCGACCCCTTTCTTTTCCGCTGCTCTCCTCCTTCCCCTCTCTCTCTCTCTCTGTCTCTCCCTCTCTCTCTCCCCCTCCCGCTGACTTGTTATTATGTACTGCAGCTGCCCGGAGGATTTTAAATAGACCCATAATCGCACAGCAGCTCCTCTTGGAAGTTTAAATATAACCTCCTTGTTAATCTTGCGTGTGGCAGCAGCACAGCACCTGGGGAAGGGAGAGATGGACAAGTGCTAACCAACAGCTTTACCTCAGGGCTGGGAGGGCTCAGGATTTTCTTTTTTTATGAAATTATCAGGAAATTCCTTGTTTCTTTCAAGCAGAATAGCTTTGAAGCTGGTGCGAGGGGCCAAGCTGATGCTTTTTGCAGTATAAAATTATTTCCTTAGTTGCCATCCCAGGCACTGCTTATGAAAAGGCAGCTCTGCAACAGTCCTCCCATTTGCCCCTGCTCCAGAAAACTCTCCTGGGAGGCAGTGGACAGCTCAGACCTCCTCCACCCTTTGCCTTCCTGCGACAGGGTAGCCGTTGTGCATGTGGTGTGGTCCAGAGAGATCAACAGGGAGTTAGGCAGAGATCCTGCAGATTACTTCACAAATTATTTTGTGGTAAGAGGGTGATTTCAACCTCCTTTCTAACTCTCCAAGTCACTATTTTCCCTCTTAGACTGAAGCGTAGTTTGCTGAACATCATAGTTCACTGACACGACAGAAGAGATCACAATTAAAAATGGATTTTCCCAAAAGACTTGTTCTAAAAGGGCAAATCTAGTGCTCACTAGCCCATTAAATGTGATGAAACACTTTCAAACAGTAACTATTGCCTGTTGCTTTAGGCTAATGGGATCCCTACTCTTCTGGCATCCTGACTGCAACTATCTTCTCATATAGGGGGAGAAGTATGAAGGATCATGCCCTAACTAATGCTTGTGCTGTTGGAGGGAGGATCCAGCTGGCTGTTCAGGGACATAGGTTGTATTTCTTCCACTCTGCTGAGTTTGTACATACTGGGAAGTGTGATATGTGCTGACATTAAGAAGGTTGTTTATTTTTCTCTTCTGTAAAGGAGTATTTGTAGGGATACTGTAATTTAATTTGAGCATTGCCATAGAAAACATAGATACTTGTGCTCTCAGTGACATCACACTGAGTACCCAAACAACAAAGTGGTGCTGTTGATACTACATTATCCAGCCATAGTAATTGATAGAACTGGAGGACTAATTCACAACACATAATTTATTCAGTGAATTTAACTTCTTTTTCTGCTCTTAGAATGTCAATTGGGCAGATCATAATTTCCTCAAATTTATTTGAATTTATTCAGTGAACTTCTTGGAAAATATTTACTCTATGGATTGATACAGGCAGCATTACTTAATTATGGTTGGTCAAAGAGATCTATTTGGTATTGTTTCTATTCCCTTGCTGAATGAGCACACAAGCACTTCTGGCTTGAATCCTTGCATATAAACATGGAAGATGTGTGCTCCTGCAAGTTTTTACACATTTCCATACATGAATATGCAGATAGAACTCCTATGCAGGAGCACTGACAGCAAACAAACACAGACAAGCCAGGTCTAAGTGCTTTTGCACAAAAAAAGTGAATGACTATTTTTAAAGGACCTAAATTACCAGGACAAGTGTCTTATTTTATAGTGAAGTAACCTGGCCCTGGGTAAATGGCATCTTGAATGGCAATGATGGTGTGTTGAATTAGAACATAATAACTTACCTCTGCCTCTTTCTGCTGCTCAGCACAATGATTTCCTGTAGTGACAGAGTTCATAGCTTGGGTATGTAGTGCCTAGTGCATGAAGACTGTTTTCTTTTTTAAAACCACCTGTGTTCATGTGACACTTGCGGTAAACCTGCTCACGTCCTGCCTTTGTCTGAAGGGAAAACCCATTGGTCTCACTTCCATTGGTTATCCATTTCTAACCTGTCTTGCTCACCCCCTTCTTCCACACCAGAACTAACACAGACTGTAGTGTGGCTAATCTGAAACTTTTTAAACCACATAACTGGAAAAGTTTTCAAATGTCTGACTCTGGTTTATGGTGCCTACACTACAAATGCACCAGTGTGAAGTCTAGGGACATGTGGGTAAACAGGTCTACAGTGCCTGGTGCGGAGCCTTGTCCTAGAAGTGACATTGGATCGGCAGGTCCTTTGCAGCAGAAATCATTTGGAGAGTGCAGCGCTAACATATTTGTATTTCTTCCAGCTGATCCGTGTGACTTTGTACAGTCTGCTGACCTGCATGGGAAGATTCTTTGTTACTGCTGCTACTTGATCCTAAAAGCAATGGGATTATCCATAGAAGCAAATGAAAAAAAATGTGGGAGCATTATTTACTGATGTGATGGCTGAGCCTTCAGTGTGAGACATCATCTCATAAAAGGCAATTATGTTCCTAGGTGCCCGGCAGGATATTCCCTGCCAAGGCAGGGAAGTATCAGTATCACTGTGAAAGGCTCTACTGTAATTTCCTCTGTGTACAATTCTGTATGTAATTCCACTTATTCCAATTAAAGCAAAATGGAGTCAGAAAAGTAACTGGTTTTACAAAAGAAGTGTTAAATATAGCTTATCAAACCTGACAAAACTGAGGGAAAAGCACTCTGGCAGCAGGATTGCATCTTAAGGTAAAGAGCAAGTAGGTACTGACTGGTCAGGAATGAACTTCAGCAGAAAGTTATTGGTACAGCAAGGTTTTCCTCCAGCTTTCAAGCCACCCAGGATAACTTCCCACCATAACCCTGTTTCAATGAGAACATGATAGATTCCTAGAAAAACTAATATGGAAAGGCTGTCTAGGAGGCTGGGGCTGGGACATCCCTTCCAGACTGCTGTTCCTTAATTACATCAAAACCCATGCAAGCACTCTGTTCCTCAGTATTAAAAGGACCTTAATTCAGTTTAGTTCAATTTTCTTCCAAGGGTTGCTTTAATTTGGAAGAACTGTGTCCATTCAAGGCTAATGTGATTTAATGAATTCATCAACTCACAACTTTAGTTAATTTGGATTAATTCTCCCAATCATTCCTCAACAGACAACCCTTAAGACATGCAGTAGAATGGCCAGGATATCACGAGCACTTCAGTCCTGCTTGTGATTCCGTTCTAAGATGGCAAGTAGATGTTCTGACTGACGAAGTATCTGCTCTGGTCTAACATGCCTCTCCCTGGACTGGTGCTGAGGAGGGTGCAAGCTCCCAGCCGTGGTGTCTCAGTTGTCCTCTTGTGTTTCACCTCCCTTCTGTAGGGGATGAGCAGAGTGGCCAAACAGCCTGGGCTTGTCCTTAGGTGGAAGGAGTATTAGTACTGTCCCGTGGGAAGATGGGCTGTGTGGGACAACTCATCCCAAAAGGTGGAGCTGGCTTTGGCTGCAAGTCACATTTTGTAGTAGATCCAGGGGAGTGCTGGCTGCATGCTAAGGAGCTACCTGTGAGTAGGAAAAAAATCTCTTAATTCCCTGAGCTGTGCTTTGTTGATTATCACTGCCAGGTTCCAGGAAAGAGAACGCATTTCTCTGTAATGCTGTTCTAAGGGGGTTTACAGCCCGGCTGGGATGACTCGTGTTATTTCTGTTACTGCTAGTCGTTGGCACATCTGTATTTGCCTCTTTGTAGATGGCACAGTGTGAGCAGGGCATCTGCAAGCCCTAATCTGCCAGGCTTTGGGACGCACGTAAGGGGTCACAGCCGGCAGCGTTGGGCAGCGACAGGGAGCAGTGGGAGGATTTAGTGCAGTGGAATGTGGCCACTACAGCTACCGACGCTGGTGGGAAGGGACTGACCGTGCTGCCGCGGCTCTGCACGTTGCCATGGAAGCAAAGCTGCATCCTTAATCGGGATATGAGTTTGTGTGGATGTGAACACTGTCTGCTGTCCTTTTGGCCTCACATACTGCTGCCCCAGTCCCAATGCGGTCATGGCCACCCCATACCCAGAGAGTGCTGTTGCAGAGGGATGCTGTGGGGCTTGGGGATGCAGGAGAAGGTAGGCCTGAGGGAAAAAGGTTTACGATGTCCTCTAGGTCTTAGGGAACAGATGATGTTCCCTGCTGAGGCAGTGGGAATAGTGGGAGCAGGCAGCAAGGGTAAGTCTCCCATGGTAGATGTGGTGGGGAGCATGCTGAGGTGTTAGGGTGCCCAGGAAGGGAATGACTCAGAGAGGTCACAGCTGCATGGCATGATTTGTAGACCTATGTGTAGCACCCAGCAGCCTAGCTTCTGGGGTGGTACAATTGTGTCATCACAAGTTTAGCTCAGGGATTGTACTGAAACCACTCTTCAGCTTCAGGCATTCAAGCGATGTGTATTGTGCTTGCGGGTTTATTAGGTTGTCCATGTTAGCTCTGGCACCTCTGACATGGGGCTGTGGCATTACACAATCCAGAAGTAGTTTTAAGAGGCCTGGAGATGTGAGGAGGCTGTTGTTGGGAAGCTGAAGCTGTTCTACAGTGTGCTTAAATCAAGCTTACGCAGATCTGAGTGTGCAAAGTGATCTCGTCTATCATGGTCCCTCTGCACTGAACACATCAGCTGAGAAGAAAAATTTGCTAAATGGAAATCTTTTACGTTGTAATACTCAGCATATTCAACACCTGGAGGGCAGCACTTCAGGGAAAACCTAGAAGCTGTAGCAAAAGCTCTTGGCACTTCAAGAGGCAGTAATCTCCCTTTTGAGTCCATAAAGCTGGCAAGGTGCTGTTCATGCTCTGAGAAGGTGGTTTGCTGCACACTGTAGGATGGAAGGGGCTGCTCACTTAGTGCTGAAGAATTCCCTACCAAGACTCACCAGTTGATGTCTACTGTCCACATCCCAGAAGGAGGGGTTATATTTAAAGTCCTGTTCAAATTCTCCTACTGCTTCCATCTGAAACACTGCTCATCTTTAGTTTAGACTGTAAATCTTGGGCAGCGTTGCTGTGCACTATTAAAATGCTGCTGTCAGTGGGCCCAGAGGGCTGAGGGCTTCTTTTATCGAATTCCAAAACACACAACGGCCCTTGTATAAGGACGTAAGATGCCCTGTTTGAAGGAGCCCTGAGAAAGGTCGAGTCCAAGGCTGGGAGGACTTGTTTGATTAATCTCTGCTGATACAGACGTGCTGGTGCTTAAGGAGTGAAGTGAAAGGTGTCTGGGAACCCAATACAAAGTCCACACAGCAGACAGCTGAAGGGCAGCTCATAGTCCTCAAAAACAGCTCTGTAAAGAGGGGATTTAGGGTCCTCAGCCTTTTCTGTATGTATGGAGTATGTACAATTTAAAGCATGCAAATATGTAAAAATATTGCAAACTAATCCTTCTGTGGACAGCCTGGAGCTACATTATGAAGAGAGTAATTTGTGGGAAGAAAGGCCAATGAGGGTTATCTAGAAAGGCTGTGTTTGCCTGCTGCTGAATAGAGAGGTTGTGTCCACAGCCTGCTGCTGAATGCACAAGGAGCCTGACCGCAGTCTCACTTCTGCCTAGCGAGTATGGCATGGCTTTGAAGTTAGTGAGATTAGACTGATGAGTGGAAGGACAAAGAGATCTACTGTAAGTCCTCAGGAATTACTGGATAGCATAACAAGAGCAGCTGGACACCAAATGAGCTGTAGAGCCCTGGGCTGATACCTTCCATGTTTCATTCACCAAGCATGCCCACTCTGTGAGGCTGCATGCCTTGGAGAGCGCTGATGCCAAGATGAGGAATGTGCATAGTTCTTAAACTGTGTTTTCTCTGCTCTTAGCACAGAGAAGAGGAGAATGTCCTCTGAGATGAAGGGTGCACAGTGACTGCTGCAGGCTCCTGTGCAGTGAAGATGGATGCATGATGTAGGAGTGTACACAACCTACATCCATTGACATAATGAAAAGGTTGAGCTTACACTAGCCACCAGACTTGAAGGAAAGGCTGTTCAGCTCAGTACCTCTCAGGAAAAAGACATTCAGAGTTTTTACATGAAAAGGAGAAAAGAAACTTTTTCCTACTAGCAAAAGAAGTATCCTGAAGCTACATGGCCAGAATGATGGCTGTCTCAGCTTCCAGAATTGCTTATCTGCACGCTGAAACAGAAATTTCTGTGGCTATTCCTTTCCCACAAGTATTCCTTCTTCTGACCTGCCTAGAGGAAGGACAGTTTTGGTTTGTTTGGTTCTTTAACCCAGGTCATCTTTGTATATATTAGTTAGGTGACTACTTGCCTGCATAAAAGATGAGTCCTGAAGGATTCTAATTTGTCAGGAAGAATAAAATCTATTAAAGCCATGTCTCCAATGTTTTCACCCACAACTTGCAGGCACGCAAGCTCTCTTCCTCTAGCGTTTGGCCAGGGCTGCATAGTGAAGGAGTCTGTGTAGTTTTTGGCATCTCTCTGAGCGCACTAACTAGAGGTTTAATTAGGTAAGAATACATGTATGGTAATGTAGACACTAATCTTCAGTAAGGCTGGACTGCAACATCACCTCATTTCATAAAGATCACAGTCAGATGCTTATCTACTTCAGTTGCTGCCAGCCTGAGTTTGGGAAGAACTGCCATGTTTAAGATCCTCGTGTGTGTGTGTACATACGTACATATCTATACACATATTATACTTATATATATACACACACACGCACCTGCATGCCCTGAAGAACCTGACCTGGAGGGAGCAGAGCCCAGGAAGGCAAGAAATAATCAAAGTGATACAAAGTGGAAGGGAAAGACGAAGCATCACAGGCAATGGCTCCTCTCTTGCAGGAGCTGCAGTCCTGGACATGGCTCGTTCTTTCTCCCCTCATATTCTTATTTGTTCATCTTTTGTCATGGGCTCTGGCCAGGCAACATTTGGACTGAATAGCTCATTTCTTTAAGGCTTGCTGTAGCTCCCGCTGATGCTTCCATCTACTTCCCACTCCCCTGTTGTGTCAGAGTGTGTGGTTAAGAAAGGGGACAGACAACAGGAGATGCAGGAAAACAAGATGCATTGGCTTTGCCTTTTAGTCAGTCAAAAAGCTATTTCTGTGCTGAACACACTTCACACTGGCTTTTATTCTCTTGGATGCTTTTGTTACTCTTATTATTAACGGCCAGCAGAAGTAAATTCTTCTGCTGCTTTATCAATCTCTCTCCGCTGTGCTGTTCCTTGACAGAAATCTCAGTGTCCTGTGTGCATGTGTGATCTTGAAAAAGATATGGCAATTTAGTCCCAGCCTTGGGTTTTGTTTAAAGAAGTACAAAGGCTAATGTAGAGAGAAGAAGTTAATTCAAGTGCTAGAAGAGTGTCTTATTTATTATGCTGTTGTTTTTAAGTTACATCAAGTGAATGCTGAATATATAGATGGTACCTTCCATTAATGTGAATTCCATTCCATGTGCTCCAGCACAACGTTAAGCTGAGTAGAAATGGGATCATTGACTTTCATCACCCATGTGAAAAAAGAAGTACAGAACTGAAACTCATAGTATCTTTATTGAAAATGAGATGGACTGATTCCCTCATCCAAATCCTTTCCATCAGACCCCGAGGAGTGGAAATGTTCATATGCTTAGATCATGGAGATGGATATAATGATCATTATAGCACAATCACTGTAGCAACCATGAAAGTGAATTGTTTCTGGAGCTGTGGAGAGATTGGAAGCTCTAGCTCTGCAAGTCTCCTGTGGTCCAGTCTTTTACCTAGAACAAGTTCCAATTTATTTGAGTTCAAAAACGGTTTTTCCTTGAATAGGAGGTTTGACACCATTTCTGCCTCAGTTTCATTTGCATCAAGGGATACAGCAAATGGCTTTTACTCATCAGGGCAAAGAAAACGAATGAAAGAGCTATGATTCCAATGCAAAGTAATAGGAAGCAATAATTAAGCAAGTGTGAATTTGGCAGAACAACCTACGAATGTTTGGATGGGCATGTGTGTGTGCAGGGAACTTCACACACAGGTGAGTGTTTCTGTCTGTAAAGCTGTAGGAAACTTCCTATCGAATTTCTGAGACGTAATAGAAGGAGGCTTCAGAAGAGCATTTGAGGAGAGAGCTTCTTTCCTTTCTAATATCTGTGTAAATATCTCCATATGCTTTATTGGTCTCAAAGTCTCCACAGTGGGGAAGAGGAGAATCAATAATCATTTAAAACTTTGTGAATCAATTAGATGAGCAAGACAGGCATAACAGAAGCTTCCTGACACAGGCACTGCTCACCAGTTGATTAGGAAGAAGAGCTGGGTAGGAAGAAAGTAGGTGCTGCCACGCTTTCGTCCACCCTGGACATGACAAGTAGCTATGGCCAAAGCCAGCTCTGATGGGGATCATGCCTTCAAGCATGACAAATGAAGCTGCATTTTGAAATGCTTATTGCTTGTTCCAGACAAGGAGTCTTGTACCACAGTTACACGATTGATTTCCAAAGCAGAGGCTGAATCCAAAGTTCAAGTCTAGTGGTTCAGGAATTCACCTCTAGATCTTCTACTTAAACTTAAGAGTCCCTTGAGTTGATGAGAAACCTGAAGGAGTGTCACCACAGCAGTGCCAGCCAGGATTTGAACTAGTTCATTCTCCTGACATGGCAGTTCTGGACATGAGTTGAAGGTTCCACACAGTGCTTACTCATGGATGACTTAGGGCCAGCTCATGAAATCTGTGCTTCACGTTATGTGCTAATGAAGGAGCTGTTTGCCAGCAGCATGGCCAAACAAAAGCAGAACAGGGTACTGTTTCTTTATTTGCACTATTTTTGCAGCAAAAGGAAGGTGGCAAAATTAAAATGCATCCACAGAAGTGCCTTCTTCCACAGGTTAGACATTGCTTCTGTTCTGGCCCATGCTGTAAAACACATGTTGGAGTGAGCTGAGGTTAGTCAGGTTTAGGAGTGCTCAAGGGAGGGAGGAGGTGTACTCTGAGCCAGCAGCACCTCCTTTACAAAGTGACAGGGTTTGATTTGGAGGGTGCAGTTAAGGGTAATACGAATCTTCATGGCCTCAAAAGGCTGAGTGTGAAATAGCTGAGCACTTACTGTCAGGCTCATGGGAAGAAAATATGGGTTTGCTGTTTCCTGATTTTTAGGGCTACCTCATGGCAGGAAGCCTGTGACCTGGGCTAACTGAATAAAGCTGGCTCTGTCTCTGAGACTGAATCCCCAGGGAAGGAAAGACATCAGCACATAGTGCACCACAACAACTTCTCACACCACAGAGCAAACTGATACCAAGGATCATGGAGGCAGTCAAGAGCCAGACCTGGAAAAGGTAGCCTGGGTGGGCGGAATGATAGGAAAGCTTGATTCTTGCCTGCTCCTAGTTACCTGACACAAGAGGTCCAGCTGGGTGGTCTATCAGCCCCCTATTTCTTCCCAGGCATCTTTGCAGTCCCAGCAGGCTGCCAGGGGGTGAACTTTGCTTTGGGGAGAGGGTAGTGATACCCAACCACAGTCTTCGCAGCTCTGACACCAGCTAGTAGTGCCCTACCCAGTGCAGTAGGGAGTAGTGGGCTGCAGGAGGCACTGGAGGACCCTCCCTGCTGGCTGCCAGCCTGGCAGTAAGGAGCTTATGGCTGCATTACGGGTGCGTGGTTGTCAGGGAGACTCTGCTGCTGAACTGGGACCCAGCATCAAATGTGAACCTCTTAGAGAAGAGGCAGCCGGGTATGGGGCAGAGGGAATCATGTCAGATCTCAGCTCTTGGTTTTGTCCACTGCTGGAAAGGTTTCTGATTTTAAACAGGGCTTTGAGAGTTTAATATTTTTTTCTTTTGAGTAGGAGCTTTGCCTATTTGCTGCTGGGCAGAATGGATGAAGCTGAAGCATTTTAGTGCTCCTTGCCTTAAGGAAAGTAGAGGGCATATCTACATAGGCTTTACCTGCAGTTGTTCCCTCACTTGCACTTTGAGGCAAGGCAGCTCTGATCCAAAGGGTGTGTAAGCTATAGCAAAGCATTGAAAATGGTCTAAACTGGTTAAGAAGACTAGCCTCTGAGAAAAGATTAAGTCCTGACACAGAATGACCTTAAACTGAATACTTTGCTTTAGCTGTGGTCCAGCCAGCGCAGAGCATGGGCACAGCCAACTTCACTCTGTCCATAAATGCTGAATAGACCTTGGCATTGTCAGGACTGCAGATGCCATGTGTTAGGACACAGAACAACTAACAGCCTTGCCTGCAGGAGGCTGGTGTTTAAAAAAGCAATGCAAAATTTCACAGAAAGTGGGTATCACCACTTAATGAAACAGAAGGGGAGTAAAGGCACTCACAGATGCACTTTGACCTGTCCATGGCTGGACCACTGTTAAAGATCTTCAGCTCTGGAGAAGCTCAGGGAGCAGTTGATGCAATGCTGAACTTCCAGGGCTTGTCTAAATAGACTCTGTGAACCTTTGCAAGTTTGGCTCATCATGAGGTTTACTCATAAAACAAGACTAAAGGCATACTAGATGAAATGGAAGAGCTGTTCATTTAGGAATTATAAAAAGAAACAGCGTTTCACCCTGGATGGCTACTTGAGAAATTTATTCAGTGACATCTTGCCAAATAGCGTGACTGGCCTTTTTTATAAAGTGCTGGATGGTTTTATGGCTGATATTGATTGATGTGGCTATACCAATGACATCCCATTCAGCTTGCAGTCAAAATTCAGTCCTTAGTCTGGAGGGTAAGACAGCCAGGAAAGAAGCCCCAGGTGAACACCATGATGTCATTGGATGGATGAGTAATGGAGCAGACTGACTTTCCCCTCACTGTTCTGGGCCAGCAATGTCAGGATATTAAGCCATCCTAGTGGGCTTCTCTGAGCTGGGGCAGGCCTGGGCTGTCCAGACTGACAGCGTGGTATAACGTGGCACCTGGTGGGTGGGAGGAATCTACCAGTGACCAGTGGTTTAATTCATCCATGTAAGCTCATTAAACAAGGAAACAGACACATACAGAGGTGTAAATGGAAATACAACAAGCCTGGTGGGAAATCTACTTATCCTGGCAGCTTGCTAACTGCCATTTCCCCTCAGTGGAAAAGTACTGGCATCCATATGTGGTGCTCTGAGAAGCTGGTACGACATGCCATCATATACTAGCCTGCTTTGACCAGTGATTGTGTGCAAAATTCACAAGTGCTGCACCCTCTCCTTAGCCAAACAACTTTTGGGGTTTTTCCCTGGATTTTGTATGTCAGACAACGGCCCTGATGTGTCTGGCTGTTAAACCTTTTTTATTAGCTGCGTATATAATTGTAGAATCATGTGGTTGGAAGGGACTTCCAAAGAGCATCTAGTCCAACCCCCCCGTTGCAAGCAGGGACATCGCTCACTAGACCAGATTGTCCACAGCCCCATCAAGCCAGACCTTGAATGAATCCAGGGGTGGGACAACCTGTTCCAGTGATCTATCACCCTCACATTAAACAACTTTTTCCTGATGTCTGATCTAAATCTACCCCTTTCCAGCTTAAAGACGTTGCCCCTTGTGCTGCTGTTACATTCCCTATTGAATAGTTCTTCCCCAGCCCTTCTCAGGTATCTAGCACGGAGTGAAGCAATCCCTAGATCAGGGTTGTAGAGTCTAGGGTATCTTGTGTTTCCTCTCTTGCAAAGTGCTTAGAATGAGTGATTTATGAATGACTTCTATAGACCCTTAAGTAGAAAGTGGAAGTCACTTAGATGTATTCAGCTCTTGAGTCATCTTTAGTCAGACACCTTTTTATTGTAGGTCTCAAGAACACTGTGGTGCTGGAGCTCTTGCACAGTTGCCCCTGGGCCAGGGCTCTGGAGCAGATCCATTTCTACTACTATGAGAGATTAATGTCCAAGCCCTGACTGGGATCTGTGTATATAGTGATATTTTTGTGTGTAGTTAATGCAGTGGTATGTGTGAATCTCAGTACCTCTGTTGCTGTTTGCCAGGGTAACAAAACTGAGCTACACTAGTGACTAATTCTTTATTGTGATTATTCTCAGTAGTCACCAGGGATCATGGCTTCTGTTTTCCATCTATGGCAACCATTCTCCCGATTGCCATAGGCTTGCTTTCTTGACCACTTGTGTGCACTGCCTACAAGGTACCAGAAGGACAGTAACTGTCTCTTCTTCAAGAGAGGGTTCTTAGAGCCTTCCACTAGTTTATCATGGCACATTCTGCCTGCCTTTCCGTCAGTGGAGACACTGAACTGGGTCTCTCCCTTTCACTCACCTGCTGCTTTCTGTAATCACGTCTCTGTGATTACGAACCGCCACCTCTGAGCTGTGTGTCTTTGTGTCAGACGCTGCTGGTGTGTTCAGCAGTTATTATGAGAACAAGGGAGGGAGCTGATAAATGATAGTTACATAAACTGCATTTTTGCATCTAACGAGTGCAAACTTCCCACTGACGACACGTTCCCAGGGCAGCTCTGAGGATCTTTACAGGGAGCCATCCGTGTATTGGAGCACAGGGAGAGGATCGCAGGAGGTCATCTGCTCCATCTGCTGTGCAAGCCAGAATCAGGGAACCTGTTCCAGTAACACAGGAAAGTTTAGAAATCCTACTGAGTAGTATCAGCTAGGCAGAGTGTCGTTCAGAAATGCCACATCCAATGTGCTCCAACCCTACTTTGAGCAGGTATGTTGAGAGATGGCAATGCTGTTCAAGATGCCAGTCCCACCATGGGGACATGGTGCTAGGGCTGTAGCGTCGCTGTGTTCCCATAGTCCCTCCTGCAACCATTCAAGGAAAGGACTCAGACAGGATGATGCAGCACGTAATATTAAAACCAGAGGCTTATTTTATTGAGTCATTGAAAGCTAAATAAAAAAATTAAATGTAGGGAATAAAAACAAAGAGGCAAAAGATCCTTACAGCAGCTAGCCTGAGGCAGTGATGCATTTGTGGTAAGAATAAACAGGAGTAAATAAACACTTAAGTAACAAAGAGCCTGATTTCCTGTCAGATCTGTTACAACAAATGGGACTCAGAAATATAGAAAATTTAATTATAAGACTTTGAACTGTTGTGGCATTTTCCATCATGAACAATAAACCTCCCAGTGAATCAGGTACCCCACCAGGACTGTGACAAATAGGTACACAGTGGTGTCTCCATTTTGAAGAAATACATAGGTAGGAAAATTAAGGTCTGTGTTTTCCCAGAAGTTATTTGGTGTTTGCTCACTCCTTTTTGCCTCCACAAAGTGTGTGGTGGGCATGGCTACAGACTGAATAAGAGGCAGCCCTACATGATTTCTGTGCAGGTCATAGGGGAATTTTGCAAATCAAGACATACAAACAGCTTTTCTTCTAAATCAGAAGAGGGCTTTGGAAAGTGACACTGGCTAGAGTCTTGAGGATCCTATAGAATCCCCTTTGCAAACTGGAAAGGAAGGGTGGACCTCAGCTGTTAAATTATGGATGCGCAGGAAACTTAATGCCGCAGTAAATGGGGTTAGAAATACTGATGTTCCCAAAGGCCTAATAAAAAGAGCTGCTTCCAGAGCAGCACAAATCCTGCACCTGTGTGGAGTGCACCTCACAAACACAAGCTTTATTTCTCCAAATCCAAGCAGAAAGCACATGCAGTTGGCTTGCTCCTCAGATTCTTCGCGTGTAACTTGACACGCCTGGCTCCTGTGGAGTCTGGTGCTTGGAATGCAGCTAAGGGAACTTGCCACCAGTAGCAAAACTCTTGTCATGGCCCAGCAACACGAGAATGGCACCCAGAACCTGATTTCATTCAGACAGATTGCATGGAAGAAACGTAGCGTGCCAATCAACCCGAGTCAGCAGCCACACTATGGCTTGGTGGAAGGCTCTTTAGTTCTTCAAGAAGACTGTCCCACTACAACTGTTTTTGGGGTTCTTGTACTTTAGTGATGTTCTCAGTCTGCCCTACACTGAGAAGCAGTTTTGCTCTGGGTTGTAAGATGCTGCTTGTGAGACAGTAATTGCTTTTGCTTGCTTGGGGAATGCAGAGAGGCTCTTAGGAACAAACTTGTGAGAAAAAGCACCCTGGGGACCTCTTCAGCCACGTCTTAGGTAAATGGTTTGTTAAACAGCAATGATTGGCTTCAACTGGTACAGCTGCAGGAGGGGTCCTTTGGGAGTCATTTGTAGGCTTGCCAAGGGCCTGCAACCTGGGTGGGAGCCAGGAGGTCACACCTGGCTTTCATGCAATATCTGCATGGGCCTGTCTTTGAGGAACAGAAGGCTCTAAGGAACTTAGCACTGGTGGTGATAACACTTGGCCACTCTCTAATCCTTGTGCCACTTCCACAAACCCTTTTCCATCCATTGAGGAACTCATTGGCCACCAGCCTTCAAGAGGAGGCTTGATGGAGACTGCTTTTACACCTTCACCATATGTAATGCAGCCTTCTTATCTAAGGAGTTAAATGTGCAGGAGGGGGAGGCAATACTTGTCCCAGCACTGGTAAACTCAGAGCAGATTTTCTGTGGGAAGCCATCTGTCAGCTGGGAAGTGGTGCTGTGGCAATTGATTGGCTCCACCTCCAGCTGAGCTCTGCAAACTACAGATGCCTGACCTTGCAGGGTGACACTGAGAGAGTAGTGGGATCTTTGGAGGTACCGAGATCCTGTAATGGAGTCTCCACTCTTTCAGACTGAGTGAGGGACAGCCTGCAGAATCTTGCAGTCTCTGCAGCAGTTTGCAGACTTGGGTTTGCAGGAGAAAGACAAGCTTGCTCCTGTAGCCAGAGGAGTCTATTTCATGTGGGTGATGTGCAAGTAAGGGACTTCTGCTTTGAGCTATGCCTATCCCTGTCTCAAACTTAAATCTGTCTCCCAGTGGCAATGTTGAACCACATTTTGGCTATTCCAAGGTGAAAAAGAGAGGTGGACAGTGAATTTTCTGCAGGAGAGAAATAGGTGCTTGTGGTGTTCTGTGAAAACCTTTGATGTCCAGAGGAGAAAAATATTCCTGTTTTGGGTTTAGACTGTAACAAAAGGATAATAATTCTGTGGGGGATATATGTGTGAAATTGGTAAACACTTCTTATCTCTACCTCTAATTTAAAAGCTTTCGCTGTAGCACCACAGTGAGCTCAGATTCCTACTCTATCTTACAGCCCTGTGCATCTCTATCAATTCAGCTCCTCTTCTTTCTTCCTGACTTACCATCAGGTGTCTTAAAAAAAAAGAGGAGATGAAGAAAATCTTGGCTCTCAAGTGTTTTTCTTAAGTTAGCTTCTTGTCCCCCAAAAGGCACTCACTGAGTTTCAGCTCATGCTCAGCAATGCTTCTGATTTATTACAAGAGACATGCTTTCTTCTACACTGTTGTCTGTCCTTCCTCCCTTGCCCCTCTCTTTTCTGACTGCTGAGTTGGTTAGGGCAGGAAGAACATTTGGCTAGCCCAAGTATTGAGGTGATAAAGTGCCCAGAGGCTTCTTGGCAAGCGAAAAGCCAGACTGTCTTGCACCTCCTTAATGCTCCCATTTTGAATAGAAGTTGCCTCTTCTTGCTGCTTTGATAATAAAAATGCAAGCAGTTGCTCCAGAGTAATTATTACAGGCGCAGCCAAGTGGTCTGTGCCATTTGATTTAAGGAAGGGTGATTACGTTTCTTGGTGGAGAGGAATTTTTAGCTGGGTTGTGATGAAACTATCTATTTGGTGTAATGATGTTTGATGTTTTAATATGCTCCAGTTGGTGAGGAGCTCTGAATTTTCTCCCCGAGTCTTTGAGGCTGAATTCTCTTCAATAGTTGGATATATTTGTATGGAACAAACTGTCGGTGGGTTCTTGGCTGGAGCATCGGACCCTTTGCAAAATCGTTGGCTGGGCAGTACAACCTGCACATCACTACCACTCACACCTACTAACTCCTCTGTGTGTGTGTGTGTAAGCAGCCTTGAATACTGGGGGATTTAATATCTCCCATCCCCTCTTTGTCACTGAGGAAAGTACCCAGTATTTTTTGAGACAGGACTTCAAGATGCTGTGCATTGAATGTTTCTGTAAATTCAATAGCTGCATCCTTCAGATCTTAGATATTCTGCTAGAAAGTGGAAATTTGCAGTAAATTCAGAGGTTCTTATACATAGCTGTAGAAAAGCTTTTGTTGAACTTAATATAAAAATAAATGCTATTCATCAGTGTAGCTGTCTTGGCTTTTCATGTTATGGTAAGGCTCATTCATCACACTCTATCATTCAGTTTGGTACAAGTGGCTTTCAAAGGCACAGTGCAATGAAGTGCAATTGGAGATGCTTGTTCAGGCTTCCTTCAAACTCTGACAGATGTGGTGACAATATTGTTATCTTTCCTTATTTTCTCCATAATCTGCAAAGATAAAATGTATCTTTATATCGGAAGAGTAAATTCTATTCCTGAGCACAATTCTGGGAGAAAGGGATGAGTTCCAGTAATAGAGAGCATAAGCTGTTTGCCACAGATTGAGATGCTGCTGTGCTGCTTCTCTCTTTTTCAACTTGTCTTCATTTGTTGCTGCCTTCTTTTTCCTTTTTCTTTTTGTGTGCATTTATTTTTCCAGTGAGTAAAGAGCAGCCCAAAGAGTACTTTCACAACTGAATACTGAGCTGTGTGGGGAAGTGAACTGAGTTTAACCACCCAACTCCATAGGAGAGCTGTGGGATCTGGGACCAAGCACTCTTTCCTAAAGGATGCAATCCGTAGGGGGCTCAAGAAAGAGAACAAGTGGCTTGGTACTAGATGCAGGGTCAGAGATCTTTTTTCTGGAGTTGCTGAGCTTTGGCATATTTTGCCAATAGAGAAAATGGCTATAGGTAATCAAAACCATGACTAAAGACAGGATGGGTGGATGGAATGGTGACTAACTGGCATCTCTGCTGGAAAAAAATCCTTACCTGCCAGGCTGTGGAGGAGTGAATTTGGTAGAGAGCTGTTCTAAATGTGAATATCTTAAGGTAATGCCTTGAGGCATTTGCACAATGAGTTTCCCAAGGTCTAGAGCTCCAGATTATCTCCTTTTGGATCTCTGCTTCAGTTCTTCTAGCTTATTGGGAGAAAGGAGGGCTGCTTATTCCTAAAAGCAATGATTTGGTTTGGAGATCTCTGCTTGGTTTTGTTTATTTATTCATGGTGTATTCCTACTCTACACAATTCAGTGGGAGTTTGCAGTTGATTTTAAAAGACTAAAGATCAATACATAAGCTAGCATATGCAGAAATGGTTTTTCTATTCATTTCTATCAGGAATTGGGCAAAAGCAGGGATTTGGATTTTACTGGACCTGTCACAATTTGAAAGCCTGATGTATTGTGAAATCCCATGATGAAAAAGTCTTGCATGATGCCATTGGAGAGCTGAGAGCTGTACAGAACTCCCTTTGAGTTTTGGAGGTTATAAAATGGCACAAGTTCTGATGAACTTGCTGAGGTAGAAGGATATGAAAGCAATACCAAGACAAATATCGAGCTGACATTTGTCTAAAATATGGTATAAACAAAACCCATGATGATTTAGAATTTTACTTTTCCATTTTAGTATGTTTTATGATGTTCTGAGACTGAGCCTTCACAGTTGTAGCAGCCTGTGCTACTGCTTGCTTTGAGAGGAGCTTGTGGTTGAGGTTCTCAGAGTTACATCCAGTGGTTTTGCCTGCTCTGGTTGTACTTCAGTCTGGATTCTCAGGCCAGATCGACTGTCCCAAACTAAATTAAAATCAAAGTTGCTGCTGGTCCTGTTTCTACTGCATATAAGGTTATGATAGTCATGGAGGCCTTGGAATATTTGTACATATTCACTTTTTCTGGCCTCACTTGTGTACCACTTGTTCCCTGTCTGTTAGAATAATGTCTAGCATTTGAAAACTTTCAGTATTTTCAGCATCCTGCATTTAAAAATAAAGTAAGGACAGCTGGTCATAAAAAGGCTTTTACTTCCTTCCCACTTGCTTCACTTAAATTTTTTAAAGTTAAAGATGCTTAAGCTCTGGCCAAGACATGAAGAGTAAGATTCTGACTGCATGCCTCCCCCTCCGCATGCCATGGGTTGAGCAGAAATGCTGTTTACTTCCTTTGACCTCTTCTTGTTTTCTCTCTCTCTCTCTCTCTTTCTCTTCCCTTTGATTTCTTATTCTAGGATGAGTCATCCATGTTCTTCCAGTTTGGCCCATCAATAGAACAGCAAGCCTCTGTCATGCTGAACATCATGGAAGAATATGACTGGTACATCTTTTCCATTGTCACTACTTACTTCCCTGGTTACCAGGACTTTGTGAACAAGATCCGCAGTACCATTGAGCACAGCTTTGTGGGTTGGGAACTGGAGGAGGTCCTCCTGTTGGACATGTCTCTGGACGATGGGGACTCAAAGATCCAGAACCAGCTCAAGAAGCTCCAAAGCCCTGTCATCCTCCTCTACTGCACAAAGGAAGAGGCTACCTACATTTTTGAGGTGGCCAACTCTGTGGGTCTGACAGGCTATGGTTACACGTGGATCGTGCCCAGCCTGGTGGCAGGGGATACAGACACGGTGCCATCTGAGTTCCCCACTGGGCTCATCTCTGTCTCATATGATGAATGGGACTATGGTCTTCCTGCCAGAGTGAGGGATGGAATAGCCATAATCACCACGGCTGCTTCTGATATGCTATCTGAACACAGCTTCATCCCTGAGCCCAAGAGCAGCTGTTACAACACCCAGGAGAAAAGGATTTACCAGTCCAACATGCTCAACAGGTAAGGGAAGGGGCTGAGCTAACTTTGCAAAGGAGGGGTCATAGAGGACCTCTGAAACAAGAGTAATTCTTCTAGGACATGTGATGGCTTGGGGTAGCATGCGATGCTGGCCAGCACCTGAACAAGGGGAGGTGTGCAGATGGCGAGACCCATGTTGCTCTGCATTACGAGTGCTGGTGCTGTCAGTCTCTTAGAAACCCTCCATATAAAACAGAGGCCAAGCCCCATCATGAGAAGAAAAGAGCAGTGAGAACACGGCACGAAAGTCTGGGATTGCCCCTCAATGCACAACATTTACCTTCTATTACAGTGCTGAACCTCTTGGGGTGCCTTTGCCTGAATGGGTCTGTAACTCTCAGGTGGGTTCTTGCTGCAAGCAGCGGGGATTTCTGTCCTGAAATCTAGATACTTCAAGTTCTGTTCCAGGTACCAGGAGTGCGTGAAAAGACATCCTTTATAGGTGATGCTTGTTTCACCCACCTGGAACAGTTCCATGGCACCTGTTGTCTGAGAACCATGTGTCCTTCTGCTATCCATTAGCTCTTACTTAGAGGTGAGAAGGAAGAGCAGAGAGATCTGGAGAACTAGCACTGTACAAAGAGTTAGAGACAACTTTGCTCAACTCTTGCTTTAGAGTGGAAACCTTTAAAGCCCTTAGTTGTCTAAGGATCCAATTTACCGAAAAGAGGAGGACTTTTGCTATCAGTCTGCTCATTGACACCTTCTTGGCCACTGTCTCCTGAGTGGTTTTGGGTCCCTTTCTTATGCACATTATGCAGAGAGCCTAGATGCATCCATCAGAACCGCCAGCATTTCTAGACAGAAAAGAGCATTTAAAAACAGGGAGAATTTTATTGCACAAACATCTTCTTTTGATCCAGATTCAGATTTTCTGTGAAGAAACTGTGCTAAGGTGCTTGTCTAAGGTCACAGAGGAAGCCTGTGGGGGTACAGCCTCTAGAACAGCACTCTGATTGCTAGATCCTTCTTTTTGTCCCAGCTGGAGTTTCAGTGTGTCGCTAAGCAACCCGGATAATTAGACATGGGAAGAGCTAGGGGAGGTGGTATCTGCAATTAGCCAGATGCCCCCTGACTTGTTCAGCTGTCATTCTCCAATACTTTACATATAAAATCCTTGGGCAGGTTGGTGGCTTTGTGGTAGGACAAGGGGAATCTAGGCAGTAGACGTTAGGAGAGGTGGCCACACAGAGCTCAGCATCTTTGTTCACTTGTCATGATGAATCACGGAACAGAGTAAATGTGATGGATGGGTTTGTGTGCTGTGACCCCACACTGTCAACTGCACCAGGCAGATAGAGAGACTGGAGGATGAAAAAAACAGGCTTTGCTTTTCCTGAAAGTTAGGGAATGAAAGAAAAGTCTGTTATTTGACCCATCGTATGTTAATAGACATATTGCTGTCTACTTTTCCTTCTTCATCTCTGTGATCCAAGGCATATTACCACGTCTTTCTGTCTTGCAAGTCTTGGAACCACCAGATGTGCCCAACACTTTTGTAAGTTTCCTTCTCAGCTAGGCTTGAAGGGGTGTTTTCTGTGGCTCTTTTGAGTCATCCCTGGAATGATTAAAGGAAAATAGGTTTAATATCTAGAAAGTTAGATGAAGTAGCATCAAGGCAGGCTGTTGTCTTACCGTTCTAAATTAATGGGAGGAGCTGTATTTTCAGCATCTTTTCAGCATTTGCTTAGAAAACAGTGTTGTCCTCTGACATATGATGCAGTGTTCTGTAGAGACCTCCTGCTAATTAGTTCTCTTGACATTCTATTAGCCTCTGCATAACGTCGTACCCATACAGCTAGGCTGCTTCAAGGACCCAATGTAATCTCTCTGTTTAGCACTTCTTTGCATTGTTTAGAGGCCACCAGCTCTAGGGTGTTTGTAGATGACAGACACATTGTGCAGTGCAGATATGCCTGCAAGCCTGGACACCCCACATGAAAGCAGTTCTTGTCACTTTTGAAGATACTAACTTTCTTCTTACCTTCATGGCCCCAGTCATGCTGTTCCTTCTCTCTTGTCTGCTTTGGGTACAGTGTTCACAGGAATTACTGCAGGTACAGGTGTGTATACCCAGCTTAGTTTGGGTCTTGCTGAGAAGCAGGGTCAATTAGTCCATGTCAAGCTCCATTCTGCCTCCCCCTAGATTGCTGCAGGCACCTGAACTAGCTCAGAAATAATTATGTGGTGTTGCAGTTGCCTCTGTGACCACAGCGCATATATTCCCTTTGCCTTCCACAGCACCAGCCTGTGCTCTGCCACTCTGGGGTTCTGACCCCCCTCCAAATGCTTCCACCCTGCCTGTGCTTCTGAGCAAGGTGGTTAAAAAATGTCACTTCAGTGAGCTGAGCGCATGGTTTTCTGTTTAAATGAAATTACTTTTGGGCACCTTTTGATGTAAAAACCTAATGGTATCCAAAATAAGCCATTGCTTTTACAAACCCAAAGGTTCACTAGAAATGTGATAGCTTTGAGTTCAGCCTCTCCATTGGGAATCTGGGCAGGAGGAAGGGTAGAGGAGAGAGACAAGTGAGAAGAAGCAGACATGAAGATACGAGTTCATCTCACTGAACCAAGACCCACATTGATTAATGGCTGTAATTTGTGTTCCTACTTTCAAGTTCCTTTGAAGTCATTGTAATTTACTATGTGTGAAGCTATAAACCTCCTGTGATACACACTGTCTATCTGGGTATCACAGATTCTGCAGACTTAGCTGCTTCCTGCCTTCTTAACCCCCGACACCTACCAAGAGACCAGAGCACTTGTGCACTGTGCACGGCGGGCAGCAGCAGTACATGGTTTGGCTCACTTTGGACTGGACTGAAGGTTCTGGAAAACTAATTTTAGTCCTGCCTTGGGCCTGGCAATACTATATTCAGCCATCTGCAACTTACAGTTCCCACTCTCAATGCCTACACAGAACAGAGAAATGTATGTACGTGGGCTTGATGTCTGGGGAGACTGTAAAGTGGATGTGACCTCAGATAATACATCACCGTGTAGCTGTTTCTTCAGAAATTCTTTAAACTAACCCAGCCAGTTCAATTTGCTTCAAACCCAAAGCTGGGAGGCAGTGTGATGAAGGAATTTTCACGTTTTCCCATTCTTTGGAGGGTGACACATCCAACTGAAGAAATGTGTCATTTAGTTCAGTAGGGGCACATTATACACCAAAGACTGTGAATTAGTCACTTCCCAAGAGCTGTCTTTGAACTCTGACCATTTCTTGCTTTTTTTTTTACCTCTTTCTGAAAGTGCAGTGGTTCTGAATGCTGCCAAAATCAAACGGTCTTGCTCAGTGTGGTCTCAGTTGGTGCTTGATCTGGATGTATAATGGACTGAGGAGGAAATGGACTGAACATTCCTCAGATTTAGAAAGCAAGCTCAGTTTCTCTGTCTTTTCCCCTGCCTATGTTGACACTTCTGTTCGGCTTTGCAGGTGCTTGTGCAAACAGAGTCTTGTTTGAAGTAAGGCTTCAAGCACAAAAAGAAATAAGACGGACTGGTATCTAAATGCCATTTCTTGCCAATGTCGGTGTTTGGTCTGCATCTTCTCGTATGAATAATGGTCTCATAGCAACTGTTTCTTGTCTGTCTTGAAACTGATTCTCCTTTTTGTTGGGCTGGAGCTGCAGAAGTTTGATCATTCTATTGGACACGGCAGATTTTCCCCTAGAAATGAGCTCACTGATAACTGGTAACCTCAGCCCACTGAGGTGACTCTACTAACTGGCAGGAAAATGATGCTATAAGGAATATTCTTCTGCAAGAATGGCTAGTTTTCTTTTTGAATGATTCTTGAGGAAGTTTTCACCTAATGAGGGATTTATCTCCATTTATGCTGATAATAGGTTTAGGTGATCATTTGGAGTTCAAATATCAAAACACTGTTTTCCAGTTCAATTACACTTTAAAATTATTTTTTTTCATTTGTGATAATTATTGGTTCATTTATTCCTTCATTTTTCCAGAAAGAAATTTGGTCTACCAATTTTACAGCTATCTCAGTGGCCTGGCTTCTTCTAGGCATCCAAGAAAACTCTGTGATATCTGCTCCTTCTATTAAATGGACAATTACAAAGGTTGGGAAGGGGTTTCTAACAGGGTTTTCCTATAGAGATGCTCAAATCTGGACTTTTTCCTTCTTGGCCCCTCCTAGGAGAATTGCTAACCTTCTAGGCTTTCTGCAGACCTCATCTATTCTCCTTCACCATGGCTGCTGAGGAGTGAGTGGGCAGAGGTGGATGTGTTTATAGGCAGCCTTCTGCTTATTTCGTTATTTTAATTGATGGGACAGATTTCCTTGAGCTGTGGATTGGTGCTTCTCATTACATTTTAGAAATGAGAAGAAATAACTAAATGACAGGAGCATTCTTGGGAGTGGAATTCAGGCATGAGTCATGAGAAAAGAATACGATTTCTGGCACGTACCTGTGGAATATAAGCTCAGCCCTTGGTATGGATATTCACAGTTGTTGGGCTACATAGCTGTGTTTTTATTAGAGCCTTCCATGAGATCTGGCTTCTTCCTACTGGCTTTCATGGCTGCTTGTGAATGCTCTGCCATAACTACTAGTTTGTTGTTGTAGGGTTACTAATGAGTTCTCCACTGATTGGCTTTAATAGTCTCTCATTTAACACCAGGCTGCACACACCAGATTTCATTTCAATAAAAAGTGCAGTGAAGCATTCGCTTTGGAATGAAAATACAAATATGGAGTTACGCTGCCTTTGCAAAGAAATACATTAAGATGGGAACAAAGGTAGGTTCAATTCTGCACCTCAGATTCCTCAAATATGAAAACAGTGGCAAGCTAGCTCAGTGTATTGTTTGGACATAATAATAATTCCACTTGATGGAAATAATGTCTTCTGGATCTTTCCATGCCAACCAATTAAGAAATGCAAAAGAGCGCTTGATGAACGGTTGGAAACTGTTTTCCCTGAAAAACTGAGGGCAAGCTCTGTTCTCATATGACCACATTCCCCTAGTGGAAACTAGGATTTGCTGGAACTTAGATGTCTGAACAGTGAGTCAGTGAGCAGAGAAAGTACTTGCAACGGAGTTGTACAAATATATTGTTTCCCTGGATATTCAGGACTATCGGGGTTATACACATCCCTGGGAAGGTGAAGTTCCAGTGCCCCTTCAGGGTGCTGTGCCACTCTGATGCCTGGGATCAGCACCATGCCCATCACATTTTGGGTGGTCTATCCCCAGGTCAGTCCTCAGGCAGCACTTTCCTTTGTTTCCTGGCTTTGTCTTCCCAACCCACCCTCCTGTCCTCTCCTCTTGGGTCATGGCAGCTATCACATGCCATGTGGAGCACATGGATCATTACGCATTGCTTGCAGACCCTGCCATGGAGCCACTCACCTTCACACAGCACAGCAAGGGAGTTGAGAGCAGGAATGGAGAAAGGACCATTTGTTTCACCTTTTCTCCAGTTGTAGCACTGTCAAGTTAAGCTCATACTAAGACAGGAGCACTCACCAGCACTGAGATTTCTGGCTTCATTAGGGCCACATCTACCTTCCTGCTAGCTGTCTGGAAAGCTGTGCTCCGGCTCTTAAACCCGGTACTGCTCTGGTGGTGAGAGGGGCAGCGCTGGGACTCGCTTCTTAACTCTGGGGAGGAGGTGTAAATGACAAGTTCCCATGGATGCAGAAATTGCCCTTTTCAGAAACTTGGAGGGTGAGGGAGCATATGTAACTTTTGACCTTTTGGAGCCTTTAAGCTGGTGTCTTGTTAGCAGCTTGTTATGTTCCTGCTGGTTGGTGTGTCCAGCTGCCGTCAGGCTGGTGCTAGCTGGCAGCACGTGGTGTGAGCGCTGCTGACAGATTAGAGATCTCTGCTGCTGAAATCTGCTTGTTCCTGTCACTGTTCCAGCAGCAGCTGGAAGCCAGGGCTGGACTGTGCCTCCTGCTTTCGTTTGGGTTTTTGAGCCTCCCTGCATCCCCTGTTGTACCTCACCTCGCTCTCTGCTGCTTCCATATTGCCCTCACTTTCTGATTTTTTGGCTATTTTTTCTGCCCCACCTCATATCTCCTGTTGCATTTCATTTGTCCTGTGTGCATTGCTCCCTGTTGCAGTTGTTCAGTGCTGGTGAAAAGCACTGTCTGTAACCCTGGGGCTACCCTGCCTGCCCAGGAGATGAGCAGAGGGTGTGCCACCACACCTCTGGGACAGTGTTGGCTTCCTCTCACTCTTTGTCCCTGACACTTGAAGGGAAATGCTGAGGGCAGGTTTGTAATGTGCTCTTGACTCAAACTTCCCCATGTGAGCAGGATGCTAAGGATGCCAAATGCATGCAGAAGAGTGTGGTCTGTGCCTGGTTGTCTCATTGCTTTGCCCAACCCTTCAACAGTGCTGCTTGGGCAGTGGGAAGCATGGCTTTCTTGCAGGGGATAGTCTAATATCAATCCATTGGAGCATACTGGTAGGATAATGCAGATCCCTTGCTTCTCAAAAAACATATAATATGGGGGACAGCAAAAATGTTTGCTCCTCAGCTGGTGCCACAGGATGCCTTGGTCTTCCGGAGCAGGGCTTTGTCTCAGTGGGACAGGAGGCTCTTGTTCTGTGTGGACAGCTGGATTTTTTCATCCTCTTTGCAATTAAAATAGGATGGGAGGGTTTCAAGTGAAGTGGTGGGGTTTTGGCAAGGGTTATCTTTTGATTAGAGGACAGACCTATTCATAAAGGCTTCCAAAATCCACCAGCTGGGAATGAATTTTGGTATGCACCGTCAGTTTCCAGATGGGAAAATGTCCATGTTCTGCTTCCAGTCCTCTGAGACATCCCCTGCTCTGGAGCCAAGTCCAATTAGTGCTAATACTGTGGCAACTTCACTTGCTGGTGACAATATGCTTTAACTTGTGCGTTTAGGCTTTCTCTGCTTTTCATGAAAAGTGCCTCAAAATCCTCCTTCTGAGGTGGAGCAGGAGGCAGCAGTGCAAAACTGCAGACCCAGCTCTGGCTACACTCTGCCGGCAGCTACAGCAGCCTCTTCCTCCGATCGCAAACTGCAGTTGGGGTCCTGTGGGTTTCAAAGTGCCCCAGGGAATCTGAAAAACTTGCTTTAGCAGATCAGCGGAGGGAAGGTGAGAAATAGCGTTTTTCCTGCAGGGACTGGCTCGGCGAGGCTGTGGGTACTCTGTGACTCGCACACCTGCGAGCCGCGGGTCAGCCATCTGCGGTTTCATCACTCGGAGCCTGTCAGGAACACGCACGTATTTTCTTTTTTTATTTCTGATAGAAACGTGGTGGGTTTTTTTTTCCCTCTCCTCCCCTCAGACTTAATGTTCTTACTATCTTTCAAGTTTTTAAAAATAGGAACAGCCGCGTTGCTATGGCTCCCTGGGCAACCGCGGAGCAGCTTTCTGTGCTCTTTGATGCAATTTGGGTCCCCGCCGCGGTCTGCCCAGGCTCCAGCCCAGCTCGCCGCCTAGTGGCTCCTTCCCGGGGGGCGCAGAGCCCGCCGCAGCCTTCGCTGTTGACAGAAATTCATGAATAAAAGGGGAAGGAAAAAAACCAAAGGAAATAAATCAGATGGCCTTTAATGTCAGAGAGCCGAGGCATTAACCCTGGTGCATCCAGGAAGAGATTTTTCTTTCATCGCGTTCTCTGCAGTCTTTGTGCCAGTCCTGCGGTTTGACTTCTGATGGGATACTCTTTTCCCCCTTTCTGTCCTTCATGAGCATGATGGAGCTGAGCCCTGTCAAACAGCTGGTCTCCAGAGGCACCTGCCATTCAGTGGTCTTTGCTTTGTGGAACAAATTGCTGTTGCGCGATTCAAGCTAAGCCTGCGGTTAAGTGCTTTGCTGGATTGAGGTTTAGGCACCCCTTGACTAGATGCTGCTGATGAATTTCCTCTCAAACCTATTGCTTTGAGGTTGCATTCGAGTCTTGCATCCCAATTTGGTGTCGATGTGCATCTGCACATCTGTAGGGCAGCTGAATACTTATCTCAAAGGGACCAAACCAAACTGTGGCTTCGAACACCTGTTACTTGTGTCTAACCCAGACCTCCCACTGCAGCTCACAGACCTCTCCACTGGCCTGTTTTCAAGGAGCAACAATTTTTAGAGTACATTTTGTTTCATGATGCAAATGTTGTTTTCATTTTCAGTCCAGAGGTGAACACTTTGTTAAAATCTGAGCAAACCCCATCTCCTGCCTTGTTCATCCAACTTTGAGTGATGAGAGTGTGAAATGAATGCGTTTATTCTGCTTTCAAATAATTAGCCATCAGTGCGATTTCTGTTGGTGTGGACAAATAACTCGAAGCAAGCTTCACTTCAAAACTTCAAAAACCAGTCTGCAGTGGTAGAGAATGGGGTTAGAACATTTCATTTTGAATTGAATATAAATATTTGAAGGTGGTATATGTTATCTTAGTGTAATTTTTTCTTGCATTATACATTCACTGCGCATTATAGTTCTTGAAGTATTTGAATTAAAGATAATCTAGAAATGTATTTTAAATGCTTAAATGCTAGTGAAATAGAATCATAGAATCATTTAGATTGGAAAAGACTTCGAAGACCATTGAGCCTAACCATTAATCTAACTGAACCAAGCCCACTGCTAAACCTTGTTCTTGAGCACATCTACAGGACTTTTAAACATGTCCAGGGCTGTCGACTCAACCACCTCCCTGTACAGCCTGTTCAAATACCTGAGCACCCTTTCAATAAAGAAATATTTCCTCATGCCTAACTTCAACTTGCCCTTATGCAACTTGAGGCCATTTCTTCTTGTCCTATCCCATGTTACCTGTGATAAGAGACCCACATCCGCTTCTCTACACCTTCATTTCAGGAAGTCGTAGACATCAATAAGGTCTACCCTCAACCTCCTTCTTTTCAGACTTAAGTAGCTCCAGCATCCTCAGCTGTTCAACAGTAACAAAAAAATTAGAAATGGTAGAGACCTGTCAGTTTGTCCAGTCCTCTGGGCTGTCCTTTATCATCAGGACACAGCATGCTCTGTCCTGATTGAAGTAATAAAAATGTCCCTACTCAAGCACCTTAATATAAAATGAATATTAAAATATAACCGTGGCACCCTTGAAATGATCAACTGGACTGAATGCTGCCAGTTGTCTTCCTACAAAAAGAAAACTCTTCCATTCCTATGGAAAAATTTCTGAGCTTGCTGTATCACACCGAACAGGTCTTCACACCTTTACTTGACAGAGTAAAGATTGTGCAGTGATTAGAGCTCCTTTCTGCAGTAACCCACCATGAAAAATGCTCGAAAACCAGATTCTGTGAACTTAGGGCTGGTCTTTGTTAAGCGTCTGGTGAGACGGCAGTAATCGGATGAAGAGTTCATCCTGTGATGATGGGGCTAGGGTGGAAGGGAGCTGCCACGCTGAACTGAAAACCCGTGAAACTCTGTGGCCCAACAGCGGTTAAAAATGAGCAGATGCTGACTTTTGCCTGGTTTTTGAAGCTGTATTAAAACAAGATGGAAATGAGTTTTCAGTGTCTTGCCCGGTCTTCTTCCCTGTATTATTAGTGTCACAAATGAAATTGTTTTCCAGTAAGATGGCTACCTCCAGTAGCAGTGTCAGCATCTTACATTTATTTATGACATGCTGTAGTATCTTTTATCTGCAGTTCCAAAGCATTTTACAAAGTGGAAAGTGATAGCTTAATTCACCGCCAAAATTCCACCATCTCTGGGGTGAAACAGAACGACTGTTTCACAGCACCTAGTATGAAGTGGAGATTAATACCTCACCTCACTGGAGCTGCCTGAAGAATTTCAGCTGGCAGAATTAAATTGCTAGAGGTGGATTTTCACCAAGATGTTGGGGCTGTTTAATAAGCACGAGAGATTAGCAGCAGTGCCACACATGCCTCTCGTGTGCTTGTGTGAAGCTGACAGCCAGCAGTTCCAGAGGAGGTTTCAGGAAAGGGATTGGAAGCTTTTCCAAGGTGCAGGCTTCACTAGCAGATGACACTGGCTTTCAGAGACCCCCTTCATCATGACATCATGACTTGTTTGGGCAGGTGTACATTGGTTCTACAATGATTATCTGCTTATTTCCCCTGGAAAAAGCCCTGGGCAGAGGCACACTGGGCTGCTGAGTATAGACAGGTGATAACCTGAGCTGGATGGGGAGCAGAAGGATCAACTGTATTGAAGCTCTGGGAGGATGCAGCTACATAGATAATAGATGCCATAAATAAAATATGGTTGTTCCCCCCCCAGCAAATACTGTTCATCACTTTCTTCCCCTTTAAAATACTGCGTCACTGGCAGATTAATCCCTGTGAGTGACTTGAGGTAGCTTAAACACAGACTGCTGCAAGAAATGCTTTCCACTCTCCTCAAAGATGCTGACGCTGCCCTTCTGCATCTGAGTGGTGACGTGTGGCACGGTGAGAGCTTAGAAGAGCTGGTACTTAAGCCATGACGAAATGCTTTTCAGCATCACCAAGGGTCTGCAAAGATTTTGAGGTGCAAAGTACAGATGCTTACAGCCTTTGAATAAATCTGAACATCTAGCAACTGCTCTTCAGAATGCCTGGTGTCTGCTCGTGTCAAGTAGCTGCTTTGGGAGGGAATGTCGGGTGCTGGGCTTTCCAGCGTTTCACTTGCCCAGATCCAGGAGGTACAGCAGAACTAATCTTTCAGGGTTCTGCATGTTCTGCTGCTCTCATCTCAATTTTACTTTCCTGCTTTTCCTTGCAGGTATGTATGTAGTTGAGGTCCTGAGAGAGCTCTAGGTGCAGATCTATTTTGGTTTGAATGTAACTGCAAGGAGGAGGAGGTCTTGCTTTTTGCCAGTGTGAGACTCCTGGTCAGATAAAACAAGTACCTCGAAGATGGTTCTGAGGGTGCTGTGGAAAGATGATAGTTCTGGAAGAGATACCAGTTTGACTGGCTCCAGTGAAAAGTTTACTTAATTTACTGATCTGTGCTTTTTTTTGCCAAGCAATTTTTCATGGAAAGCTCAAGTTTGAATTGATGAAGGCACAAGCTTAGCAATGCTGTGAAATTGATTTGGGATAGTTTATTATAGCTCCATGAAATTGCTTAACAAGAAAGTTTGCCAGAGCAAGGGAGCCAAAGGAGAAGAGCATGGCACTCCCAACAGTGGGTGGCACTAGAAGTACCACGTAAGCTGGTGCATATGAATGGCTGGTCTAGAGTAGGATTAGCCACAGAGTTGTGTGGAGAGCTGCTCAGATGAGAAGCATCCATCGCCCCGCGTTTGGGATCAGTCTGGTTTGTGCAGTTGTTGGTTGCCACCCTTGTTGCCTCTGATTTCTGAATACTCACAAAGCTTGGGACCTTGCCTCTTGGCTGCAGCAGCTCTGAAACCTTCCTCACAGCCATCAGTCAGCAGTGTGGAAGCAGGTCCCTTGAGAAGGCCACTGAAAGAAAAGGAGCAAAGGGGATGCAGTGCAGAAGGAGGAGCACTTGGGGAAATAAAAAGCATCACTGGGCTTGGTTTTACAGCACTTGCTGTGAAGGACAAACAAACTAGTGCTGAGCTCAGCACACAGCTGGTTCCCCAAGCGGGAGTGCTGTGGGTGGCACTGACCCTTGTTCCTCTGTGTGGTTCATAGTTTACCTTTTCAGTTGCCACAGGTCAGAGCAGCAGAGTCAAAAGCTGGAGAGCTGCATGGATGCTGTGACCCTGTCTACAGACACCCTGCTGAAGCTGGACAGTGGGAACTCTGTGGCAGTGAATTCCTGCAGCATTGTCTAGTTGCCTGAGAAGGCAGGGAAATCAGTCATATGGATTGGTCACATACATGGTAGAGGCTCATGCCTGTAAAGAAAGCTGTGTGGTAGCACCTGGGGGTCTCTTTTGGAGATGGCTGAGTGAGAAACAGTCCATGGTCCTCTCCCCTCATCATTATAGAGGAAAAGAGCTGTGGTGGCGGCCAAGGAGACAAGCAATTGTTGTGCCTGTGGTTATCATGCCTCCAGGAGGATGCTCCTGAAGGCTATGAGCCCTCAGCGTGCTGTGGATGCTCTCAGTATAGCAGTGCTCTGGTGAGGTGCTGAGGAGCTGGTTTGGCACCACCAGGAAGCTGTGAAGTAAGTTCTTTAGCAGTGGCGCATGCTGGTGGGACTGTGAAAAATGGTGATAAACTGAAGGAGGTCTGTTTTACAGGAATGTCCTCTGGTAACAGCTCACACCTTTACTCGTGTAGACCTACGCCAAACAGCTTGTTTTATTAATCAGGTCCTTCTGTCTCTTGGCGTTGTAATGTCTGTTGTGTATTTTACCAGTAAAGATGCTGTTTCCTTATGTTCCTTCAGTCCAGGAATTCTTTTTTCCCCCCTTTCGTGTTCCTAGCAGACATGACAGTCGTGGACTTCTTGCCAGTGTGTGCAAAAGCAAATTAATATATTTAGAGTATGTTCTTCTGCAGAGTATCTAACCAAGGATGTAAATGGTGGGTAATCAAGTAGAGGAACAGATGATTGGACAAGTACTTTGATGTTTGAACTAACAACTATTTTACTTCCTCTTCAGCCCACTGATCCTAACAAGTTTCCCACTGCTTGCCTGAGAGAGCACTGAGAGGGGTTGGAAATGTGAGCTTGCCAGATCAACAGTAGTCTTTGCTAATTGACATTTTCTCCTTTCACAGCATAATTTTGGGGCAGGCTTGCAGGAGTACATTGTGGAAGGGAAGAATAGGAGGTTTGTAGGGAGGCAATAACCCATAGGCAAAGCTCTAAGACTGCACTGACATTTCCATGTCTTATGCTCACGGGGCTTTGCAAACAGCAAGGGATGAATGAACCCACTGCTCTTGTCAGCAGTCATGTCCCCTTTGTGTGTCTCTGTGTCCACCGCTTGTTCCCATCCTCCTTCTTTCTCATCCTTCCCTCAACAGGTTATTCTTTCCTATAGAAATACTAAATCTTGGTTTAAACTGGAACCACCACCCCATTTCCCCCACCCCCTTTCCTTCCTTTCTATCATCTTTTCCTCCCGTGGAAGTGTTTGAAGTAGCACAAGTTCCTGAGAAAGGCGGTTTTTTCTCCCTTTGTGCTTTGGCTCTGTGTCTCTTCTTCATTATATCTTCTCTTTGTTATTTTGTTCTGCCTGCCTCATCTCTCTGTTTCCTCTCCATCTCTCAGCCCTTCTTCAAGGCTTTCTCTTCATTAATATGTTAATTTCTAGCCAAGGAATTCTTCTTGCGGCTCACTGTTCACTAGGGAGAGCCAGAGGAGAGAGCCGGGAGAGAGGGAGGAAGGGAAAGAGAGAATAAGAAAAAGGAGGAGGACAAGTGTTTGCACCAGGACAGGACAAGGGATGTCAGTGTAGGAGGCATCTTGTGCAGACTGGTGTCATGATGCCAGGGAGAAGGGGATTTATTTGTGTTTTGGGTTGGGTTGGTCTTTTTTACTGATTCAATATTTTCAACTTATGAAACTTAGTAGAAAAAAAAATAAGGGAATCTGAGGCTAGAAGGAGCATGAGAACTGCAATTAGAGACAGGTGTGATGAGTCAAGGGTTTTCTTTCTGCCTCCCACCAACTACTGGGTGGAAGGTTGTGAGGGAGCAAGTGATGGAGGCAGAAACCTCTGCAGCGCAGACCAGATCTGGGAAGGATGCAAAAAGCCAGCGTTACTGCAATTCTGTCCTGAAATTAGGAAACCTCTAGCTGTTGTATTTGCTGCTTTATGTCTAATGTAGCGAGACCTCTGTCTGCACTAGGAGTCCTGCGATCGTGATTGCCCAAGCAAATAATTAACAATGCAGCAATATAAGTCAGCACAGGGGAGCTGGCTGGGTGGGTGGCTGGAGGTGAGAAAGCAGGTCTGAGGAAGGGCATGTGGTAAAGGAGGAAGAAAGGAAAAGACAGGCTGTAACACAGTGCGGCAAAACCGGTGTGAGCTGGAAGCAAAATACCGAGGGAGGAAAACTCAGGGGGACTGCTGCAATGTTCTGTGAAGTCCAAGGCTCCTGAGCCAAAAGCCTTTCATATACTGTGTACGTACGACTGTGTCTGATGAATATTATTTAGGTTGCAAAGGCAAGCACTTCAAAAGGAAGAAAATGCCAGAATGAAGACCGCAGTGTTAATTTGGCGCTCGTGTCTGCACGTTAAAGACCAGTAGCTCCAAGACAGCACGCTATTTTTCAAGACAGGACCCCTGCCTGCTTCCATACACAGGATGGGTGACGTTTCTTGACTGAACAGTGATTCAGTATCTTGTTTTCTTCACCTTGTTTAATGTGTAGCCATAAGCTTTGTATTGCCTTGTGCTTTCACAGGCTGCTGACAGGATTATTTATCTCTAGGTGTTATCTGTGGCACATGTTAGCAGAATCACAGAATCACTCTGGTTGGAAAAGATTCCTGATATCATCGAGTCCAACCACCTACCCTACCTTACAAGTTCACACCTAAACCATATCCCTCAACACCTCATCCAAACGATCTTTAAACACATCCAGGGATGGCGACTCAACTACCTCCCTGGGAAGCCCATTCCAGTGCCTGACAACGCTTTCTGTGAAAAAATTCTTCCTAATATCTAGTCTAAACCTACCCTGTTGTAACTTGAACCCATTCTCTCTTGTTCTATCACTAATTGCTTGTGAGATGAGACCAGCACCAACCTCTCCACAACATCTCTTCAGGTAGCTGTAGCGAATGATGAGGTCTCCTCTCAGCCTCCTCTTCTTCAAACTAAGGAGCCCCAGCTCTTTCAGTCTTTTATTATAAGATTTATTCTCCAGGCCCTTCACCAGCTTGGTTGCCCTCCTCTGCACCTGGTCCAGCACCTCCACATCTCTCCTGTATTGAGGTGCCCAAAACTGGACACGATACTCAACATGTGGCCTCACCAGTGCTGAATATAGGGATGATCACCTCCCTGCTCCTGCTGGCCACACAGTTTCTAATACAAGACAGGATGCCATTGGCCACTTGGGCACACTGCTGGCTCATGTTCATCTTCCTGTCAGTTACAACCCCCAGGTCTCCAGCTCTCCAGACACACCTCCCTAGNTGTATTGAGGTGCCCAAAACTGGACACGATACTCAACATGTGGCCTCACCAGTGCTGAATATAGGGATGATCACCTCCCTGCTCCTGCTGGCCACACAGTTTCTAATACAAGACAGGATGCCATTGGCCACTTGGGCACACTGCTGGCTCATGTTCATCTTCCTGTCAGTTACAACCCCCAGGTCTCCAGCTCTCCAGACACACCTCCCTAGGCCTGTAGCATTACAGGGGGTTGTTGTGGCTCAAGTGCAGGACCTGGCACTTGTCCTTACTGAAGATCCTGCCATTAACAATGGCCCATTGCTCCACTCTATAGAAGTCTCTTTGAAGAGCCTCCCTACCCTCTTGCAGATGAAGATGTCATCTGCAAAATTACTAATGATCCACTCTATGTCCTTATTGAGATCATCAAGGCAATAACTGAGTACATCACGAAGTTCATGGATTTTTGCCCTACTCAGGTGAGGTGAGAGGACAAAAGCTACTTTATGTAAATCCTTTGTATAGTCAGAGAACTGAGGTGCAGGATGATTAAGGTCAAAACCGTCTATTAATTTTTCATGGCCCATCTGAGACACCAAGAATCTTATTATTCAGGGTACTGATCACACTGAATGCTTTCTGTGTTCAAAGCAAATTTGCCTTTGACTTCAACTCAGCAGTTCCTCGGATTGTCCCCTGCCAAACCTTGATTAGGACTGAGCACCATTGTTCATTGATTTTTTTAATCAATGTAAAACTGGAGATTTAGTGACATGTGAGTCATATGGGCTGGTCCATTGTACCCTGTTTAATTGTTTGCTGTGCAGAAATAATCTTGAACCTAGGAGAGAAACAAGAGTCTTCTAATTGTTTAAATTTTTTAATTAGAATTTGAATTGTTTCTTTAAATATATTTTAGATGAAACATTTAGTGTCTTACTCAAATTAGTTTATGATGTCAATACATGTCTTCCTTTCATTTGAAAAAATGTGTTTGAAAATGTCCAGAACAGGGCAGGCTGAACTATCAGTTTTGTTTCAGCAATTTCAGAACTTCATGCTTACTGATTTGCCAAAATTTAGCTCTCAATAAAGTATTGACTTTTGTTTGGAATTGTCACCAGACCCAAAAAAGAGCCAGAGGGTTTGTTTGGCTTTTGTCGGGCATCCAAGAGAATGAGACACACTGATTCAGGGACTGCTTGCAAAGGAAGCAGTTTAAGGCCTTTTACTGATGACTTCTGGTATTTTGTGATGGGACACATGGGAATGGTTCAAAGCTGTGCTAGAGCAGATTGAGACTGGACATTGGGTGGCATGGGCAGTGGAGTTGAGTGCATCTTCAGCAAGTCAGCAGATGACACCAAGCTGTGTGGTGCAGTCAAAAGGAAGGGATGTGGAGGAAGGGATGCCATCAAGAGGGACTTTGACGAGCTTGAGACTGGGTGGGCCCATGGTAACTTCATGAAGCTCAGCAAGGCCAAGTGTAAGTTTGCACATCTTGATTGAGGCAATACAAAGCACAAATACAGGCTGGGCAAAGTATGGATTGAGAGCAGCCCTGCAGAGAAAGACTTGAGGGTGTTGGTAGATGAAATGCTTGACGTGAGTCAACAATGTGCAATTGTAGTCTGGAAGACCACCTGTATCCTGGGCTGCATCAAAAGAAGCGTGGCTAGCAGGTTGAGGGAGATGATTCTCCCCTTCTATTCTGCTCTTGTGAGCCTCCCGTTGGGGGTACTTCTGAAACCTCCAACACAAATAGGACATGGACCTGTTAGAGCAGGTCTAGAGGACAGCCACAAAGATTATCAGAGAACTGGAGTACCTCTCCTATGAGGACAGGCTGAGAGGGTTGGGATTGATCAGTCTGGAGAAGAGAAGGCTCTGGAAGGACCTCATTGTGTCCTTGCAGTAACTGGAGGGGGCCTACAAAGTACCTGTGAAGGACTATGATTCTTACAAGAGCTGCTAGTACTAGGACAAAGGGGTAATGGTGTAAAACTGAAAGAGAGAACATGTAGATTTGAAATGAGAAAGAAGTTCTCGTTGTGGTGGTGGTGAGACACTAGATCAGGGTTGTCCAGAGAGGCTGTAGATGTTCCATCACTGGTTGTGTTCAACGCCAGGTTGGATGGGACTTTAAACAACCTGGTCTAATGGGAGGTGTCCCTGCCCATGACAAGGGTGCTTTGATCTAGATGATCTCTATGATGGTGCAGGATGATTATTGAGATAGAGTGGTCAAACATTGAAACAGGCTTCCTATAGAGATGTAGTTGATGCTCCAAACCTGCCAATGTTTAAACAAAACCTTGGTGTCTCCAGTAATATGTTTTAGCTTTTGGTCAGCTCTGAAGTGATCAGGCAGTTAGATTGGATGATGATTTTAGGTTCCTTCCAACTGAAATTCTATTCCATTCCATTCTATTCCATTCCATTCTAGTCTACCAGAATCACATGGCCCTTGTGCAGAGGTAGGGATCAATTCAGCCTTGTAGTACAGCTTTCACCTGGTTTAGCCATGTGGGATTATCCAGTTTATCCCAGCCATTGTCTTCCTCTCCCTTGATTACTGCCCACTTTCCAAGCACCTGTTTGATTCCCAGTTCAATTCATCTGGTGCATTGAATGAGACAGAGGTCCTGACAGAAAAATTGTCATTGATTATGTAATTGAAGAGTGATTTGTAGTGGTTATGCAGAGTGGGCTGCATTCTAGTTGCTTGAACAACTGTGTTACTGCTGTTTCCCCATTGTGCAGTGCTTGGCTTGGTGTGATGAACAAGCCTAGGCTTTGCCAAAGTGCATGGTGTAGTGATCATGAACTTTTAGCTCTTCTCTTCCTCTGCTGACCTCTTTTGTCTTGTGTTCTCCAGCCTGCCCGAACCGAACTCCTTGTCCCAGTCCAGTTTTCACCTATGAAAGCTAGGACCTGCCTCAATCTAAGCTCCAGATCCTCAGTCTAGAAAAATTCCACTTCTGGACTCTATGCTTCTTGTTTCTATCCATTTCTGCTTATCTCACATTCTGTCTCCTTGTCCTGTTTCTTCCCCTCAACCCCAGCAGGTCTCAGACTCATTGCCCAAATGATCCAGGTGTCAGACCTCCCAGTTTTCTTCATCTGTCTTGCATTTCAGCCCCATATTTCTCCCAGTGTCCCAAGTCAATGCATGCTGATCATCCTCCTGGCTCTTTCCTACTGCTTTAGAATTAGCCGGCTTCCTTTTCCAGCAATCTCTGGAAGTGGTGTGCAAGCGGCAGATTGGGTCGGGCTAACACAAGCCCAAGAGGAGCACTCTTCCTTCTCTTTCTTCCCCAGTTCAGATATTCCTCACGATAAGGATGGTGAAGCACTGGAATAGGTTGCCCAAGGAGGCTACAGATGCTCCACCACTGAGTGTGTTCAAGGCCTAGCTGGATGGAACTTTGAGCAACCTGGTCTAGTGAGAAGGCTGTTCCAACATAAACCATTGATTCGTTCTATATGATTCACTGATGTCACGTACAGAGACAGCCCCTCAGACGACAGAAGGCCCAATGGGGACAGGATTCGAGAAAGGTGATTTTTGTTGTTTCTTTTTTTGCAGAAGCTCTATTGAATCTCTGCTGAAGAAGTGTAAATTGCCGTATTTGCAAAGGCTTGTGACCTGTCAAGGTTTTCACAAGTACGACAAAAATCAGCAGGTGACATGAAAAGAACCTTTTCTTTCTCCTCTTATCAAAATTCAAGTCCCTTGAAAGCAGAGAACTTGCTGGAGTTTTTTGTAAAGGTCACCAATTTTTTTTAACATTGATAAAATAGCTTCTTTGCTCTAGCCCACTTTTGGAAATCAGTGGGCCACTTTTCCTTCCATTTTCCTCGAATATCAAAGCCAGCATAAGCATCTGATGTGGAATATGTTGGTGTAAAAGACAAAATCTGACACAGCCAGAAGAATCTGTACGAAAGTCTTTATAGTAAGAAGCAGAAGGCAGCCTGAAAAAGCCGTGCTGCCAGTCCCAGCAGTGAACATCTCACCTCTGTCTGTGGGCTTCCTGGAGCACTTTTAGGAGGGCAAGGAAGGTCTGTTCACTGGCTGAGTGTGTCCTTGTAGGGGCTTAGACCTGGGGCTCGTTCCGCAGGCAGAGAAACGATTTGTTTTATTTCAGTTTGAGTTTTAGAATCAAGGTGCCTACCCCAGGCTTGCAGCACCTTTAATACTCCTTTAAAAATGCATGTCACACAATGACAGAAAATCAGTGCCAGTCCCCAGCGTGGAACTAAAACCAAGCAGCCAAGCAGTTAGAACAAACAAGCAAGAGTGGAAGAGCTCCAATCCTCCACAGGCTGTCTTTCTCCTCCTTGTCTCAACCGTGGACGTTCAGCTATGGGGCTGGGTTTTGCAGTGCTGCCTTCACCGAAGCACGTTAACCCATGCAGCTCATGAGTCTTCCCCAGACATGAGAAGCCTTGATGAGAGGAAAACAATGCCAGAGTTACTGGTTCTCCTCAATTTTTACAAAGCTCATATGAGTGCAGCGGCACAACGAGGTTGCAGGCTCTAGGTGAGAACTCTGCCTATGTGGGAGTGTGGCAGATCAGAAGAGGAAACAAGTCTGGGGTCAGGATACATCTTCTGCCCCTCAGTGCATCCTGCCTTGGCCTCTCCTTGGAGACAGGCCAGTGAAAAGCAGGATCTTTGTGGACTGCAGGAGAGGCATTCTGTGCTCTGGGAGGGGATTTCAAAGTGTGTGGCGCAGCCCTGAACCTCACGACTGGCCATGACTACATATTCATTCCCACTAATGGCAATGTAGTGGAATTTGTGAGATGAACTAGGTATCTCTGTGCAGTGTAGAGCTGGTATTATCTCTCTCCTGAGACAGAACCCTTCTCAGATCCCGTGAGTAGTGTGCAGCAGAAGGAGCAGAGGCTTAACTGGTGCTGAATTATGAACTTTCTTTTCATGGCAGGTAAGTGATCCTGGCTGGCACTCAGCAGAAAGCGGAGGGAGCTTCCCCGGCTGCTGCCCACTTTATAGCTTTCTCAGGAATAGATCAAATCTCCAGGGCTATTATGATAGCCCCCTCACATAAGCCTGAATGTACTGAGTAGAGACTGAAGAAGAGGAAACAGGAAAAAACAGCATCTCAAATGATGTGCAAGAGGGTTGGTGCCTGTGGCACTGCATGTATTCAATTTCAATGTGCTGTATTTACTTCAGTTTCTCCTCTCTGAAAAGGCAACCTTCAGGCACTTTGCTAAATGGATTGAAAGGTTTGTCTGGTTTTAATGATGCTTCTAAAAGAGCCTGTGTGCTGCTCTTCCACTGAAATTCTTCTGAGAGATTTTGCAGTACTTCCTGGTAAATCAGAGCGTGATGAATACCTTGGTATTTAGTGGGTAGGCAGAGTTCTGTTCTGGGCTCCTTGAGAAAGAGTGACTGGGGTTGACAGGGTAGTGTTTTCTATGAGAGAGTATCCTAATCTGGGCAAGTATGGGACCAGTTAGCAGATTAATTAAGATGTGTGTGATTGAGTGGTATGAACACTATAGCAATCAGATGAATGGAAGCACAGTTACTGTCTCAGGTAGGATCCTTCAGGGATACAGAATCTACTTGCAGGGGGATTGGACTAGATGATCTTTCCGGGTCCCTTCTAATCCCTAATGATTCTGTGATTCTATCAAGTACAACCCTGAGCAGTTTTACAGCAAACCTGTCTGAGTGAAGACAGAATCAGGCTCTACCCTTGATTATAATTATATAAATCTATAATACCAATGTGTCCAAGAAGACTGAGTACCACAGAAGGACTGGGCAGCAGAGTAAAACCACGTGGAGTCACAGTAGTTTATCTGCAAAGCAGAGATAAAATCTGGCCCTTACGGCTTTAGCAGTGGAGAAGAGAACTCAATGAGCTGGCATAAGTGAAGATGTTCTGGTTTCTGAGCATGAACCAGAATCCAGGGGAAAAAGGTTGGAACAGTTGGGGTGTTTTTTCTCACATTCCTGGGTAGCTCAGGCTACCAGTAGACAAAAATGTAAGAGAAGATGGAACAACTCGTGGGATAAAAGGTTGATTTGATCCCACAGGTTGGTGTTATTTATGCACACAAAATACTTGTGTTAGGGAAGTAATCCTGCTTGGTACTTCTGTGACCTCCAGGTGCAACTGATGTAAGGGTGGTATCCAGACTTCATTCTTGGTACCTTTACACTTATCCTTAGCTGGAGCTGACCCTATACCCCACTGTGAGGTTACTCTGCTTAGGTACGAGACAGTCTGGTTTTGAAAAAGATCTGAGTATTTCCTGTGCTTCAGAAGAAAAGATTTAGATAGGTTTTTCTTCGTCAGCACATATGACAACTTGAAATTTAGGGGGCCTTCCCAGGGAGACCTTGGTTGATATCCTTATCTCAACAGTCAGGCATTTAGGACTTGAGGTCCTTGTTCTTTGTCTACTTGGTTTAACTGTGAACTCTCTGGAGGGGAAAGGAAGGCCTTGCTGACTAGCTTGAGGAAGGTAGTGAAGAGAGTAGAGGACATGCATCCAACAGTGACGATACAGAAGGACAAAGATAAATTGTAAAAGGCTTTGTAGCATCACCTTCTCTTCAGCTCTGAGGAGTGTCTAAAATCACTTTTCATTTCACACCTTGTAAAACCTGATCCTAGTGTGGAAGCACTAGCTTTTAGAAATGATGGGTGAGCAGCTGAACCCAAATTCCTGGAGCACCACATAGCACTGTGCAGCTGAAGAAAAGTAGCCAGGGCTGGAGTGGGCCCATTGCCTGATTTTCACTCAAGTGAAAGAAAGTGATGCAGATAGCAGCAGCGATTTATTTCTAAGCGGTGTTATGTTAAAGAGCTTGTTAATACCCTTTTGCCTCCTTGCTATGCCCGAGGCAACCAGCATGGGCAGCAAATGTAAATGAGGAAGGATGTGCAAAGGGTGAAATTTCATTCCAGCTCAGGGCATGTTCTGTGATGCAAGGACTGAGCAGTTAGAGGGAAGGCTGGGATGCAAATCTGCAGTGCTCCCTTCCTAGCATTGGAGTGAATTGTTAAAGGCAGACAGAGTTGGGGTGTGGATGGAGCTGAGTGGGACTGCTTGAGTGGGAGAAGAAACATGCCTGACCGACTCTGGCATTGTGGGGGGTGCCTATTCTGGCAGCAGGTGGGTGAGCTTGTGGGCTGCAGTGAGAGTGTGGTGAACATGCATGACTGAATTATTGGTTCATTATGCACGTGGCTGATTCAAGTTGGAGGAGGAAGGTGGTCACTGGAGCAGATTTCTTCTGTCCTTCTGGACATGGTGTGAAGAACGTGCTGAGACAAGTATTTCAATTGGGTTGTAAATCTAGAAGGACTCCCAGTGAGCAATGGCTTGGCATTGAATCCACATTTTCAGCTCTTTGGGACACTACAGAAACCTAATTCCCTCTGGGACTTTGTGGATCAGCTACCAGCTGTTGTAAATTGCTGCAGGGCAACAAATCCATTTACATCTGGGTAATAGAAAGTATAAATTTTGCACCATCTCCCTTGTCTGCCCATCTATCTTTTTCACCCTTACTCCTTTGTCTTCGTTAGCTCTCCCTGGCTGTCACTTGGAGCTGAAATGGACTTTCTTGTTTCCCTCATTGATTCTCCCTTCCAAATGTGGTTAGCAGCGATCCTGGATTCTGGGCCATGTACTGCTGTGCTAGGAAGCTGTGCTGTGTTTCTGGGAGAGGGGAAAGCATTGCAGGACCAATTTAGGATGGAACCTAAAGTATAAGCCAGGCTGAAAGCTTTTGGGACAGCTCTGAGCTGAAGCCAAAGCACTGGCGGGGACCAGACCCGGAGGTACACAGAATGGAATCTGGGGATTAGCACCCACTCCTGACCTGGAGTGGGTTATTCTTTTGGCCTTTGCTGTGAGTGAGGCTGCAGTTCTGGACCATGGGAGCTAAAGGTTGTGCTGCAATCAGTCTCCTGAATCACAGAGGTTGTTGTAGTGGGAGAGCCTTTACCACTGACTGTGAAAGCCAGAAAGTTAGAGGCAGAGTAACAAAGAGAGATATGGGGAAGGTGTGGGTGTTCCCACCTTGCCCGTGCTTCCCACAGGGACTGTGGCTCCTCTCCAGTTTGCAGTGAGTGGCTGTGTGCTTGCTTGGGGGCTGAAGACGCGTGGCGTCAGGAAAGCTGCTCCCAGCCCTGTAACTGAAGAGGATAATGATTTCTGGGTTAGGACCAGTCTGGCTCTGAGTTAAGTACTCCTCCCTGCAGAGCTCTTCTCTTCAGTCCATCATTCGTGTATCTGCTCTTCCTTCTAAATATGGGAGGTTGAGACTGATGGGGTACGTGGTGCACGGCGTGCGTGTATGAAAACACCCCAGCAACTGGGTTTCCAAGCACTAAGAGGCTCTAGGGCAGGAAAAGCAGCTGATATTAACTTGCACATGCTGTAGTTGCTGGTTTTCTTTTACTGAATGAATATCACTTGTCCTCTCTTCATGCATCATCCCCCCCCACCCTTCCCTCCTCCCGTCCCCACCCCCCTGCTCTGGGCTTTACATCAGCCTCCTTAATAAGAAGTCTCTGTTTTTAGTCCCAAGTGAGTGCTGAGCCCTTCGCTGCAGGGCTCACTGTTGCCTGAAGCTCTTGTCTGAAATAACAAGCTGGCTGTAGCATGCTGCACGCCCCTGAGAAGTCAGTCAGAGCTGGGGTACCCTGCCTTGTGCATAGGGGCTCACAGCCTGCTCCACTGCACCCCAGCTCCTTTTACACAACATCATAATCAGATATGGGGAGGTGGAAGTAAAAAAGAAATCCTCAGGTTTGTGGCTTACAGTAAATTCCTTCAGGTAGTCAGCTGCCGTAATGCTGACTCTAGAAGAACCTGAGACAAATCTGTGGCTAAGTGGGCCTGTTATTAAAGGGATTTGTCAAGGATACACCTCTGTCAAGTGTAGCCCAGGACTGCCATGAATGAAATTGGAAAATGCCTCCCTGTCAAGAGGCACTGACCAGAACATGCACCACGAGATGCTTCCTTTCACCTGTTTCCCCCCACCCCATGATGATGCCTCTTGCTGTGTGCTCTCCGAGTGTCATTTCTTTCTCATGTATTTCCCAGTCCCTCAGTTGCCTCCACCTTTATCTTTCAGCAAGTTTGCTTTTAGTTTTTCCATCTCAGTACCAATTTCATGAGACTTTCTTGCTTAACCTTCCCATGCCTTCTTCAATATGAAAACAAGTGTTTCCTAGTGTTAAGATAGAGCAAATGCAAAATAAATGAAAGGGAAAAGGCTAAAAGGAGAACATGCAAGAATACAATGTCTAAGTAGAGTATGGAAATAGCTGCTTTAAGGAGGCCTTACAGCAAATAGCTTACAAAGATACCACAATGGATTAGCTAGCTGAGTAGGACTAGCCCCAGGTATTACACAGGGCTCGATAAGAGTGATAAAGGCTCAGGCATCAGTTCTGTGGAGACAGGAAGAAGTTCGTTTGGGCAGTGATGGGAGGGAATTGCAGATGTTCTCACGGCTCTGTTCCAGAATGGGAACCCTCTGTTGGCATTGTCATGGGTAATGATGAAACTGATGGACTTGGCAGGGCTTTGAGGTGGAGATCAGGTTATTTTTAAGTGACTCAACCTGGCCACTCACTTTTGTTTTCTACTCTGTGGCCTGGTGCAAGGATGGTAGCTACATCTGCCTCTCCCATGTCATCATCAACTTTAGTTCACTGTTACAGCTTTGGACCCGAGCCATTTCTGCCATGGGTCCTTCTGCCTACACCTAAGATAGCCCCTGACTGAAGTGAGGGGAGAGCAGATACTGTGGTCAGGGCTCCCAGCAGTCAGCTAACACTTATCAGGCTTTGTGGGAGGGAAACTCCAAAAGTAAGGACGTTTCCTTCCATGTCTAAAACACAGCTACTTAGTCCTACTGTCCTTATGCATCGGCTCTGAAGTGCTGGGCTAGGAAACTCAGTGCTTCTCCCTGCTGCTAAAACAGATCCAGAGGTTTCCCTGGCTACAATGCTCCACCTCTCCATCCACCCCTTTCTGTTGTCACATTTTTTGACCATCACTCTTTCATTTCTTAGTCCAGCCTCCTTCCTAGTCCTTTCTCATCATACCTGGCTGCAGGTTGATTTAGCTGATTTTTGTCTTGTGTTTTATTAGCCTGTTTGTCAGAAAAGCTGGAAAGACCTTCTGTTAATATTTGTTTGAATGTGGGACTAAACACCTCTGTACGTGTGTGTGGTGCAGGCGTGTAAGCACGGGTGACTGTGGCCTGAAAGAGTAGGTGACCAGTAAGTTAAAGATCATAGTCTAATATCTGGTAATTTAATTGGGAAATGGATATGAAATCAAATCACATCACCTGAGCTGGCCCTCCTTTGAGTGTCTGTGCGGCTGTGCCAGTTCATGTGTCTCTTCTAACCTGAGTGTCTCTGTAACTCTAAAGCTCTGGTTTGCTGTAGTGGTGTTTTGTCCTGAGGTGTGTTTGTGTTTTCTTGTCTCAGTGCCTGGTGTAGCAGGACTGGATAGCATGTGGAAACTTCTTGTTGAGGCACAGAAATCCAATCAAGTGTTTTTCCTTTCGTGACCTAAACAGTTCTTCCTTTACAGAAGAGCACAAATTTGAAGAGCTCATCTGGGGAAGCGTTTTGCCAGTCAAGGGCTGCAGTGCCAAATGGGGTCAAAGTCTTCACATTTTTGGGGTGTTTGCTCAATGAAGTGGAACTGCAAGGCTGAAACTGGACCCACACTTGGATTTTTCAGCGTAATTCCCTCTTTCTCTGTCAAAATGGTTCCCTCTGAGAATCTCTGCAGGCTACAGTCTTCTTAATCTCTGAACTTCCCATTGCAGCCTCTCTCAGCTCCTTCCAAGAAACCCAGCTATTTTCTTGTGGTTTTTCCCATGTCACAACAAAATGAATCAGAGAGGAAAGGGTCATGATGCCAACTCCAGTGTTCCTCATAATGTAGTATTTTTCTTCCAAGACACTGCGATAGCCACACTAGCCTAGATTTTGCCTTTCTATAAAGCCTCTGAGAGAGCTTTGCAGGGATATCAAGCAGTGTAATTTTTTTAGACATTAAGAATGCAGGGTCAAGAGACCCTGTTTTGAATGACTCCCTACTTGATGTGCCATGACATTTGACCCTCTGGAGGCACTGCAGGCCTAGCTAGTCTCTGATGTCTCTTCTTAGATACCCCTGTCAGAACTGCTGTGAAAGGGCTGAGCCTAGGATTGACAGATAACATTTGCAACTTGAGAAGCCGGGGATGCTCAGAACTTTATTCCAGAGCCCACACCACCAAGCTGCATCCCTGCACAACCTCTGCCGTGCAGTCTTTCTCTTCTTCAGTCACCAGCTACTGGACTTGGTGGCAATTTCTGTGCAAAAGGTCCAGGAGCAATGAGGTTCCAGCTCTGAACCTTCCCCCTGCCCCATCTGGCAGACTCTGAAGTGACTGCTAGCATTGCCACACTGGCTCAAACTGTTTTCTAATACTGGTATCATCCATGGCTGTGTTGTAGCCAGTTGAAGCAGCATATTTTGGAGTGGGTCAGCCTTCCTTCTTCCACAGGAGTTACTGGAAGAGCTGACTGCAAACAGATTTTCACTGCCCCAGTGTGGACTGATGTCAAACAGTGCCCAACGAGAGCTGACAAGCTGACAGACCCGATCCGTCAGTGGAGGATGAGCACATTTCTTGCGCATGCCTTCAACAGACAGAGAGCAATTTCACAGATGGGCCAGCAAAGCTCTTGTAAGTGATACAAGCCAGCATTTAATGGCCTATCAATTCCTGTGAAGGAAGATGCAGGTTCAGGGGGTACAGGGATGCGAAGCATTCAGCGCCACACACAAGGTAGCCCATAGGAAACCAGCTTCCAGGGACAGGCTGCTCTTTGGTACTGCCTCTGACCAGTAAAAACTGACGGTGGACTAGCTGTGTTCAGAAGTAGAAGGTCTTAGGAACCAGACTTTGGGCCACAGGAGATCCTTCGTGCTTTCAACTCATGTGTCCTGTGTTGCAGAGTAGCCCAAAGAGCAATTGTAATGGTGAGATCAGAAACACAGTGTCTGGGACTGGCTCTTTCTATGGGAGCATGATTAGCTGTTGTGTGCTCTGGGCTAAGTGTCTTCTTGCAAGAGCAGTGTCCTTTGCATACTGCCCCCACCTTTAAAAATACAGCTTTGCTGGAGAAGGGAACTTCATCTGTGTTAGCTGGGTTGGGAATCACAGTGCTTTCTTATCTAGCGGGTCAGAAATGAGGCAGAGAGGTAGCCCTCACAGCTTTCACCTGCTCATTGGGCATGATAGCTAGCCCAGGCTCCATCTCACAGCCAGCTGTGATCCAGATCAGAACTCACTTGGGCCTCCAGCCTGGTCCTGATATAGTACTTCATACTGGCCTACAGAGTGACACCATGATGTACTTCAAGCTTTAAAATGGGCCCAGCCTAAATAGAAACGTCCCTTGTGAGCTCATTTGAAGGTGGTCCCAACTGAACAGATTTACCAGGGTCTTCTCAATATAGATCTGGACCTCAGCACTGAGTGGGACTTGATTTATCGGTTGCTGTCCAAGCAAAGTCCATGTGAAGAAACAAATACTTTGCTGACTGTTTTGCGCTTTGACCACTTTACTACTTAAATCCATAGCAGGTGATTATTGTAATTTCTTTCTTCTTCCTCCACAATGCAGACTGGTTTCAGGTCCCATCAATAGTCTAGACAGGAACCTGGGTCAGTACTGACAAGTGCCACCCCGATGCTGAGCTCATAGAGTCATAGAATCATGAGGGATGGGAAGGGACCTCGAACGATCATGTAGTCCAATCCCCCTGCAACAGCAGGATCACCTTTGTATTAGACACATAAGAAGTTGTGGAGCTCAGAAGAATCAGCTACTCTTCCCTCATCAGGAAAGTTGTGAAGAGTTCTGCCAGCATCCATGCTCATTTCCTTTATCCTCGGTAACATGACTAACGGTGAGAATACATTAGAAAGGGCATGGTGGCCTGGGCTTGGAGTCTAGTCTGAGGAATAAGCAAATCAGTGTTCAGCAGAGCGATGGTTGAGCTCTGGAGCACAGGGCTAAGATTTTTGCTTCTGCTGTAGCATTGTCAGGGCAGATGATTCAGAGAGATGAATGGTCTGAGTGCAGAGCACTTTGGGATCCCCTGCTCTGACAGATATGTGGAAAAAACAATTTGATTAAAAGTTAAGCTAGCTAATTGTTGCTATACTATCCACAGCAATCCAAATACAAGCCCTTTCTGTTTGGTCTATGTCCTTTCCTGTGACAAAAGGGGAACTGGCATCTCCTCGCCTTATAACTGATTTGCAATCTTTTTCTCTCTCTTCCCCTCCCCACCTCACAGCAGCCTGTCCTCATACTACTGATTCACTGTGCAATCAGATGGGTGATAACAGATGCTTCAGGAGAAGGGAATCTTCCTCCACGATTTGCTTAGCCAGTTGTGTGGTTGGAGTAGGAGTCAATTCCTTCCTGCCGTCTGCAGCCGTCTGCAGCCTGAAACGACTCATCCATCCCTTACCGTCCTAGGGGTACAACTATAAATACTGGCAAGGGTTCACAGAAGTTGCCAGCCCTTTTTAAGTTCTTTCTCCAAAATCTGTCTTTGACTGCTTCTTATGGCAGCAAAAAGCGTCTGATGATACACAGCTTGGAAAGGGTGTGTATGAATTGCTGGTCCATGCCACGGGCTGCCAGCCCTCGGAGTGTCACAGAAGGGCATCCAAAGGCAGTATTAGCTCGTTTCCTCAGTATCCTTCATTCCCATTAGCAGAATCTCCTCTAATATATCACTTGACCACAACATGACGACATCTGTCATGTCTTAGAGATAGGTTGGGTCATTTAGTCTATTGAGTCAGAAGGGACATGGACCTGGCAACTTTTAGTCAGACACAGCCTTTCTTCTTGCCTCAGCAGCTAAGTTTACAGGGAAGTAACATTTCCATCTCAATTTCAGTGATTAGGAGTGACATCCTCTTTCTTCAGCCATCTGGGGTGCGAAAACAAATACATCTGCATGGTCCAAATCAATCCAGAAAGGTGGAAAGCAAACCAACGACTATCAGAAAAATTATCCCTCTCTGCCTCACTCCTTCCGCCCGCCCTGGTTGTCTCGTTTAACAATTCGTATTTCCTCCCACTCTTCAGCTGGGCCAAATTTGGCTCTGTCTGGTGGAGGTGGGGGCACCGGGTGTGTCAGGACTGGCAGGGAAGAAGGAGAAGAGTGGGGCTAGGGTTTGCAGGGATGCATTCCCTCTGAGCTGGCCAGGTGATGGCTTCCATCCATCCATCTACTCATGCATCCCTTCCCAGGCACCCCTCTAAGCCCATTTCTGGGATCCTGACTGACTTTGGCAGTTGCCTGCTGATGCAAGGAGGGTTTCCATGGCAATATACCAATGCTGCTTGCTCCCTCCTCATGCTTTGCCTTCCTTTCCCTCCCTCTTCTCGCCCCCCTCTCCAGCCCTCCTGTTTCTCAAGCCTGTTACCATGGAAAAGTCATAATCCACAAAGAATTTGAGATTCCTCCCTCCCCACCTATTGGGGATTTTTTTTGGTGCAGAAGTTTTCTAGTTGTGGGTAGGGGAGGCTCCATCTGCCTCTCTGAAACCTTGTCTCTGGGCAAGAGGCAAGTCTCTGTGTTGGACTTGGGAGTCAACCTGGAGAAGGAGTGATAGGAAGCTGCAGAGCAGAGCTCCAGCTGATGTGCGCCCTGGCAGGGTTATGGCTTTGAGAAGTGTGTACGTGGCCTTGGGGGTTACGACCACTTTTTTTCAGAGACTGTGTCATTTGCAGTCTAGAGTCTCAATCAATGAGGATTAAGTGCCCAAGACATGTTGGAGAAAAAGGAATCCGAGACTTTTGAAAGGTGGCTCTTCTGGAGGCTGTTTTTTTCTGAAGTGATCATAGTGACTGCTGCCAACAGAAAAGGGTTCAAACAACTCACAGGCTGGCACAATATGTGCACAGCAAGAGCTGCGGAAGTGATGCAGCCGAAGGTACTGAATGAGACCAGCACCAGGGCCCACATTATCCCACCAGGTGCTCATGCTAATTCCCAAGCTTTCAGGGAATGCTGTGAAGTTCATGGGTTATGTTTTAGTTTCTTAGCAAGCACCATTTGAAAATGAAGTGAGTTGAGTTTCTGCTCAGATCATAGAATCATAGAATCGTAGCATCATAGAATCATTAGGGATTGGAAGTGACCTCGAAAGATCATCCAGTCCAATCCCTCTGACACAGCAGGATCACCTAGACCAAGTCACACAGGAACACATCCAGGTGGGTCTTAAACTTCTCCAATGAAGGAGACTCCACAACCACCCTGGGCAGTCTGTTCCAGTGCTCTGTCACCCTCACTGGGAAGAAGTTCCTTCTCACATTTATGTGGAACCTCCTATGTTCCAGCTTACACCCATTGCCTCTCATCCTGTCACTAGATGACATTGAGAAGAGCCCGGCTCCATCCTCCTGACACCCACCCTTCAAATCTTTATAGACATTAAAGAGGTCACCCCTCAGTCTCCTCCAAGCTAAAGAGACCCAGCTCCCTCAGCCTTTCCTCATAAGGTAGGTGCTCCACTTCCTTCATCATCCTTGTTGCCCTGTACTGGACTCCCTCCAGCAGCTCCACATCCCTATTGAACTGAGGGGCCCAGAACTAGACACTATACTCCAGATGTAGTCTCACCAAGGCAGAGTAGAGGGGGAGAAGAACCTCTCTTGATCTGCAAACCACTCCCCTTCTGATCCAGATAAACCTGCCTGGATGTCTGTGAGGAGCAGTGGGATACTCTGATAACTTTGCTGTTCTGGGTAGCAGAGCTGCTTGAGCTGTTGAGCTGTGGTGGGGTAATAGATGTGGGAACTGACCCTGCACCCTTGCACTTCTCATGGAAATGTTCTGGTCTTACTCCCAGCACACTTGCTTTTTCCATCTGCGCTGTGATCAGGCATCCCACACTGGGCAATGCAGCCTGGGGTCCTCAGATGCCTGCTGGAGAACCTTATTCACAATAGTTCTGGGTTCAAGGAGTCCTGGAGTTCTCCTGAGCAAAGGAAATCTCTTTGGAAGTTTTCCCACTCTGATGGTTCAGAAAGGAGAAGGACAAGGATCCAGGCAACATTTCCCAGATTTGAAACGTGCGCTTACTTCAGACTTCCTGAGAGCCTTTTATTGGATGCAACGTTAGTATCATGCCTGAGGCTTCTTTAAACTGACCTTTTCCCGGAGAAGAAGCAGAGGAGTAATTCAAGATCAAACGCAGCTCTAGACTTACATGGCACATTTACTTTACTGGAGATGCAGCCACGTGGGCTGAGGTTGACTCTTTCTCTCTCTTGTTCAGAAGACATTGAAGATGTAGGTTTTGCTGTGTTGTTGCTCATATAGACAATTACATCCAGGCAGCCTGCTGCAGACACCTGACCTCCATGCTGTGGTTACCTCTCCCCATTGTCTGTGTGACCAAGCGTCTGAGTCACAGGCTGCTTGCCTGGCCTCAGATGCCACAGCACTCATAAAGTCTAAATTGGGCATTTGGAGGAGGTGATAGAGCGTCACCTGGAGATTTTTTCAATTATCTGTGTACAAAACATGAAAGTCACAGTGCTGGGTCACTGTAGCTCCTCTCCTTTTGCATGAATTCCGAGGAGGTGGTGGATTTTCAGCTGCCACAAACTGATCTGTCCTGCAGAAAGTAAAAAATCCCAATCTGCCAGCAGTGCTCTTACTCTTTTCTTGTTGCCCTGCCTTCACTATGTTCTAGGCAAACACAATTTTTTCAGTCCCATACTCTGGGTTGTTTGCTCCTTCTGTCTTCCACCACTTTTCCGGCACTGCTGGGGAAGAGGTCTGAGTGGTTGCACTGCCATATTGGGCAACCACCAGGTGGACCCCATCTGTACCTTTCACAGAGGCTCCTAAACATCTAGCAGCAGAGAAAAAAAATCTTCAGTCACTACCAGTCCAGTCTAAGAGTTGAGCTGTTGACCAGAAAGCAAATATTTAATTTCATTTTGCAACTTTCAGGTCACGGGAATAGATCCTGAAAGGTTCTCTAGAGGACTGTGTGAGAAAGTAGGAGTGCACCAACTCCGTCAGACACAGTTGCCCTCCTTGTGTTTAGCAATACCTTGTGTAGCCCCGTGCTTCACTTCTTTCACCATAAGGAAAGGAGAGGATGTGTAACTTTATTTAACAGAGCCTGGACTACAAACTACATCACAAAACACTCTACAAAGTTAATAATACAGGCACAAGTCGGATGTGATATAAATGATGTAAATGTGTGAACTCTGAGTAGGACTTTGGCAGCGTTCCCAGCCCTGTTCAAAATGTACCCATGATATTTCTATCTCCCATATTGGGAACCCACTAGAGACAGGCAGAAAAGACTTAGGCTGAGTTTATTATCCATATTTATCATTCATTTCAGAATAGCATCTTCCTCCCACACTGATCCGTCCTCATGGCACTACATATGCACTCAGCTCAAAGCAGGAGGATTCACACTCTGGCTTTTGGGGCAAGAGTTGAGAACAGTGAGATATGCTTGAAGTATTGAGTGTGTTAGGAAACCCAAAATAGATGGTGCAAGGGAATATGGCCCCTGTAGCTATGCAGGTAGAGGTAATGAAAGGGATGTTGCAAGCTGTCAAGTCATAGGACTTTGGGACAGAAAGGAGGTGTTCCTGCGTTTGGAACCTGTGGTCCAGGGAGAACCTGAGAGGGGGCATCTTGGCTTTCAGTACATTGTTGGCCCATGGCGAGAGCACAGAAAGTGCCAGTGGTCGTGTTGTTGAGCTGGCTGCAGTGAAGGCTGCAGTGCCCCAGCAATGGCTGCATTGGAAGTGCTGATGAAGGTGATGACTGGCAATAGAAAGCCAATGGGAAGAGCAGCAGAGATGGCAGTTTGGGTGGAGAAGCAGCAGCACAGGGAAGTTTTGTGATGCTAACTGTAAGTGAAGACAAGGTGGGCTAACTACAGACATGATTCTAAAGAGGAAGAGGAGGCAGGCTGGAGGAAGCATGTTGAAGCTGTGATTATAGCACTTTGCAATGAAGAAGCTGCTGCTCAGTGTGGGGCTACAAGGCTTTCAGGTCTGGTAGTAACTGGAGATGTGTTTTCCATGTGCCAGCCTGTGGCTTGCTTGCTTCTTCTGTTTTGCTCTTTGCTTTCTTTGCTACTGCAGCATTTTCCCTGTTTGTATGTAGTGCAGAGACAAATGTATTAATGGTTTCATACAGGAAAAAAATGACCGTTGGTGTTGCATCCTGTGCCCCTTGTCAGACAAAGGCTTGCTGGAAGGTCTTGGGAAGAACACGGTTTCTCTTATGCTGTAAGACAAAAAAATCACAAGGAAAGTTAAAGGGGAGGTGGAACATAAAAAAACCCCCAAATCAAAAAACCCCCTAATTGTTCTGAGACCTTCGTCAGCCCAAAGAAGGGTTAATGCTTTAAATGCAATGCAATTTCAGCACTAAAGAACAGGTTTCCATGGAAACATCAACCCACAGAGGGAGAGAAAGAGGGAGAAGGGAGAGGAAGCATCAGCTGAGAGAGATCTGCAACTCTGGCAAAGGAGGAGCAGCCTCCAGACCCCCACACAGTCACAGACAGGAGTGTTTGTTTGTTTGTTTGAATCAGTCTGCCCTTGGAGATGTGATAGGGAAGAAGGGGATAGGGTGCCATCTTGGCTGAACTCATACAGACCCAGGAAAATCCAGTCACACTTCTTGGACCACATCTTCTTGTGGGCAATGACTCTGTTTCTTCAAGCACTGGAAACTCATGGTCCTTGTAAATGTGTGAACGCTTGTAACACTTGATGAGCACTGAATCACCCCCAAAATCATGCACTGGTTCTTGGAGGGTTGAGAAAAGTTAGGTAAACCTGCTGTTTCAGAGATTGTAATAAAGGGAAGTGCTTCAGTCTCTCCACACAGTTTAGCCTTGTCTGGCTTCTGGCAGAGGTGAGAGGGACCTTTCGGGTAGATTTGAGTGGTTTTCTGCAGGCGAGGAATTTCTGCAAGTTCTAGAGGAAAACTGATGTTTTCACAATTCTCCTGGCCTTGTCTCCCAGGAGAGAAACTGGAGTGAGCTCTGGGTAAATAAAAAAGATGCCCTGGATAAATACCAAGATGCCCTGATTCCTAGCACATCAGACACCCTCAGAAGACCAAACGGGCTGTTGATATGTGTAAAGAATCATAGAATCATCATTGCTGGAAAGGACACCAGGATCATCAAGTCCAGCCCTCATGCCAACATCTCCCTAACCCCTAGACCATAGCCTCGGGTGTTCTATCTACTAATTTTCTAAACACCTCCAGGGACAGCGATTCCACCAGCAGCCAGTTGTTTTAAGCTGTGGGTCACGGCCATGTGGATCCGAGGGAGATTTCAAAGGGCTGTGCAAAACTGATCAAGAAGGGTAAGGCTGTCATCACTGGGATTAAATTCACTGTACGGGGTCAGTAGTTCAACTGGAATATCTTTTTATTGCTCTGCAAGTGGCAAGAGCTTGAAAAACACAATCCTGGGTAAAAAATCACCATGAAGAGCCTCATTTAACTCCTGAGCTGTGATTGCTTGTCCTATCAATGTTTGCACGACTTTGCCCTAAGACAGATAAACAGATCTGAAGGCCATCGCCTAACCTTCACTATTTGCCTGTTCCCAGTGGTGTGGCTTCCATCAGTGACCTGTTAGGTGGATGTCAAGACATAATTATGACCCATTCTCAGCTCTTCTGACAAATGTAATTTTCTGTGCTTTTACTGCCCCGTGTGTGCAGATTTTGAGTCCTTTCAAATAGGAGAGACACTTGAAGATGAGTTTTACTTTGGAGAAAAGTGATGTGCTCTCTAATGCACAAGGAAGGATGGAAAGGCATAGTAATAAAAATATTTCAGAAGGTAATTGGCAGGAATTTATTAACTCAGTAAAGCTTTGCAGCTCGATCCTGTGCTGGACAGACCATTTAGTTTTTATTTCATGTAGTCACTGTAACAATGTTGAACTTAAAGCTATTTTTGCTATTAGCTCTTTTCTGTTACTTGAAGGTTTGTTGAGTCAATTCAGAAGTATATTTGCTTTTATCAAAGCTTTTTGAATAAAACGTCTCTGAGAATAGACTGATTTCCTATGAGATTTATTGATATTTCCAGCTGTAACCAGTGTATGCTTTTAAAACACTTTTCCTTGTTTCTGTTTTATTTCCAGTGAGGCCAGAAGATGTAGAGCTGTATTCTCGAGCTACTTAGGACTGTGTCATTTTCCCAGGAAAAAAAAAAAAAAAGATAATCTTGGAAGAAAACTTGTAAATCAAATATTTTGCATTTAAAATTTAGTATTTTAACATGAAAATCCTATTTACTGACTCTTGTGAAGAAGAGCATGGGAATTTTATATTCTTGTTTCTCCTTCATGAAACTTTGATGGACCAAATCTCCAGTGATACCTCTTCCTGTAGTGAGGTGATACTGTTCCTTGTAGGAGTCTTTCAGGGTGGCACATTACAGATGCATTTTAATGTGAGCTCCTGTCCATAAAAGCAAGGGCAGAAGGCATCATGCAGCAGACAGGACTCTGTGGGAGCCTGAACAGGCCACAAACTTCATTTTTCTCTTCAATATCTTTACACTTTTCAGATCTGATGGTTCCCTCTCTTTGTGACAAAATGTTTACTTCCTCATGAGAAAATGCTGTTGCCAGGGTCTTAACCCCCCCCCCCCACCCCCTTTCCTATTTAAACAGTGGTTTTGATAGGTAATTATTTCCTCTGGCATTTGTTGAACATAGGTCAGTCAGGATGTGTGTGAGAAAGATTTGGCTTCGTTTTGGTTTTCAAGACACTGCTGTGACCAACATAGCAGATGGGGCAAAATGAAGATTTATCCTGCACGTTTTCCATAAACAGGTTGTCTCATCCTGATGTTTCCTACAAGTGACCCAGCTCTCAGCCTGGGCTTGGCACTGTCAGCAGCACCTTGTCAAAGGGAGTGTAAAAGGCCATTAGACCTGAACAGGAACTCCTCTTTCCCCACTGTCTGTCAAAGGCAATAGGATGAAAAGCAAATGAGAGATCAGGTCCTAGGTGGTACTAGGTACACAGGGGAAAGGTTATTGTGGAAACTCTGAAGCTTGCTGAAGCAGCTGGATGAGCAGCCTTTCACCTAGGTGTCATGACGGTCATTTCTGCCCCGGGTTGGAGCTGAGCCCACGTTTCCCATGGTGGGCAGTTTGGTGACATGGCACAATGAGTCCTCCCTCTGTCCTTTCTCACAGACACCCGTCCATGCTGCAAAACCCCGTGCTGCGGTGCTTGAGTTCCCTCTTACGTGTTTAGGTGGGAGGCTGGCGACTGCACAGACTGTGGAAAGTGAGCTTCACTTCTCATTCTCAGGAATGGTCCCATCTCATTAGGATCAAGCAATGCGTGTAGGAAAGCAGCCCTGCCATTGCTCTGGCTCCTTACACACTCTGATAGATATATCCTCAGTCCCCAGGAGCTGTCAACTCAGAGTCTTTCTGAAATGACAAATTCATAGTAGATAAATAGAAGAAATGGGAATAAAGTGGAAGTACTATTTTTTTATGACTAAGAAAGGGAGTGATAGAAAAGATTAATCCTTCCAGTCTGTACAGAAGCTGTCTAGAAGTCTTAGCACACATCTGCATTGTTTTCAAAACAACTTTGCTGACTATGATGGAGAAACAGAGAGGACAGATCAGTAGAAATTTATCTTTCACCAGAAATGGATATTTCACAGGTCAGGATCAACCACCAAGAAAATTCATCTTCCTAGAGGTGATGGGCCAGAGTCTCAGCAGATCAAACAATAACTCTCCACAGATGTCAGCTGAATACAACTGATTCCAGCCCAGTATTTGCCCTCTTGTCTTTTAAAAAGGTGTGGACATCAAGAGAGAAACCAAATTAATCTCTCTGTTATCTTGTAGCCTGAGGGGTATTCCCTGTTCTAACTGCCCTCTTAATCATTTGTGTAATGAAAACAATCTCGAGCTCTGGGCGTTTTTCTAAGCCTTGCTGCTCAGGTCAGTTCCCAGCAGTATGAAATGGCTGCAGCCTGGACAGACTTTCCGGTGCAGGATGCTGGTACAGTTTTGAATTTGGCTGGTTTCTTTCCTTCATTTGCTTTCTTTCTCAGAAAGAAAATCTTTCTCCTCGGATTCAGTAGTAACTCTGTCAGTGAGAGGGAAAGGGGCAGAAGATGAAGCATGACGTGCTGTTCCTTTAAGATTTAATTTTCCTAGTCAGTGATTGCTTCTATTTTTTCCCTATTTTGTTTTGGTTTTGTTCAACATGATGGCAGAAAAAGCAGCATCCATGCCTCGTGCTACATAAAAGCAGCTGCACTCTTACCCTCTGTGCAGAATCCTTTTTCTGTAAATTGTACCTGACACTGGACAGATGTTACATAGAGACAGCCAGATGTGCCCGCCTTTCACAACTCCACAAGCCACTGGCACTGCAGCAGTGAGAGCTGCGCAGGAGGCTGGGGCAGCATAGAGCAGGGAGCAATGGAAAAGCCTCTGCAAGGCTCAGACATGCCAGCCATGGGGGTGGTTGGCTGAAGGCCCAGGTGGAGCCTTCTCTCACCTTTTTTGAGGTGAGCTATTTGGTTTGGTGTCCCATGGAGACTGCCTTATCTCCAGAGGCCTCATGCAGTCACAGCTGGGTTGGAATGGTTGTTCTGTGTGCATCGGCTGTCCTCTGATGTATTGAACAATGGCATGGAGAAAAAAACCTGTATAATTTGAAGCTTTCCATGAGTTTAGAGAATTGAGGTTTAAAACAGAAGTGGAAGGGATCACTTGCAGTTGTCTTATTAAAAAAAATACTGCACTGTTTCCATGTGAATAGCAGAAGCTATTCACATCATGGTTGGTGCTGGCTAAATCTATCCATCACTTGCCACTTGAAGGTCAGAACTCCCATTTTTAGACAAATGCACTGGTCTCAAACTCTCTTTTTCGATTCCGTTCAGTCCACCCTCTTTTCTGTCTGTCCATTCTCATCCAGGAGCAGATTTGTGGGGCAGGCAGGACCTGCTGCAGTGCAGGACTAACCCACTCTGCCAAGACTATTTGCATCAGTGCAGGCTGGGTAGGTCTTGCTGGTGCTGATGGAGTGAATGTGGTTTGGAGCTGTGGGTGCTTGTACTGGAATGTAGTAGTGCTCTTTGCTCTTTCCTTGGTAGGTCTAGGCAGGCAGTTACTGTATCCCTGGTACCTCTGGCTGGTGGGTTTTTAATACTGCTCTTAGGGGAAAGAAAAAGGCATCATGCAGATTCTGCAGGGCAAAGGACTTTCGCAGTCTGCACCTCACTGCTGTTACATTTGGCCTCCATTTGACATTACAGTGAGTTTCCCAGGAGGCTGACGGTGGTCTACATCCCCATTCCCTTATCCTATATTGCACTCCACCTGCCTTTTACCCTGCACATACTCTCTCACAGATACATCCTATAGTCTTTCTTTTCCCACCCTCCACCTACACACAGTTTTTCCCACGTGAGTTGAACTGCTGGGATGACTCCCCAGTGCTGACAGTGGAGAAGCTGTTTTATTTATATGGCCTGTCTTCTTGAGAGAAGTGATCGATGCGAGGCTAGTGATGCCATTTCAGACAGACTGCTTGTCTCACTGGAAGGTAACAAGCACTGACAGAGCACAGGAGAGTGTGTCTGTGTGTGCATGTGCTTGTGCACACAAGTGAAATGGGGAGCGCGATGAACTGAATTGAGGCAATGTCCAAATTTACCCACCCAGTCAGCAGGTTCAGGAGGAGCCAATTCCCAGAAAGGCACTGGAGGCAGTGGTAGGAGTGGTTTGTGCTGATTTCAAACACATCTCCTTCAGAGCTGTATCTCGGGCAGAGAAAAATCTGGTTACCATCTTTCCTGTCTCCCCAAAGCCCCCTCTGCTTGCCACATTTCTCTCTCCAGGCTTTCTCCATCACTAGCTGAAACCATTTAAAATGTCATAATCTCTCTGCTCATCCTCAGTTGGCCATCTGATGTGGTTTTAATGCTCTATTTTCTATGCCAACCAGCCTTTGAAACACTCTCCATTAACTTTCAGGGCTGACACTCTTGCTTTTAGGGTGGATGATATTACCTAATGGTCAGAGCACAGGATGAACATTCAGGTCCCCATGGACCTGATTTCCTTTGAGTCCAAGGGCATTTCTCTTCTTTATTTGTTCCTGTCTGCTCTTCTGTACCATGAGATTTACAATGTCAGCCTGTTTCCACAGTGTCATGTGTGTTTTGCTCCCACCCAGCTGAGTTTGGGCATTACAGCTGGCTCGGAGATGGGCTCAGCCCTACTCTTGCATCGAGCAGTTCCAGAAATGCTTACATAAGCAAAATTCTTTGCTAATAGGTATTTCTAGCAGATTAAATAAATTACCTTTGCCTGAACCCCCACAACTCCTTTCTTTTTCTCTCTCCATCTTGGACTCCAAAGCATCCAGGGACTCATAGAATGGTTTGGGTTGGAAGGCACCTCAGAGATCATGTAGTTCCAACTTCCCTGCTATGGGCAGGGAGAGCACTCACTAGACCAGGTTTCCCAGAGCCTGATCCAGCCTGGCCTTGAATGCTTCCAGGAAGGCAGCTTCCACAGCTTGTTTGAGCAACCTGTTCCAGTGCCTCAGCACCCTCATAGTAGTGAGCTTTTTCCTAAGATCTAATCTAAATCTGTCCTCTTTGAACTTGAAACCATCTCCCTTGTCCTATCACTAGATCCCATAGTAAACAGTCTCCCTGAATTTTCCTGTCGGTCCAGACCTGAACTTTACTTCTGGTCCTGGAAGGCTGCTGTATGGATCAAGCCCTTTCCAGGCACAGTTTCCCCTTGGGTTGCCTCACCTGCCCGCACAGCCTGCTGCCCTCCCGTTGCTGCTGTTGCAGCTGGTAGTTCAGTGTGAACACATCATGGAGTCTCTCAGCCCCCCGGTTGTCTCTTTGGGGTCTGGTTTGTGTGTACGATGTAGGAAGGAAATTAATCCCCCTGGCCAGAGCAGATGGGAGTAACAGTGCTGGAGCACCAGGGAAAGGCTGTTGCTGGAGGGAATGACTCCCTCTGAGGTAGTGATGATGGGTGGAGCCACTCCATGTGCATGCTGCTGACTTGGTCTGCCGGGTCATCCTCCAAGACCTGGTGCTTTGTCACGCAGGTTTCCTCTTGTGCAGTGCACCTGAGGAAACCCCGCGTCTTTGTGCTGCTCTCACCCTGCATCCCTGTGTAGGTGACAGGACTCAGCAAGCCACAGGAATGCAGGGAAAGCTTGGGGGGAGCTGCTTCTTCTGCACTTCTTCAAACTTCTGTAAAACCCTCTGAAGAGTTACTGTGCCAAATTTGGAGACCAGTTTCAGTCATTAAGGTGTGAAGCGAGGGATTTTAGAGCCCCTTTAAGTGTAAGTCTCAAGGCAGCTCTAAGGTTTGAAGTTACTTATGATACCAACTTTATTACTATTAGTGATTCTAATCTTTCCAGTGGAAAATTAACAGAAACGACACCTGCTTGTGTCATATCTGTTACCGGTGTCTGTGAACTCTTCTTCTCAAGCTAAGCAAGGGAGAGTCCCACAGTGGCATCATTCATGGGTGGGAGAGGAAAGAGTAATTGTTTAATATTGCTGGCTGTTTAATTAGATGTTGGCACTGCTTTCTGACTATTAACATATAAACCTGCAGCTCCCATTAGGTTCATGCTATCCTCGTCTTCTTGGAACTTTGAAAAACATCTTGCTTTGTGTTTACTATGGTAACTCATGTAGAGAAGTCATGAAATGGTTGTAGGTGCAATCTTGGTCTCCTGGAAGGCCTTTATCACCATCAGATCCTTCCATAGGTCTGGTGTGCTGCACGTATCCGGTGATAGTCTGTGCCCAGCATTTCTCAGTACCAAAGCAGTGCAAATGGCTGGGAAAGAAATGCCAGAAGAAGGAGCATGTGTAGTCGTGTCATGGGATGTTTTGCACCATTACAAACACTCTTGTGGCTGAGATTTTCCATGTGGTTGGAGTTTTGGCGTTCTGTCGGGGTTTGGGTGCTGAAGAAGCCCAGCTTTTGGAGAATTATGAACAGTCTGCGTTTGAAAATCATACTGCTGCAAAGACTTCACGCTGGGCTCCCTTATGGCTGTGTTTCCTATGCTGAACGTGTCCCCTGAAGTCACAACATGGAGCAAGTATGGAATTTCCTTTAGAAGTGAAGGTAATTGCTGATTGCATTTGGTAATGAGAAATTAGTGGATGATTTTGGTTGATTAATGAAATTAGGACACACAAAAAAAAAACAGATTGGGAAAAGGAAGAAGCTAAAATCGTTACCTGCTTTTTTATTTGTTGGAAGAAGTTTCCTTGTTGCCAGTACCTGAATTAAATTAGCAGAGGGTCCTCTGTGTGCACCCAGTGGAAAAGTGTGAACTCACTAGCAGAGATTTGTTTATTTCCTTTCTTGAAATTGGTTCAAATCAAGTCCAGAATGGACAAACTGAAGCTGAGTATCAGGAAATACTTCCTGGTTTAGTGGTGTAATAGAGGAGAAGAACCTCTGTGATGGAAATACTACTTGTGTAATTTGCAGGAGAACCAGGCAAAGCACCGGAGGGCAGAGTTCTGGGGTTAGCTCTGCAGGTAGCTTGGTCACCTCTGCCTCTCACGGTGATGTGTTGGTACTAGGGCCAGAGCAGGTTCATAGAGGCAAAATCTGCTTCATGCAACAGGATTGTGAATTGAAGTGAAATATACGAACGGGGGGAGTCGTCAGAGCGCCACGGAAATGTCACACAAACCAGTGAACTGTGAAATGTGCATTTGTCTCCTCCTCTTTCTCATCGTGTCCTGCTGGATGTTCTGACAGTTAAGAAAGCATTAGACCCGATTCTTGTGTACAGCAGCACCGCTTCAACATGCTCTCACGATGCAGTAAGGCCTTGGAATGAGTGTAGCTGTAGTCCTGGTCCACTTAAAGTTCTTATCCACTGCCAGAGCTGAGTGAAGAGGCCTTAGGAAAAAGAAGATTGAAGCTTGGAGTGTCTAATAGTCCATTTGTACAGCTGACAGGAGATGCCCCCAAGGGGGGTGCCTTGTGCAGAAGTGATGGGGCCTTTGTAGACAAAGAGAATCATGAATGTTGGCTGTGGTGCATTGCAGGGCTGATCACCATTTCGTTTGATCATACTGGGTATAAGGCATGATGGTCCCTAGGGAAAAACATCTGTACTGGGTCATCTCAGTGTCTGCTGTCCCTGTTCCTGAACTGCCTCAGAGGATTGCTTTGTGCCTCGTGAGGTAAGCTGGCACTGACAGGGATGCAGCTTCTCACAGATGAGCTTCTCCTTCCTCTGCTCTCTCCAACTTACTGTTGCATCAGTGTTTGAGCTGGGAGGTGAGTGCCTCCACTGCTTCACATGTGGGCTATTGCTGTCCTCAAATGACTTATGAAGTCCCCTTTGGAAAGTGAGCAAAGTGCAGGCTTGGTCCATGGTCACACAGCTAATTGCTGTGGACTCCTCTGACTGTGTGTTAAGTGGAAATTGAGGACCGTGGGCACATGTGTGTGCACATGACTCTTACACGCTCTTTTCAGGAGTTTGTTGAGAGCCAGCATGGGCTTACATCACTTCCCTGTCCTGGTCACAAAATGGTGGCAGCTACTGTGTCTTGCCTGATTGTCCCAAATCCTGGAGGAATTGTGCTCTTTCTCCCAGCCCCTTTCTCTTAGATTTTTCATTGATTGTGCAATGCTCCTATACCCCCATGTTTGCTGCTGGGAGCACGCAGGTTCTTGTTCTGGATTTCATTCCCAAGCTCTAATGTTCTCCTTGCTCTTTTCTTTCTCCTCCAGGTACCTGATCAATGTCACCTTTGAAGGCAGGAATTTGTCATTCAGTGAAGACGGATACCAGATGCATCCTAAGCTGGTGATCATCCTTCTGACCAAGGAGAGGAAGTGGGAGAGGGTAAGACATATTTGGTACTTCTCAAACTGCATCAGGGAGGCTGCTGGAGGAAGGCTCCAGGTGAATAATCCTCCCCACCCCTACTTTTTAGTACTCTTGTCAAGTCCTGGTACTCCCCTCCTTGCATCCTGAACCCCTGGTTTATCCAATACTCAGGCTGGTGTCTTCTCCATGCAGGATGCCATTACATTCTTCCATTAGAGTGCATAAAAAATGCATCAGCTTCCCTTCTATAACCTCTGAACGTAAGTTTTCCTGCCTTTCAGAGAAGAGACCTCCCCTGTGCCAGGGGTTTCAATGGCAGAGACCTAAAATATTCTCTGCATGATGCAGAGGCAGTGAAGTCCTGCGTGCTAGCTGACTCCTGCGACTGAGCTACAGCTACACTTGGTAGTACGTGCCAGTGTTAACTGTGCCTGATACATCTGGCCAGCGTTATTTGCCATGGGATGGTATATTAGGTAGGATATGTATGTGAGATCATATCAAGTCGTTCAAACATCCAGATTTACATATTTCTGAATATTTTGCCTGTAACCCAAAGCACCATTTCAGAAATGGTTTGGATTTCTGTGTTACTGCAAAGCTTTGGTTCATTTTGCCTCCCACGTAAGTGTTTGTGGTCCCAGCTCAGAACAAGCACTCCCAAAGGGTTTGAATTGAAGTAGAGGGGGTAGCTTGTTGGCTAAGAAAATAAGATATAAAAAATTATGGAGGTGAGAAGGCAGAGTGAAAGCAAGAAGAGTTAGGCAGAGCACTCAATAGATGTGAAGCAGAGTTTAGTTTGGATGTGATCATGCTTATGGGTTCAAAAAATGCCCCTTTGTCCCACTAGGCACAGAAAACCTTAGCATGGACTTGCAAGTCATCTGCACAGCTAAAGCCACAAAGAAATTAATGAGGAAGTGAGAATGAAGTGGAGCTGCCGGGAGAGGTGCATTTAGAAGAGGGATGGAGGAACAGCTTTTGAAGTGCCTTGCAGGCACTAAGGTCTCTCAGAAGTAGAGGGAGTTTGGGGAGAGAGTGAGAGACTCCAGTTTGTACATGGTTTCCAGGAAGATCCATCTGCCTGGTACCTAGGCTATTCAGAGGGACCTTGACAGGCTGTGTGGATGGGCTGAGGATGACTGTGTGTGTTTCAATGGAGCCAAGTGTCAGGTCCTGCATTTTGGTCACAACAACCCCCTGCAACGCTACAGGCTTGGGGCAGGGTACCTGGAAAGCAGTCTGGCAGAAAAGGACCTGGGGGGTCTAGTTGAGAGGCAGGTGAATATGAGCCAGCAGTGTGCCCAGGTGGCCAAGAAGGCAAATGGCATCCTGACCTGTATTAGAAACTGTGTGTCCAGCAGGAGTAGGGAGGTGATCGTCCTCCTGTGCTCACCACTGGTGAGGCTTCACCTTGAGTACTGGGTCCAGTTTTGAGCACCTCAGTACAAGGAAGACATCGAGGTGCTGGAGCAAGGGCAGAGGAGGGCAAAGAAGCTGGTGAAGGGCCTGGAGAATAAGTCTTATGAGGAGACATTGAGAGAGTGGGGGCTGTTTAGTTTGAGGAGGAGGAGGTTTAGGGGAGACCTCATCACTCTTTACAACTATCTGAAAAGGACACCGTAGAGATGTTGGTGCTGGTCGCTTCTCACAGGTAATTAGTGACAGAAGCAGAGGGAAGGGCTTCAAGCTTCAGCAGAGTAGAAAGATTAGATTAGATTAGATTAGACATCAGGAAGAAATTCTTCCCAGAGAGAGTGGTCAGGCACTGGAATGGGCTGCCCAGGGTGGTGATTGAGTCACCATCCCTAGATGAGTTTAAAAGACTCTTAGGTGAGGTGTTGGGGATATGATTTAGGAGTGAACTTATAGAGCAGGGTTGATGGTTGGGCTCAATGATCTCAAGGGTCTTTTTCAACCTGAATGACTCTGTGATTCTATGATAACTCATAGTCTTGGGAGTGTGCAAACCAGGAGTCAGGAGAGATCTTTGTGGGAGAGGAGTGTGAGGAAATGTATGGCATGGCATCAGCAGGTGTGGACATCATTTGAGGAAGGCTGGCTGAATATTGCACAGGGGGTGAAGTAGGAAGGGCTTAGGCTAAAGAGCTCAGTCCATAACACAGCTTCATTAAAACCCAGTAGGCAAAGTCCAGGAGAGTGTGTTCTCACTAAGGAAAACTCAATTGTCACAGCAGGAAAAGAAAACAGTAGCATTGTGAATCCTGCTAGGGATTATTAGTGGGGAATACATTGCTGGAATGCTTTGCAGGCTCTGGGGAGGCACCGATAACACAGTCTGTTTTTATCCTGCATGTACCAGGCAGGAGTGTTGCACCTTCAGTGAGGGCCTGGGGGCTTCTGAGAGTGCTAAGAGGGTTTGTTCGGTCTCTAAGAGCATATCTGTGGTCTCTCGGATCGACTAGGCAATTAATGGAAGGAATTTGGTGAGCTAGAATGTTTGGGCTAGACCTGCCTGAGCCTTGCTGTCTGTGGGGACTACTTGGTATCCATTAAACCACAAGAGTTCTTCATTGTGTAGGAGCTGGACTGACACGAGACTGTGATCAATTGTGGCATTACTGCTATGAAAAACCCATAGTGCTTCCTGAACACAAATATTGTACCTTAAAGTAAGGTATAGATACTTAAAGTATCTCCTCAGTGAGAAGATGAGATAACTACAATCAAACTCTGAGCTGTTTGAATTTTACACTGCCAGGTTCCTCCTGGAAAATGCAGAAGTCATCTCCAATGTGCTCTGATCACAGAAAAACCCCTTACATTTGCAGACCTTAAACTATTTTTCTTAATTTTCTCCATTCAGCAAAAATGCAAACATAAAAATATGAGTGAAACAGAGCTCTTTGTGGCAAAGATCAGAATTTTGTTCCGTGTTTGCAGAGTCAGGGCCAGAGTGCTGGCCCTTAACAGCAGCTCCCAGGCGATGCCACCGTACAAGCCATAAATTTTTCATGTATTATTAACATACAGTCCCAATACCTTTGTAATTGCATTGCTCTGCAGAGTAAAATAACCCAAACTCTCACTGATTTTTGCTAAAATAGCAAGTTGCTTTGTCCTGGCAGCTTCTAGGCAATGTTTTGAAGGAACTGTGCAAAGCAGAGGTGAGTTTCCAAGTGACACACTCCGATGGTAGGAGATGAGAGATGGAAGGCTGCATGGGAAAGATTGATCCAGCCCACTTGTGTGTGTTTGCTAGAGCTTAGTCTTTAATTACATCACTGCACACTTTTCTCCATAATCAGATGCTGTGTCTGGAAGGAATATCAAGAGGTCATAGAATCATAGAATCATAAAATCATTAGGGATTGGAAGGGACCTTGAAAGATCATCTAGTCCAATCTCCTTGCAACAGCAGGATCACCTAGACCAAATCATTTAGTCTTTTCCTGTGCCCAAGGGAGGGATCAACTAGACTGAAATTATTTATGACAGATGTTTGTCTCACCTGTTGTGAGACCCCTTCCATGCTAGGAGCTCCATCAAATCCTAAGGCAATCTCTTCCATGGCCTCTTTCTCTTTAGCCTGGAAAGTTTTTCTAATGGCTAACATAGATTTCCTCCAGTGCAGTTTAAGCCCATTACTACTTGGCATCAACCCGGTGGACACAGAGAATTGCTTATCCTCTTCCTGTTTTTATCTTCTCTATGTGTGTTTGAAGGCTTCTATGATGCTGTCTGCTGTGGGTCTCTGCTGTAGATTAAACAGGAACTTTTTTGGTCTCTCCTGGTAGGTCATGTTTTCTAGTCTACTGATCATTATTATTAGTCTCCTCTGGATTTAGCAACAGTTTGTTGCTCTGTGCAGCTTGCTGCAGTTGATTCTTGAGAGACAGCAGATAGTGAGGGATACATCTCAGAGGGCACATATATATATATATATATGTAAACATTTTAAAATAGGTGTGAAACCTTCCATTTTCTAAGCAACAAAGACGCAGACAGTGACTGAACTGTTTCAGGATTTCAAGTAGGTGAAGTTTCTTGACATCTTGGGTTTTCATCCTGTGTGGGAATAGGTGTCTTCAAAACTCACCAGTTATTTCAGAACAAAAATTCATTTTTCAGAAGCACTACAGCTGTCCCCAGATTCTGATGGTGATAAATCTCCTCCAGCATTCTTCAGATAGACTGAAGCCTCATAGGGCTGACAATCATGAAAGAACAGGTAGAGTGAACACTTTCTGGAAAGGGACAGTAATCTAGGCTCTTCCACTTTTGTGGCTGTGAGTAATGATGACTCTTGAGGTAAGTAAAAGTGCTGTTTCATTCACTTTTCTGTTCTCTGCTCCATAGAAGCAAAAGGCTACAAGGCTTCTTTCACTGCCTTTTAATTAGCTAGGCAGGAGAGCTTTTTGCTTCACTGGCCAGACAGCCTGGGTGTGCTTTGGGTGTCGAGATACCCCTGTTGTATGCAGTTGAGGGTGATGAAGGAAGCCCAGCTTTCTGTCCCATGAAAGGCTGTGCCTCAGTGCAGTGATGAGCTGGGACGAGAGGTCTCACAAGGTGAGCCAGAGGATCAGCACTACACTAGATTCTGTGTCTGTGGGTTGTGACGTTTTGTGTGGGAAGAGTTTTCACTCAGGCTTTTGCTTTACTGATTGCCTTTATTCTTTGCCCTCCTGTAATTCCACATAAGATGAAGACTTATTTCTAGGTTCCTGATCCCTTTGTGAAAGCTGACAAGCACTGTTCTGTAGCTCTTGCTCACATCTACCTTCTCTGCTGAGGTAGGGCACAGCACTCTTGTTCCATTAGCTCCCAGTTCCTCCTATCTGCTGCCTCACTTTCCCCCAGCAAACCTGGGGACGACCAAAACATTTCTATCTCTTCATGATTCTTTCTCTATAATTTCTTTAATTTCCAGTGAGTTTTACATCAATTCTATCACTAGGTTATTCTCAGCCTCTCCCTTTTGCTGATGCTTAGAATCATAGAATCATTAGGGATTGGAAGGGACCTTGAAACATCATCCAGTCCAATCCCCCTGCCAAAGCAAGTCATAGAGTCAGTCAGGGTTAGAAGAGGCTTCTTTGCCTCTTCCCCAAAGTGTGTCACTGGAGAATTTAGAGCACTTTTCCAGGTGTCTCATGACAGCAACATCTCTCACCACTACACAGAGCCCTCTCATTGCAGGCTCCCTGGCAAATCTTTTACCACACAAGGTGCAGTAACTCCCGCTGCAAAGCTTTGGACAAGCAAAGACTGAGGTGATGGGTTTGCTCAGGGTGCCCCTACAAGTCTTCTTAGAGGACAAATGAGAAACTTAAGCTGCGAGAGTTATTCTCCCTGCTGCACATCTTAGTTCTGTGCCCCTATCAAACCCCTCATCCCCTTCAGCAGATAAAATGTTTGCCTGCTGTCACTTCTATAATTTCTAGTGTTTGACTTTTGAACTCTTAAAAATCAATTAGCAGCATCTGTTCTGCTTTCTCTAGCCATCAGTGTGGCCATGATTACAAATTCATGAACAGGCTGCTCTTAGCCTGTTCCCCTACACCGTTGCACACATTAGTGCTCCCTGGGAATGGGGCCATTTGCTGTGACATGCTGTCAGCTGCCTCAGTGACTGTAGCCTTCCAGTAGTCCCTGATGCTGAAAGAGGGTGAAAAGTGTTCCCAGTACTTTATGCCACGTGGGCTTTCCAGAGGTGTTTCAGCCCCAATCATATTTGTGGTAAGTTTGGTTAGAAAGCTTGTGTGATGCTGTCCCTTGCTCAGGACAGAGCAGCACCATGCCTAACCTTGGCTGGGAAAGTTCCCTCAGGATGTGGGAAGGAGCAACAGAAAGGAAAAAAGTGTTTAGAAAAGAACAAAAGAAAGAAAAAATGAAGTTTGTTTTATCTAAAAAAAGAAGGGGACCAAGATGCCTTTAGACATCTAAATCATTCCTGATAAAAAGGACATTGCAGCAGGTTGCTTTTCATGTTCACAGGAAGCAGAGAGAAGAAACCTTGCGAAGTTTTGAAGCGAAAATATTTTGGTTAAATGTGTAGAGAGCTGTTAGCGCGGCGACGCTTGTTTGCTGAAGGACACATGGAGAAATGTCAAACAGCGCTGGGTCTAAATCTATCTCATCCTGCCGCAGAGATGGTGGATGCCATAAGCGATCTCTTGTGGTTCTCTGCCAGCCTACATTTCTGTGATTAGATGAACCCCCTTCTCACAAGAGACTGCTTATTTCATAGGAAATAAAAACTGGGTTATGGACAAGCTGATCAGCAAAAACTTCAAACCTGGCCCAGTGAGGACATAATTTCTGCAAGCTTCTACCATGTACCTTTTGTGTGAGCGGGCAGCTGGCACATGAAGGCTATTCTGGATGGATGCAAACAAAAGCCCTTATCGAAGCACTTAGCACCTCCTGCAGTCTGCAGTTTTGAAGGGCTGATGCACACCACAGAGACTCTGAAGGCACTGAAACTTTTGATAACTTTTTGGGCCTGGTCTCAAGTATTTTTGTGCCTTAGAAGAAATATTCACTGCCAATCCTTTGTGCGCTTCAATAGTGGAGGGGAGAATAGGACTGAAAATCTGATCGTGGCTTTTAGTAGTGGGACTGACCAGTCCATGAACAACCAGTGTGAATCAAGTACCTGTTACATTACACAGAATCACAGAACATTACAGATTGGAAGGAACTTTGAAAGATCATCTGGTCTGATCCACCCACCACAGCAGGATCACCTAGATCAAGTAGCACAGGAACGTATCTAGGTGGGTTTTAAAAGTCTTCAGAAAAGGAGAACTCCACAACCACCCTGGGCAGCCCGTTCTTGTGCTCTGTCACCCTCACTGTGAAGAAGGTCCTTCTCATATTTATTTCCTAACAAAAGAGAGAATTTAGACTGCTTCATTTATTTAATTTTCTGAAGAATGATCTTTAAAAATAATGAAGAATGTAGGGTTGTGAGGTCAAAAAATGTCTTCTCTGAAGGCCTTCCTCTGCCTTTGGAAGGATACTTGATGGTTTGAGACGGTGTCCTCCCTATGTTGTCTGGTGTGCAACTGAGCAAGGCTTTCTGATCACTTGCACTTGCATGCAGAGGTACATTTGCCTCCCTGAGGTGGAAGATACTGCCTTAGGTCAGGTTCTGCTCTCTGTGTGTAGTTTTGGCACCTTGACAGTGTGTCCAGGGACGTGAGAAAGGAAATGTTTTTTTATCCCACTGACTCCTTTTTTGGTGAGACAAGACTGCATTGTTTTTGCCAATCAGTCTTGTTTTGCTAATTTCCCTGTGTGCATGGGGATTTATGACTCATTGTCCCTGAAGAGAAATGGCACAGGAGTTTGTTTAAACCTACTCAGAGTTAGTAACTGAGTCTGTTCCCATAGAACCAGTTTTTAGAAGGCTATAGCTTCACTTAGGGCGGAGGAGCCGTTCTGGATTTAGACACATATGGCTGAAATTAGGATAGGAGTCTGTGAAGGCATCCTCTCCTGTGCTTGTGGAGCGTTCATTCTGGACATTGCTCTAAGAGACCATAATTCCTGAATCCCCTACTTCTCGTTACGCAGCAGACCTGCATCAAGGAATACATATTTTATGGATACCCTACTCCCAAGTGAGTGTCCCTTACATACCTGATCTAGGTCACATCTGATGGCTCTGCTGATGACCCTGATTCCATCAGACAACCAGATGGCTTTATCTGTGTGCCTGTGCTGCATCCACTGTCAGGATTTGGCCTGGCTTCTCACTGTTGCCCAGGATGTAACGGTATACGTTTGTGGCTAATTTTGGCCACAGTAGTCGTATGCTGACTCCTAAGGGGAAGGACAGATCTAGGTACCACAGAAAGCTGCTTTTTATCAGACGATAAATGAAACAATCTTTCTGAAAACATCTCCTACATGAATCTTGTGGACATGCTGATCAAACGGTGTATTTGCTGACTGATTGTATCAGGCCATTAGATAAGATTACTGCATCCTGCAATAATGAGCTAGTCCATCTCTTTGACCAAGGAGGACACTAGCTGGACATCTCCTCCTACATACGGTATATTATGCCTGTATAGGCTGTTTACTTTCTTTGCCTCTTGCTAAAGATGTTTCTGTCTATGTTTGCTTGAATTCTGGAGTGTATTTGTATGATTCATGAGCCTGCAGAAAAATATTCTGGCTCTCCTCCACCAGGCCCTACTCCTTGGCTACCGGAGGGAATTCTTACGGTGTAACAATGACAGCTTCTTGGAGAGACCTTGTCCTCTGATGCAAATCAGATACTGGAAAATCTAGAGATCTTTATTAAGCCTAGGCTGTAGTTAGAATGCCTCCTACCACTTCAGTACTGGTGTAGCTGATGAGGGTGATAGTAGCCATCTGACCTTTACCAGGGTTGCCAGCGTGACTCTTTTCTGTCGGCAACCCTTGTGAACTGTGCCCAGTGCCCAGTGTACTAATGTGGTAACATCATCCAGCCACTGGAGAAGTCTGCTCTCGCCTTGGTTGCCCTCTGAATGAGACCTCCAGTCTGCAGCTTTCTTCCAGTTCACTGTTCCGTGCCACACAGGGAATGGGATCACCGTTCGCACTCGCTGCATGTACACAGTCACCTCTCGCATGTTATCATCCAGTTATGGACCTGGGACCGCTCTGCAGGGAGGTGCGTGAACGCTAACCAGAAAGGTGACTCCTACCCCAGAGTGGTTACACTTTAATTAGAAGACAAAAGGCAGCAGATGGGTACAGATGGACCAACGGGGGAGTACAAGGGAACAATCAGACAACATTAGTCAGCATGGTAGGCAGCAGGCTTTACACACCAACTGCCTAACTCTTGCGAAGGCTTTGATAGGCAGCAGAGAATTATAACCAGCTTTGTACAGGCTTATGGGGGCCTCACTGAGCGTGTGAAGAGCAGAAGGGAAAAAGCAGCTAAAGGTGCTTTTGCTTGCTTGGGTTGCTGTGGCTGAGAAGGGGCAACAATTAAAAAATACACAGTTCTGCTGGGAAAATTCCAGTCTTGACATCCAAGGGGATAATCCTAACTTTACAGAGAATGAAAAAAACCTGTGATAAGGACATGTCTTGTGATGCAGCACAGCATCTCGGTGCAGAGCTGATGCACTAGTCCCAGAGCCATGTTGCTTCTAGTTAAAAATCCTCCTGCTTGTCACCAGCTTGGAGGTTTCCATGGCATGTCAGGTGTTCCTGTGAATCTCTGTCCCTTTCATCCTGAGCACTGACTGTTGGAATTTGTTATCCCGGCATGTGGACAGTAAACAGCCATGTCTTATTGCAGGCGATAGCTGAACTGCTGCAGGCAGATGAGCTTTTAAGCATCAGCACAGTAATTAAATATTCCTATCACAACACAGTATTGAGGATCCATCCTGTCATCCCTGATCAGTTCACAGCATCCTCAAAAAACCCAGGAAAGGTTGTTGGATTTGGCTAGAAACTAAAGAAAAAGCATAGCTGCTGTTTCATTCTTTTGGTGCATGAGAACAAGTTAATATTTCTTTTTGAGTCCATACTGAAAGGCTTTCTGACCCGAATAAATGACATCATTTAAATGTAGTAAAAGCCATTTTGTATTATAGACTAGTATAGAAAGAAAAATATCACATGAAAATGAAATTTTCTAGAGCTTTCGTTTTGTGCAGCACCGCTTTTAGCAAAGTGTGTCATTGTGTGAAGCTCAAGTGATATATGCTGGCATCCTAGGGATTCTCTCCCTTGCCTTCTCTTCCGGCCAAAACTCTTCTCTACTTTCAATCTGAGCACAAGAATGACCTTTTCTCCTGGGGTCAAGTTACAAGTGAACTGACTACTTCTCAGCCCAAGAGTTGCACTGCACTCAGGAGTACACCAGGCAGGTTGTGTGTGTTGTAACACTGGATGGACCTGCAGTGCAGCAGACTTCACTTTCCCTTGCTTTGTTCCCAGCCACATGCTGGAAATCGCTTCGGGGAGTCTGCAGCAGCCAGAAACCGCAAAGTTTGCCCCAGTGCCATTGAAAAAGGCAGTTTGTTTCCATAGCTTATGGGGGCCAGGCTGTGCAGTGAGAAGAGACCTGAGGAAAGCATGGGAATTTGGGCAGCTTTAAGATTTGAAATTCTTGAAGAGATGAGGGCGGAGAGGAAGCAGCCAACCGAACTGAGTCTGGAGAAAGTGCTAGCAGAGCTTCTGCTGAAGGAGACTCACATTGAGTGAACATGCCCGAGGTGCCTGAGGGTGTGTTTTCATCTGTTCAGTTGAATTTACTTGAGACCGTCTCATGTCGACGATGTCTTTGCTTGGTTTGTGAATCTTCTGCTTATTCTGTTTTTATATTTCCTGACTGTTATTAACTGGAGGGTCTCTTTTGCTTCTGTGGGGCTTGAAAGAAGGGAGGTGCTGCTGTGCCCTCATTTGCATATTCATAGGACCCTACACTTTCCCCTCCTTTTTTTTCCCCCTTCCTCCTCCTCGACCCCATTTGAAAATCTTTTTTTTGCTAGAGTTTAGCAATTTGCTTTTCCTGGAGTAAAAGTCTGGCCACATCTGCTTCTGAATGCATTTGATATAAATACTTATTAATACGAAAAAGCTCAGACTATCTCTTAGTAAGGAATAGCTTGTTTATTGTGTCTTTGGCTTGGATTCTCTCCTCTGGTGTTGGTTCTCGACAGTATTTCTGTGCTCAGTTCTCACATGCCTTGCTTTGGGTTTGAATCCTGATTGCGTGTGGTTGATCTGGCTTGTTGCTGTCCTGCATCTTGGCAGTATTTTTTATCTAGACCAGGATGGTCTTCTCCCCTGTGGTGTCCTTCACATTGTCCTGTGTTAACTTCTCTGGTGCTTTTCATGGGTACCTAACTGTTAAAACTGTAGTTACAAAGGGAGCTACCGTGTGCTTGAGTTACTCCACTGCTCATGAATTCTGGCATGAGTTTGGTGTCATCGATTTGAGCGTGCAATATGTTCAGCGTAGTTTGTTTTCCCTCAGCTTGAACTGTGTTTTCTCCAAGTCTGTAATTTTTTCAGACTGCCTTTGGTAACATTAGATCCTGGCACTCACTCTTTCGTTGCCCTGTAGTGGTGTCTGAGTTGCTGTCACTATTCTTTGGCCTTTCTTCCGGTGAAAGGCTCTGGCACCTACCGACCTGAGCTGATTTCGAAAGCGTGCTGGGGGTTGAATTGTCTTCTGCTGAGTCAGCAGGTTGCCACCCTTGTTTAATTCCCTTCCCCCAGACTAGCTGCATTCTGCAACGTCTCCCCACCATGCCAAGGCTGGAAGATTGTTTGACAGCCTTTTTCTTGTTCCTGTTTAAGCTTTCGACTTGGTCTGCATTTTGTGTGACGGTTCCTGGTGCTTGTTTCCCTTAGGTTTATTTCCTCGGCTCCTGTACATGATGATGACTTACATTTCTATTGTTCCTTCCTTCGAGAACGATCCTAAGCGCTCTGCAAAATTAACACACAGGCAACATTTCACTATGAGTAACGTTCAGCCGCTAGTGTGGTGGAATGGGGTTAGGCTGTTTAATGATGCAAAACAGCGCCGCACCGCCATGTAGAGTGAGAAAGAGGAGTCTCAAGTGGAAGGAGGGGAGGAATTTTTATCTTGACTCTGGCAAATTTTGTCCCCAGAGTCTCTTTTAGGAGAAAATGACATGGATCATTAAAGAACAGGAGTGACAAGGCCAGTGTCCTTCCGTTTCCAGCCGATAACACTCTTTGCCTTAGACATATTTTGGGAGGAACGAACTAGTCTGTGAAAAAACATCATCTGGGTACAATGAAAATATTAATTAATTTTGGTCAGATAGAGAGGATTTGGTTTGGAAGTTTTATTGCTGCAAATAAAAACTGATATTTTGCTCTTTTCATGTAGACTCACAAAAGCCTTTAGATACCATTCACTGAGGCAACGTGGAGGAGGAAATGGCAGCATCTTCCCCCAGATCGCAGAGCCTTGTTAGCCAGGCAGTGAGGACAGACTCCTAGGTAATGGAAAAACTGCGTTCGAATCCCCGCTGCCTGACTCAGAATGGAGGTTTAAACTGCAGTCTCCATAACCTCTCAGGAGACAGGTCTAGCCCTTGGGGCTGGGATTCTTTTGTAATTTTTTTTTATTCCTTTTTCACTTGAAACTCCCTTGCCAGTGAGTAATCAAAGTGTTTTTGCAGGTGTCTGTTTGGATCCAAATTTCTGTCACATTTATTAAATGTGTCTGATGCAACAGTTTTGTTTGTTGAATGGGCGCGGATTAGGGGAAAATTCAAAAAGGAAAAGAAACCTGGGGTAACGCTGAAGCAGCACATTTAAGTTATTAAAATTGCTTTGAAATAACCATTTTTTGCACATCTTAGTCAGAACACCTGTTTTGGTCAGTGTTGGAGTCTGAGGGGCTGGCCCTTACAAAACGGGAAGCTGTGCAGCAGGGCAGCCTGCAGCCCACCACGTAACGGGTTGGTGCACACTGTGCTGCTAATACTAGAAGGTGCTCCTGATCCCTTTGTTCTTCCAGTAGATCCACCCTGGTATTATGTAATCCTATGGGTTTTGTGAAGAAGTAGTGTGTGCTGGTAAATCACCTTAGACTGGGTGCAGGACTGGACAGCAGAGGTGTATTGTGAGTTTTCCAGTCTAAGCAGTGTCGTATGACAGTCTCTCCGCCCAAGACGGGAGATCTGGGAGTAACAGAGAGAGGCTTTCTTCTGCAGTCTGCTGTCTGAGAACAGCCTCTGTGTGCTGAGTTTAACTGTTTGCTCCAAGTATCATCCGGGTGTTTTAAGAATTTGTGATTGCTCAGGTCACTTCTTTCAGGCCGGCACTTTACTTTCATTCTTTGGTATAAGTCAGAGCTATTTGTTTTCCTTCTTAGATGCGTGCTCGTTTTTATTGAGGCCAGAGTTTTTTGCATTGCTGCATTTAATTATGTTTGCTTTGTGAAGGCTGCTGGGATTATGTCAGCATCTGGTTCCTGTAGCTTTTCTGCCTTTGATAGGGGCTTCCTGTGGACAACTGCTTTCTGTGAGCTTCTCCTGTCTATAGATCAGCCTGTATGTGTAGTTTCCATTATGCCTTGTCTCTTTTCTTGTAGCTAGGTGCTGTTTGAGGTCTCTGTTTTCAGAGGGGCTGAGGAACAGAACCATAGAGCTCACTGTGTGTCTGCATTTGAACAATTATTCTCATCTGTGCTCTCCCATATTGGGTCCCAGGATAAGCCTGTGTGTGTACATGCTTTCCTGCTCATTGCCCAGACACCTTGCTCCAACCTGGGACTAATGGAAACACTATCTTACAAATAAACATTTTAAATGTACAGTCTAGTAAAAACTGCACTAAGGACTTCCTCCATTAAGAAATCCCCTGCCTCAAATAAACAGTCTTAAGTATTCCCAGGGTTTTCTGTGCAATGTTACTTGAACTTTAGTTAAAATCTGCTTTCTCTGGGTAGTCTGTGTCTTACTGGACTCTGCCTGATTGCTGAGGATAGATTTTTTGCAGCCAAGTAGGGAGTGTGATAAGTTTCTGCAAGTGCTTGATAGGGATAATCAATAAGGAAAATAAGGTCTTCTTTAGGACAATCCAAGTAAGTGCAATTAAAAAGTAATGGCAAGGCAGGAGATAGAGCAGTAGTGCACTTGGATTGAGAACCATGGATCACTGTGTTCTTTCCAAAGAGGCAAAATAACTGTCTGAAGAGTGTGTTGGGAACCTGGTTGCTGCAGCTGCTGACTATGGGACAGCATAGACTAAATGGGACGGACGTGGAAAGGACAGACATGTCTGTCTCTGGATTACGAGCAGCAAAATCCTCGCTCTCTCAGAGATGCTCTCCTCCCAGATGCCCTGTCTGCCCTCCTAAGAGGAGGAGCATGGAAGAAATTTCCCTTCTGCTTGATGGGGTGAGGCCCTGTTTGTGCCATGACAAAGGGAGAAGGCTGAGAAGACCTTGCACCCTCAGTAGCCCAGCAGGTCTCTCTGTTGCCCGCCCTGCGCCTGCGCGGGTGGAATTTTCCAGGAGCGTCCTCCTCCGCCACTGCCATCGCTTTGTAAACTCCAAGAAACGCAATTCATGAAAATGCATTCTTAGCACACAGCTGACACGGTCAACATCTGGCTTCCAAAGAGTGCTGTGAGAGATTTGAAATTGCTGCACTGTGGAAAAAATGACTTGGGGTAATTATAGATACCTAACAATGCTATTTAATTTCTTCTGCCGTGTCTTTCCTACATAGTGTGTCTGGTAATGCTTCAGTGAGCTGAGTAGTTCTGACAGAGGGCAGTGAGAGGGGCAGGTAAGGGAGAAAAAAGTCCCCCATGATTTCAGTCAAGATCTGAAGTGAGGGAAATATGAGAGGAGAATTAGATATTTTCAAGTCCTTGTCCAGAAAGGAGGACCTTTACCTGTTTTGTGCATTGACTGGAAGGAGGAGGAGGGTGTGGAGGGTGGCGAGGGAAGCTAAGGAAGACAGAACCACCAAGCACAGACTCAAAGGATGTGGGGAGCTCAGTACGAAGCCCCGTGGGAGCTGAGGTGCTGCTTGACCCCACTTTGGCTGAGTAGTCTCAGTGCTTTGGACCACAGGGGAAAGGGAGGTGAAACATACGAAGCTGGGCCTGTGATCAGTGGTGGGGCTGACTGCTCCAGGACATATTTCAGAGTGGATAGAAGTCAGACCCCTGCTCAAAAGCACCTTTGATTTCTCTGATACAGAGTGAGACTGCAAAGACCAACCTCAGCAGGCTCAAGTGAGGACAAGCTTGGATCGCAGCAAGGTCTTATATCCACTTCAGCAGCTCTGTCACCCTGTTGTTACTGCAGTCCAGAGGTCCTGCACAGGCTGTGCAGACGATACTGTTCCTGGCAGTACAAAGCCAGCTTCAGTGGTAACCTGTCCCCTAAGCAGTGAGCACGTTCCTTGGTGGCGGCTGCACCAGAGAGAGCACTGGAGAGGGGGGTCTTAAGAAAAGGCTCAAGGGCCAGACAGGAGAACCCATGTGGAGGTCAGAACATGCTCTAGGAAAAGTCCTCAAAGGCTAAGTGGCATCTGTGAAGCAGCACAGAGGACAGAACTGGGGAGCAGCAAGGAAAAGTAGAAGTTGGGAACATTAGATATGAATTAGTGTCAAGGTGGAGGCACCCAGAGTAAGGAGCTTTGGGGTATATTGAACCTTTCTGTAGAGCCCAATAGGAGGAAAACTGGTTTTTTTGGGAGGGTCATTTCATTTGGCCTGCAGTGCAGCCAGGTTTGCAGTGGATGGACCAGGATGCAAAGATGGACTCACCATCCCCGGAGGTGTTTAAAAAATATACAGATGTAGTGCTGAGGAACACAGGTTAGTGGTGACCTGGCAGTGCAGGCAAATGGTTGGACTGGCAGATCTTAAAGGTCTCTTCCAACCAAAATGATTCAGTGTTTCTGTGATTCAGTGAACATGAAGCCCGCATCTCAGTCCCCTGAGATGTGTGCTACCTTTCTGCCCTTGTGCTGGGTGCTGTGTCTCACCTCAGTTGCCGGCTCCAAGACAATTACAGTTGTGCAAAGGTGAAGTGAATGTTTTATAGAGGGATGATGGAAGGTCAGCAAGAGTCCTCAAGCTAAGAACTTGATCAATTGTTGCAGCATCTACTGGTCCCCTGAAGGCAAGCTCTTAGTATAAATTCATTTAGGGAAACACACCAAAAGATATATAATGAAGATATTAATATTATCCTGGGAGAAGCACTAGTTAAGACTCATCTCCCTACCATGCTCATCGGGGCTTGGGTCAGTGATATGTAATCTGAAGGGCTGTTGCTGCTGATGCATTGACAGTACTTAAGCACAAGCTTTGGGAAAGAGGCCTGCATGTACAGACTCATCTGTTAGAGTGACTCTGCCCCAGACCAACTTGTATTGAGCTAACTTGCAGAAAATCCCCTGACAGGTTTCTTTGGTAGGAAAACTATTCCGTTAAAACACACTTTTCTTATGAGGTGCTTGTTTTCCTTGAGACAATCCAACTTCTTGTAAGGAAACTGAAAAGTTTGGAAAGATACAGTGCGGCACCTTGTGTGATACAAATGGGTACAATTGATTTATTTCCTTTGTTCTGAAGTTTTGGAATACTATTTAAAATTTTTCAGCAAAAGAAGCAATGTTGGAGACCTCCTCTCATTTATATTCAAATGGATATTTTTGCATGTTTCAGGAAGCCAGAAATACAAACCAGATGATTCTGGTATTAAAAAAAGAACATACTCTTAGCCAGTGTACCTCCTTCAGAGGAAATTACCATCTCTCTCTCTGCTCCAGAAGGTTCTGTGGTGATAAATGTGAAGTTGTGCAGATGCTGAGGGAATAACCAAACTTTGATCTCTGAGAGAACAACTAGGGATGGATAACAGTTCAAGGTCGAGATACTGAACAAATCTGAAGCTGCAATCTCTTTCCCTGTGCAGGGCTTATGAAGGGGGTAGTGAGCACAACTGTGTGTCAGGAAGAGCATAAAACATACTGGAATGAGGTATAAGAATTAATGATTAATATTGTAGACAGCATCACCACTTCTCAAGATGGTTTCTAAAAATGTTGGCAAAAAAGATGTGTTCTATTCTTGAAAAGCCTCTCTCACAGGCCACCTAGACACTATCCTCTACAGTGTCATGCAAGCCTTGTGTGTTTTCCTTGCTGCCTCGTACCTTCTCTCTCTCCCACTTTACTCCAGAAACTGCTCTGTTGCTGGAAACCAGGCTATACTGAGAAATAGTGATGATGTAAAACTGGTAACGTGTTCCTGACCCAGACCCTCTTTCTGGGCCCCAAGCACCATCCTCTGGTGGATCGGGACAGCAGTCCTTGCCTGCTTCTTCATGTGAGGTCTGCATACCCAGGAAAGCTTCTTATATTTTCCCAGCATTGCCCCTCCAGTCACTGCTGGACAGGACACTAGTGCGAAGCTCAGCAAAGCCAGAACACAAAGACAGCCAAGAAGTGGGCAAGGGGACTTGAAGGGGAAGGGTTAAAAGAAATAACTCTCATGAGATCTGTGTTGAAAGCGGTGTGACCGCATCCTTCGTTACAAATTCATATTTTGGGTACGAGACTAAACCAAGGTTATTTCTGCTTTGAATTTTGATGTTATTGGTCATCCGTTTCTGCAGCACTTTGCAGAGCAGTGAACTGGATGCTGCCACGTGGCCAGTCAACTATCTACCTGCAGCATAGTACTGACAGTGCTGGAAGCTGGAACTGGCTTCAAGGATTTTCTGACATCACCTTGACCTCTGTAGAAAGGGGCAGAGACAGATTACCAGCCTCCAGTGAGCATACCCAGGGAGTACCGCAGCCACCTATCTTCCAAAGCAGATGAGCTCTCCTGCCTGCGAGAGGCCCTTCATTGCAGGGGAAGGTGGCTGCTGAGTCAAACTCACGTCTTCTATTAACACTTCTGTTCTGCTTCCTTCATCTACTGGGTGGCTTGAGGTAATTGCTTATCTGCACAAGGGCTCTTGGTGTGGAGAATAACATTGCTTTGTGAGTGTGATGGGCATCTCTTGGGGAGTATTGCAGGCTGAACCTTGTCTGGAAAACAAAAGCACTAGACAATGCTTTAATTCAGGAGCCTGGATGGCCAATCTCCAGGTACTAGGGTCTCCCATCTATTTTGTGTTGGACAAGAAATAGTAGCACTCTAGTTGTCTGAAAACATTTCGTTTTATTTTACTTGTGTTTTGTGCCTTTTTTGCTGCAATAATGACTGGGGGACTAATGTCTCTTGCTGCAGGTTGCCACAGAGCACTCTAGAGGAGCCTGTGCTGGTCTTAGTGAGGTTAAGCCATTTCATTGAATAATGCTCACACACTGACACTGAAGTACATCTCTCTTTCAGTGGTGAGCCTAGAACCTACCTTCTTGTGCATTTCTGGTGCAGCCAAAAGCACTGATTTCATTCTCTAGGGCCCTCTGTGGCATTTGAGACATCCCAAGTATTTATCTTCAGCCTGGATTGAAATTAGCTAGGCTAATTGAGCTAAAAATCTGTACATGTAGCTTAGTAGTGCTGTAATCTTGGCACAGGATGCTGGATACCGATACTTTCTTCCATGCCCTAGACAAAACACAGACGAAGGTTGTTGACCTTTAAGACAAGTTGTACTGCCTCTTTGCTCAAGCTGTTTCTGAGGAGAATGGCAGAATGAGGAGGTGTCGTGGATGTATTTCTTCTTTATGGGCTGTGGAGGTCTCTAATGTCATTTTCTGACCTTGTGTTAATTGGAAGTGTTTCCATGTATGCTTTTCAATTTCACTGCTATTGCACTTGGAGAGATTGAAATAATACACAATACAGTGTGGGAAATAAATAAAACCAATGATCTTAGGAGGTCTGGCAAGTCTTATGTCTGTGGTGCCTGGTGCCTCCTTGTTAGCTAATAAAGTATTTGTCCTTTCTCTGTCTTCTCTTTCTGGAGAGTGTTCTTGCAGGATGTCTCTTGCACATGGCAAGCACCAGGAGTCATAGAATCACTATGGAATTTGGAAGGGACCTCGAAAGATCATCTAGTCCAATCCCTCTGACACAGCAGGATCACCAAGTCACACAGGAACACTTCCAGGCAGGTCTTAAATGTCTCCAGTGAAGGAGACTCCGCATCCTCCCTGGGCAGCCCATTCCAGTGCTCTGTCACCCTCAGTGTGAAAAAGTTCCTTCTCATATTGATGTGGAACTTCCTATGTTCTAGCTTACAACCATTGCCCTTCATTCTATCAGTAGATGATGCTGAGAAGATCCTGGCTCCATTCTCCTGACACCCACCCCTCACATATTTATAGACATTAATGAGGTCACCCCTCAGTCTCCTCTTCTCCAAGCTAAATACTAAGGGATGGGAGAAAGGACAGTGAACATGGGGGACACTTCAACAGGGGGAGAAGCAGGAAGGTAGCAAACAGTGAAATATGCAATGTATGAAGTGACAGTTCAAAGCTCAAAGGTTTGTTGACTCCATTGTTAATCAAGAGGTCAAAAGAGAGGGGATCTATCAGAAAAAGTGGCCTTTGTCTGGGCTAGAAAGATGTTTCTAATTTCCTAAAGAAAAGAAAGATGACCGATGGGCAGCTTGTGCCTGGTCCCAGGAAATGGGACATGATCAATAAGGGAGGAGCAGCACAGTAGTCTGTAGGGCGACTCAATGCCTTACACTGCAGTGGTGCATGAGGTCAAGTTACCCCTTTCGCTGGTGCAGCTGCAGAAGGAGGAAACTTTCTGGCTTGCGGATGGACTGATCTACGCAGGCAGCTTTTAGCAGTGCTTGTTGAAAGGCTTGCTTCACCTTGTGGAGATACTTTTCTTCCTGTTTGTATCATGGTCATCCGGAGGTACTTGCAGCTGTGTAGCCACAGCTATGGAACAAGACTTCAGATCAAAGCTCACAGCAATGTCCCATATCTCTTGTAATTTGCCACATGCAAAGGAAACTCCTAAACTGTTTTAATGCCGTGCTCACAAACTTTATTTGATGATCCCTTTCCTCAATCCACTTGAAGGAGTCAAAATTTTGTTTACTTTGATTTCCATCTTCACCCTTTTGATGATATGGTTTACAAAGGGGTGTATTTCTTGCATAAATTAGTTCAAGATACATTGTTCAAGAGTGAAAATTTCCTCCACTGGTACCCCCACTACCAGTGAATTTATTTATTTGAGAAAAGAAAAATCATGCCATTTTGTAACTGTCTGACCTGAAGCCATGCTGAGTATCTGTGCATTTTTGACCTCTGGTCTTGGGCAAGCATCCCTGGTTTATTAAATGTTTTGCAGCAGGTGATGCTGGACTTCTCTAGGTCCTTCTGGTAGCACCTCTGCAGTCTGTGGTGTGTACAATGTGATACAGACCAGTTCATTCCTTCTTATCTTTAATGTGTGTACAAACACCACATGAGAAAGCTGAGGGTGGGGAGACTGAGCTGTCCTTGGGACAGTTTCCCTTCCTTTCCCTTCATATGGGTGGAGAAGCCGCCTTTCTTGGATGCTGAGGAAGAAGCACTTCTTCCTCAGCAGCTGAAGTAAACTTTATCAATAGAAGGTAGAACAGAAAAGTACTTTCTGGAAGAAGGTGTTAAATCCTAAAGATCTCCTTCAATCCAAGTCTCTGCCACATGACTTCATGGTGAACACAGCTCAGGGGGCTTTCACTGGCGAGGACAAATAGTGGGATTTTGTCTGCAGCTGCCGAGGAACCTCTGCTGTTTCGATGGGCTTTTCTCTCTGTGGCTAGAAGCGCAGCATCTCCACGGCAGGTTATGAGTTCACTGGGTTTTGATAGTGACAGTAAATGATGGTGGAGACTTCAGAGTGGTTCAAGATAGAGCATCTCGTTTTCCCAGTAACAAGGTAGGACCGCTTTTGCTTATGCTCTCTGGAGAGCAAAATGAACTTGATCTCCACACAGTCATTCCAGGTTCCTCCACAGATGCTGAGAACAGTTTAAAATGCTGGTGGAGCTATCTGAGTGTCCAGTGATGTGGACTCAGAGGACAAGGCCTCATCCCTCAGATATTTTAAGTGTGTGGATCCCTGGGGCTCAGGAAAAGAACAAAAACTTTGTACTAGAAACAAGCACTTTTCTGGCAGAATTTTGTATTGGAAAGTTTGTTTTTCCAGTGTTTCCCTTAGGCCAGGAGAGTCAGCAGTAAGTAAGAGGCAGACTTACTTGTGGAATGGCTTAAACATAATTAAATCAGCCAGCCTCCTCATCAGTGTTCTGTCTTTAGAGAAAACAGTCCAAGTTTTTAGTTTTTGGATGGTGTTTTTTCTCTGTTCTCTTTGCCATCTTGTTTTGGCTGCTGTCTGGGACATTTGCTCCACAGTTAAAGATCTCAGGCAGCTAAAAATTGCCAGATGTGAATGTCTGATGCAGCAGTCTTGTGTCCTACTTGAAACTTCTCACTGCCCAGCCTAGCCTCTGTTTTTGCCTGCTGCTGCACCTAGTACATCAAGTGTAAGTCCAGAGACAAACCTCAACATGGCTGGGAGCAAGCAGTGGTTTGCAGTCGGCTGGAATCTAGACCTGTTTCCCAGGCTGTAGATGCACGTGTGGGTATTTGTGCTTAACAGGTTACATGTGGAGGTGCACTGGTCCTGCACACATTTCTAAGTGTGAGTTTGAGATACCGGTCCTTGCAGTGTGTGTGTAGCACTGACTCTTTCTCTAGGTGTGTGTGTGTGCGCACACACACACCTTCACTTGAGTGATAACCTGTGTCACAAGAGCTTTTACTGCTGCTGTAACTCCGCGTGTCCTTGGTTTTGCTTCTTTCTAATCATTGCCACTGCCACTTTGGGAGGGCTTGCTGATCCTGGGAGTGATCAGTCCTTTACTCATCACCGTTAAGCCATGTCCTCAATGGGTTTGCTATAACACCAAGTCCCATAACCTCATGCTCCAGTGTGTGGAGAAGTATTTCCAAGCGCAGAGGTCCCTTCCAATCCCTAATGATTCTATGATTCTATGATTCAAAAGGTGTGTATGGTTGATCCTAAATTAAAGACACTAATGAAAAGAAAAGAACTTTTAAAGGGCTCTAGATTGAAAAAATAAGTCATTCTTTCCTGCACAGTAAGCAATTTGATTCTCTAGATATCTTGTATTGTCTGCTGAAAATTGTAGCTAGTCCTCCACAAGTTCAGAGTTTAGAAAGATCAGAGTCTTGGGGATTGTGATGATATAAAACACTCTCTTTTTCTAGGTGCTTTACTCAAAGCCTCTTTCAAAAGCTCAAAATGCTAACAAAAGTGTCAAACAAAATAACACAATTTGAGCTTACTAAGTATTTTTCAAGTGACATTATTGTGAAGAAAACCACTCACCTCTGTTTAATTGGACGACACACTTATTTCTAGGATAACTCAGTGGTTGGCCAGATTTTAGCTTCCTGCTTCTTCAGTGGCAAAGTGGCTTTTTACTTCTGAGGAAATCTGGTTCACAGACAGAAAAGTTCTGAATGACTGTGAGTAAGTGTTCCTTGAGATTTCTTCTCATTTTCTCATTTTGAATGCACATCAGCTGTGGACCTCCTGAGAGAGGTTCACCTGGCCATGTGATTTTCTGGGGTGTTGTGCTTCGTCTCCAACACAATAATGAAGATCAAATGCTGGCTGCAGCCAGTGTGCCTGGTGAATTGCAGCAAATGTGTGGGCTTGTTCTGCTCAAGAGACAGTCTTCTGTTGCAGATCCACGTGAAGATATGTGTTGGTAGATAGGAGTTGGAAAGTTGGCAGCTGGCTTGGGGTAAGAGCTGTCTTTTTCCATAAATATCATTGACAGAAGAGCTTAAGGTGTTTCATAGCCCATTGAACTGGCTAAACATGGCAGCTTCTTAATAATACTGTAAGTTCATTGAAGTCTGGGGTAGTAGAGTGGCCAGGAAATGGTAAGAGCATTGCTGGGACAACAGTGTCTTCTTGCCTTTACCTGACTCCAGTCTGAGGTCTTCTCTGCAGTCTAGGAGCTGGCCTCAGAGGTATGGGCTGCACAGTGAAGGAGAAAGGAGATGTTCTGTTTATCCCATAAAGCTGGAAGGAAGAGGGATAATACTACATGAAAGGCATCAAGAGGACCTTCCCTGTACCATGTATGATTGCCTTTGGCAAGTGGAAGGTTCTACTAGATTGTTTCCTTTCTCTTTAATGCTTTCTCCTTTTTTCCCCCCCTCTTTCTTTTCCCTTCTCACTGGCTGGGTTTCTAAGAGCAGCCCAGCTGGGATTGAGGTAGAGCTGCAGACTGGCCTCTTGTGCACTCTCCTAAATGCCTTTTCAAGCAAGCTCAATAATTGATGAGCACCTGGGTCCTTGTCTGCACTGAGGACTGCACACAGTATTTACTACATGAAAAAGCTATTTTGCCCATCAGAGCTCATCCCAGGATACCAGTTAATTGTTTTCTCAGTAGTTATAGCAGAACTTCCTTTCTCTGACGGCCTCAGCTGCTTGACTTCTTCCAGGCTAGGGTTTGTGCCTGCTCCCAGTACACAGCTCTTGACCTCCATTTGGCACATCAGAGCACAGTTCAAGCTCCTTCTTCCTACAGGTGGGTTGCTTCCTGACCACTGCTGTCCAGCCTCTCCTCTGCTGCAAGCAAAACAAGTGCAGCAAGCCTCAGGTCATCTTCTGGGTTTCCATGGTTCAAATTATCCTCCTGAAACATTGCACAGCTTGTTGCCTGCCTGGGATTAACTGCTCTTTACTGAGGTGGAAGAGGCACCGACACAGCTGTAGGTGCAGGAGGGAGCGGGAACTTGGGGTTGCAAAGTTTCAGAGGAGCTGGGGATGGAGGAGGAGAAAGTGTGTGACAACTGTCATGTCAGGGAAGGCACAGGCCATCAGCTTAACATCAGTCCCTGCTGAGCACATGGGTGGGAGAAAGTAAGCAGGACTGAGCCCCTGGGGATGTTGCTAGCAAGACAGGGGCATGTTGACAAAACTGTGGAATGGGAGGAAGGACGAAAATAGTTGAGGTGCTATGGATGAGGTCTAAAGTGCACTGGCTGAACTGCTTATTGCTGTCAAGGACTGAAATGGCAAGCTGTGCCACAGGCCACGGCTGTAGGACAGGAGGTCTAGTTCATGTTAATACCAGTCTTCATGCTGCTGTCAGCATGAAAAGAGAAACTTGCACAAGGGCAAGGGTGAGCGTTTCCCAAGACAAGGTAACAACCTCTTTTCTCCTGTTGCAGCAACACGTTACATACCCAACCTGCTCCTTTTTCCAAAGAAAACTCTGTGCATGCACTGCACTGAATCTGTACCTGCAAAGGTGACCCAAGTCATATCTGCTGGTTACTGAGGAAACAGGAATGCCTGTCTGTAAGAATGAGCAGGGGCATGGGGCAGACAGGAAAGGAGTTTGGGCGTTGCAGATTTATGGAATCACTGTTGCTTAACTCTGTTCCTCAGAAAAAAAGTATAAAATTAAGTATCAGCTGAACTCCTTGTCAGCATCTGAACAATAACAAGGAGATCTGTAAAAGTCCAGCAGGATTTATTGAGAGTGTCATGTCAGACCAATCTAATATCTTGCTGTGGCAAGGTAACAGGTTTTGTGAACATAGGTGAAACTGAAGGTGTTGTCTGCTTTGAATCAGATATAGTTACCCAGGTAACTACAGACCGGTCAGCCTCACCTCCAGCCCAGGAAAGGTGATGGAACAATTTGTTCTAGAGGCTGTCTTCAGGCACATCAAGGACAGGAGGGTCATTAGGGACAGTCAGCATGGCTTCACAAAGGGGAAATCATGCTTGACCAACCCGATAGCCTTTTATGAGGGCATAACCAGGTGGATAGATGACGGCAGAGTGGTGGATGTGGTCTGTCTTGACTTCAGTAAGGCAT
>VXBP01000809.1:210470-393374 GCA_013400115.1 Rhinopomastus cyanomelas | reverse complement strand
AGCTGCTGGAGGGAGTCCAACGTAGGGCAACGAGAATGATGAAGGAGGTGGAGCACGTCCCTTATGAGGAGAGGCTGAGGGAGCTGGGTCTCTTTAGCTTGGAGAAGAGAAGACTGAGGGGTGACCTCATTAATGTCTATAAACATGTGAGGGGTGGGTGTCAGGAGGATGGAGCCAGGCTCTTCTCAATGTCATCTAGTGATAGGACAAGGGGCAAGGGTTGTAAACTGGAACACAGGAGGTTCCACATCAATATGAGAAGGAATTTTCTCATAGTGAGGGTGACAGAGCACTGGAACAGGCTGCCCAGGGTGGTTGTGGAGTCTCCTTCTCTGAAGATGTTTAAAACCCGCCTGCATATGTTCCTGTGCGACTGGGTCTAGGTGATCCTGCTGTGTCAGGGGGATTGGACTAGATGATCTTTCGAGGTCCCTTCCAATCCCCAATGATTCTGTGATTCTATGACTCCAGCAAGATTTTTACTATCTCTCTCATCACACTTTGTTAGCAACCTGGAGGAATAAGGTCTGGAGGAGAGCTAATGACAAATGCATGCAAAATGAATAAGAATGTCAAAATGGAAGGGAATACGGTCTGGGACTCCGTGAGGGTCTGTCCTTCACTCAGTTCAATTCAACGTTTTCTTTAACACCCTTTGTGATGGATGGAGAATTTGCATATCAGCTTTGTGGATGACAGCAAGCTGGGGAGGACTGTGACATTGTTGGAGAACAGGTTTATAGTTCATAATGATCAGGGTAAACTGGAGATACACCCTGAAAAAGTGAGATGTAATTCAACGCAGACAAGCACAATCTATTGTACCTCAGCAGGGTTAATGGATGACACAAATGCAGCGCAGAGAAAGATCAGCTAGATCACAGTTCTGCAGAGAAGGACTGAGGGGAGGATAAAAGAGGATCACAAGCTGAACACGATTGTGTGTTGTTGGGAAAGAGGCAAATGCTGTACTTGGGTGTATAAATAGGAGTTTAGCCTGCAAGGCGCATGATGTAATCTCTGTTTTCTGCTGGCTGAAAAACTCTGCAGTTCTGTGCACAGCACTTCAAGAAAGATCTGGACAAACTGGAACAGGTCCAGAGGAAGCAATGAGAATAATCAGGGGTGTAGGAAATAAGACATACGAGCAGTGATTCAATGGATTTGGATTGTTTAGTGGTAAACTGAGAGGACCGGGGCAGAGGGGGAGAGGCAGTTCATAAGCAACGAACTCTGAATCTCAGAGCTTTCCTGTTTGCAGCACTAATTGTCAGCATGAGTGTGTCAGTGCTCTCACGTGGTCCCTGATGGAGGAGGCATTTCTCTGCTGGAGTTTGTGTGGCTGGAAGTTCAGGTGGTATCAATTTATTTGAACAGTTCCATTGGACCGTAGTTAACACAATAGCTACCATGGGAAAGAAGGGGGAAAGCACAAGTGGGCATGAATCTCTGTCACTTGAAGCAATTGGGCGCATCTCAGCCAAGTGTCTGCTTGGGACCAAGATTTGTTAGAACCACTCACAACGTGTGCTGTGTGCCAGCTGACGTCTTCCAGATAAGATTGAAAGGTTGGCAGGTCTTCTGTACAGCATCTGTAACACCAGAAGAGGGATAAAAGCTTCATATTATTTCTTTGATTTCTTTCTTTGAGCCAGGCTTTGTTCTTTATTGCCTTATTTAGCTGTACCATTGACCTTGGCTTTTTCTCTCCCTGGTACCCTCTGTATGTGTGTATTTGCCTGTGTACCTAGCTATCACCAGTGCACGTCTACAGTGATACAGCAGTCTGAGCATACTGCCCCAGCTTGCACTCCTGGACTTCTTGTGTATGTCTTCTGTTCTCTTCCATCTGGGATACTGTAATTCCCTCTCAACTCTCTTATCTTTCATGTTACTACCAGAGTGCACTCTTAGCAGATAAACTAAACATGCATATGAGAGGGCTTTGGGCCAATGAGGAAGTGAAATCCCTCTATTAAAGCATAATGAATGGTTCTTGTAACTTGGTGTCTGTTGTAAGTCTGTGAGGTGATCCTTACAGGCTTCATGGCAGGAGACAGTTTGAAGGGTGACTCTCACGGTGTTGAATGTCTAGATTTTATTGGGCACTGGAGTGCTAGACACTGCCTTATTGTAGGAACTGGGAAGCAAATTTATCCTTCCATACCTGAAACTGTATCACATTAATTCCTAATTTTCAGATTCCCAAAGTATGCATCACGTAATGCCTTGACACCCTCTATATTTGAGGGGGCACGGTCACAGCCTGTTACATTCAGTGCTTTAAAAATACGAGTCTGAGGCCCTGTGAACTTGTTGACTATCCCTGTCTGGTAATACTTAGGAGCTACATAAAAACAGCTTTGAAATGTGTAGGCAATATTTGGGCGTGGAAGGACAGGTGTTTGTTCTTATTCTTTTGAGAAGATCTGAAGTCTGCGGTTGGCAATAAAGGGGGCAGACAAGAAAGCTCCTAGGAACGCAGGAAACAGAAACGCAGCATTTTTATGGATGAATGAGATTCTATTCAGTTGCTTTTAAAAGGCAAAATTATATGGCCATTTGCACTGCCTCTTGATTGCTCTGTGCACCAGCTATTCTTTATGCTGTATGCCTTTTGCTGTCTTGTATTTAACTTTGCAAAATACTCCGAGATGCAGTCTGCATGAAGGCGTTTGTATTAACACATCTGTACTGTTTTGTACTGTTAGATGGTAAGATTCCCCCCAGGGTGCTCATCAACTTCCAGCATTTCTTGCCCTTATTTTGTGTCATCCTGGCTTAGCTGAGCTCTAGACTTGAGTGTGACAGATGGCTATGCTGTTGCAGCCTTTTTTGGCCCTTTTTCTCACTCTTTCATGCTATGGCTGCAACATAAGCTTTGAAGGGTCATTATCTAAATCATTGCATAGGAAAGTACTGTGGGAGCCAAATTCATCTTTGGCATAAGTGGCTTCAATTCCATTGACTTCAGAGCAGGTTCACTGCTTGACGTCAGGGTTGCGTTTTTGCAATGCAGATATTGAAATGAACAGTACCAAGGCATAATGGAGTGCATTCTGTCCCCAGAATGACCCCTTCTTAGGCTTGGTTTGGCTTGCTGTCAGTGCTTCCCTCCACCTTTGTGTATTTAGAGCCCCCTTTTTCTGTTTGTTGCTGTCCTGGGAACTTCTTTACTCCTTTCTATTGTCTTCCTTCCAAATCCCTTTAGATCTGCATTTCTGTAACCAGATGCTCACTTATACTGCAGCCAGTTGTGCTGAGTCCTTGCAGCAGGTGTTGTTAAGACAAAGCTAAAGTAGGTATCCCAGGCTGATCATTGCTGCTAGGTCTTAGGAGGTTGCGGAAGATGGAGACCAAAGTCTATGAAGCTGTGTTGCAGCTGTTGCAGTCCAGGACTCCCATAGCTCCGTTGTATCAGAACGTGGGGAGAAGGAGAATATGTGAAAGTAAGATTCACTGTAGTAGTACAAGCCTGTAGTATGTTTGGCTGCATTTAAAGCCTCGCAACCCTTCAGGAGGGGCTAAGTTCTGTCAGCAGCCCCTGGGATGGGGCAAGGATGGGACAACACACAGTAAAAGTGAAGGCTGGCAAAGCCTGAACCAATTGACTTATTGGCAAGGAACTATTTTTGGGAGCAAATGATGAGAACACCCTGTACGGCAGCAAGTTTGGCTCTGCCTTGCAAGGTTATTATCTGGGAGTTCAATCAGAGTCTGTCAAATGCATGGAGTGAGCAGCTAGAGTGTGTTTCGTGCTGGGACGGGGGGAAGGAGGGATGGTGAGAAAGGCTTCTGAACGGAAGAAAATAGAAGTTCTTTTCTTCAGCTTGTGCCATTTTTCACTTGCAATTACATATATATATGAATAACTCACAAAAATTCCAGGCAGCCTTTGCACATCTCTGTGACCTTGCAGTGGTCAAGTAGGGGCAAATCTGTGACACTGCAAACCTCTCGTTTCCCTTGGCCTAGGGGGCCCCAGCTCTCTATGAATAAGCTCTGTTCACAGAGATCACCTTGCCCTCTCTAGAGATGCAGCTGTACCTCACTGCAATGAGATGGGGCAGCTGTTTTGCAATGCAAAGCCATTTTAACCAGCAGTTTAGGAAACAGGTGAAAATGGAGGGGTTATTAGAGAGACAAAGACTGTCGTAAATAGCACTTGGGTTGCAATAGGACTATCAGTCTTTTCCAGGCAAAAAAAGAAAGCCCTGGTTATTTTGATTCATTAACTGTGCAGAATAAGATTATGGTTATTTTGATTACTTCTGTTACTACAGTCTCTGAAAAGGCCTGACGTTAACCAGTGCCCATTAACCCCATTGTGCTGGAAGCTGCGCAGACACACTGAGATGATGCCTGTATCCACTTAGTACTTACTGTTTAAGTATCAGCTGAGAAAACATGGTCATATAGACAGATGAGAGAGTCAATGCATCAGGAGCACAGGCAAGTTAAGAACAGTGATGAATATCCAGGATTTTCTTGCTGTGCACACTTTAGGCCAAGAATGTAAAGAGATGGCATATTTTATCCACTGACAGCAGTGAACATTATGGCATTGATCTGCTAGGAGAATACGAGGGGGAAATGGGAACTCCTTCAACAAAAGAGAAATTGTTTAGTGGTTAGGGGTTGTGGGGTGGACAGTTGGACTTGATGATGTTGAAGGTCTTTTCCAACCTTGATGATCCTATGAAAAAGGACAACATTGAAGAAAGCTACATGGGTCTCTGAAAAGCTGCTGAAGAGAATTAAACAGGTCAGTATTCACTTCTTATTGACTAAGGGATTAGAGGCATCAAGAGTCTTGGGAAAGAGGTACTTGATGCAGCTGAGAAAGAAGGTGGACTGAAAAGAAAGGGGATAAATTATATCAGGCAAATTATTTCTGAAACAGCCTTTTGAATGAAAGTGCAAAGAGTGGGGGCTGAGAAACTTTTGTCACCAACAGAGTGAAAACATGTCAGAATTAGGAAGAGAGCAGAACTGTGATAGTTTATGAAGGTCAATAGACTGAATCTTAACCCCATAGCTCAGACCTGCATTGTTGGTGACAAAATAGAGTCAAGAGCATCATAGAATCATTAGGGATTGGAAGGGACCCTGGAAGGTCATCTAGTCCAATCCCCCTGCCACAGCAGGGTCACTTCACTGGAGAAGTTATAGAATCAGAATTACTCAGGGTTGGAAGGGACCACCTGATCATCCAATTCCAACCCCCCCCCCAATCATGGGCAGGGACACCCCACCCTAGACCAGGCTGGCCAGAGCCCCATCCAGCCTGGCCTTAAATACCTCCAGGGATGGAGCCCCAACCACCTCCCTGGGCAACCCATTCCAGGCTCTCACCACTCTCAAAGCGAAGAACTTCCTCCTCACATCCAGTCTAAATCTACCCATATGTCTGTTCCCCTCCAAAAATCCATGCAGCTTAACCTATGAGATTGTGGGCACCTCTGACAACAGCTTTGCAATGTCACAGTGGCAGAAGTGCAGTAGCCTCCTGTAGGAAGCACAAGAAAGTTTTTAGATGCTGGTAGTTTCATGTGTAGTGAGTGGAGCAGGTGATCCTGTCAAAAATTCCTGTTTGTTCTCCGTATTTGTTTCTGTTCTCGTCAGCAAATCTGAAATTTTTAAGGGAAAGAGTTCTGTACAGTGAGAAATGAGAGACCCAGAAATACATACAGATTTACTGCAGTGCTGACAGGCACTGGCAACCACAGGTGGAGAGAAAGTGATAGGGTGAAAGAGTCTGATGCCACAGCGAAAGCAAACTGCAAGGAGACTGACAATGCAGCAGCCACTCTGGGGAAGCATCGGCCATGGTGGCTGTGTGGGGTGAGAAGTCCCAAGGGCTGCCAGTTGCACAACTGCAGTTATGCTTTGACATTTGGGTGACTATTTGTGGGAAGGATGTATTCGTTTTCCACTCTGCTTACAGAGACATGGGAGTGGATGGAAGGAGTAGGTCAGTTTGTCATATTCAGTGGTTTACACCGTGCTGATAAGGCACTTCCATCCACTGCTCTGGTGGTTCCTCTGGCTCTCTCCAGATTTCTGAGAGGCAGGGTACCTGTCCCTGTAATGCAAGAAGGCTACCCAGGGGAGAGGTACATTTCTTTATACTTACTGCACAGAGTTCAGGTAAGAAACCATTCCCTCTCCCACTCTTGTCGAGCACACTTGTTTGTGTATGGGCAAAGGCTGTACTTTTTGATGTCTGTGTACAGAGGAGGTTATTTTCTCATTATCAGTAGGGATCTTTTTTCCCAAAGAGTCTCCCTTCTCCAAAGGACACTGATGTGGAACAGGGTATAATGGTGATGAAAACATATTGCTGAGGCAGAAAACGTGCAGAAATTGCTGAAACATGAGAAGTGTCTCTGGCTGGTTGCACGCACTTTTGACAGAAAGTTCTCCTTGGTCACTTGCTTCCTATCAAACTCTAGTAACTGCCAGCATCTTTGTATCTAGAAGAGAAAAACTGGTGAATGTGAAAAGGTCTTCCTTGACCTTTCCAGCTCCCTGGGGAAGTGAAAAATTTGAGACATACTCCTGAAGGAAGAGTCTCTAAATCTCTCAGAAGCATCACACTTCAGGCAACTGTATTCCAGTGCACAAACAATGTCCTACTCTGACCATACAAGTGGTTCTGCTAGTCTGCGGTTGTATGCTGTGGGCTCTGTGTGCGTGCCAGAGTATGCTCTCACAGCCCTGCTTATGACTGGATTGTCTGAGGGCTTTTCAATTTTTCTGTGTATGCAGAAGAGCATATCAATAGTGTGTTGTTTCTTGGGCTATGGCACGTTTTATACGGCTATTAGCTCTCAAACTGCCATCATGCATGGGCAACAGAAGTGCCTGGTTTTATGCCCTCTTCCCTACAATCCCCACTTTCAAACCAGTGCTTCTCAAGTAATCTAGAAATGATCCAGATTTTATTTTTTGATACAGAAACTTGTGAAATCTGTGTTGCTGTGGACACAGACACAAGTAATTCTGCGTGGGTATAGGAGCTACAAGCTCATGAGCCTGCAAGGAGTCTCTGATGAGCCCCACAACAGGGATGAGGGTGGGTGAATAGCTGCAGGGTTTTGGAGGGCAGCCAGCTGTCCCTTCTGATACCCAATCTGAGGGGCAAAGGAGCAACCAGGACTGGGGCTCAGGCCTGATCTCTGTGATAGACATGAGTCCCCAGAAAGGGATCTCCAACCTGCTTCTGGTCGTTACAGGCCTCTTTCTGGAGAGTGACAATAAACTAGGACAACAACGGAGTGGCTAAAGTAAATCAGACTCATCATTAGAAATGCTGTGTCTCTGGTGTCTCAGTTACAGGCTCTTTACTAGCCTCCTGATGAGGCACAATTTTGGGTTTTTGATTTGTGCAGCTGTAGTAACAGCTGTAGACCTGTGTTACTTCAGCTCTGGTCTCAGAGTGAAAACCAACCTTGCTGTGCTGGCTGGGTCAGGGAAGAGAAGGGGACAGTTGTGTTTCCAGTTCAAACTGACATAATCATTTGTCTTCTCCCAACCCTCCAAGACATGCCTCTCTGCTTTACCCTCTGTGCCCTGAATGCTGGAGCCAAGGGCCTCGTGTGCTTTTCTGAGTCTTCTGTGGTTTAGTGGGGACTTAAATATTTATTTATATGAAGTTTGCCCCACAGGAATAGCTTGTGAATGCAGGGAGGAGGTATTGTGAGAAAAGGAGGGAATGAGCAGTCCCTAGACTGGTTGCAGAGAGGCAGAAACTGCATGAAAAAGCCTTGTCCTGGCAAACTATTAACGTGCAAAAGAACCCACGCACGTGTGTGCACAGGCACGCTCACAGGTATAAGCACAAACAGAGACTTGTCAGCTGAGCACAGAGAGAAAGAAAGTGTTACTCCAGTCAAGTGACTGGAGAGCCTGCTCTGTTCAGTCATGGGATTCGCTTTCTTTTGACCCTTGGGACACCAGCATTTTTACAGACCTGCCAACCAGAAAATGCTGCAGAAAGATATCTAAGGTGGCAGGAATGATCTAAGGCACTGTATGCCCGGGCAGGCTACCATGAGCTGAAGGACAAGCTGTACGTCATTGGGAAGATGAGTTTCCTGAGGTTTGCAAACCTGCTTGAATTTGCAAACAATGCCTTTGCAGATAGCATGGAGGAAAATCTGGGATATTTTTGCTGCTGAGTGACGTTGCTTAAGCGCTAATCATATGCAAGATGCAGCTCAGCTTGTTGGACTCATTAATTGCTAAGGCGTAACGTGTTCGCTTAATTGGATTCTCTACTAGATAGAGACGTATTTATATGTATTTGTGTATGAGCTTAGTGCATATATTTAGCTCCACAAAAACTGATAGTAATGGAACGTTAAGTTTGCCTAGCAAAATAAGCAGCAGACTGGAAGGGATAACTGTTTAGTCATAAGCATGATCTGTTCTGTTGCAAGAAGGGTAGGGCCTAGCTTGTTGGATATTGGCACAGCAGAAAAGTAGGCAGGGCTGCAGTTGGCACTGAGGCAAATTTGCATTTGTATGTGCCTCAGTCTGACTGTGGGGCTGCTCTGCATGTGGCAGGCCACCCCACTGCAGTACCTATCTTGTCACTGAGGATTGCTGATCATCAGGTTTTTCTCCAAAACTTCTTCTCCTGCCTAGGGCTCGGATGCTCCCTCCATTTCCTTGCAGTGTTGAGACACAGATCACAGCTGAGGAGCATCCTTGGAAGAGGGTACATGGGGTCCTGTGCTGTTAGAGAGGCTGATTCAGAGCCACGACAGAGTGGAGCCTCAGCTGATTGAGCTTTATGTTGAGCTTGGGAGGTGAGATGGGTCTGCTTCCTGAGGCTGGAAGGTGCAAAACTGAGAGCCAGTGTGCCAGCTTGAACATCGCTATGCTCTGTCTTCCAGGGAAGTTATCTTCAGAGAGCCAGGGAGGACAGCTGCCTGGTCACTTGCAGCTGGAGAGGACCTAAGAATGTGCTCTCACTTTTAGTTAATCCGCTGATCCCAAACTAGTCCTTAGCAAGTACCGTAGAAAATCTCACTGTTCTATTTACAGCTGTCAATCCACATGCCTGACCTGCTGTACTGACACTGTCATTAATCAGCACGATTCCACTGCTGAATGCCAGTGCACAGAGTAAATATCCACAGCAAAGCTGCTTCCATGCATGTGGGGCATGAAGGGGTAGTAGGTACAGCCCTGAGCCACACAATTTCCTCTGCAGTGGGAGAGTTGAGGCATCTCCTTACTACACAGTCTTTTGTAATTGCTCGCTTTCAGCTTGGGTTGGATTATTAAGAGACTTTCACAGAGGTAAAAACTCAGCTTCAGAGAGCTTCAGCGGTTTGCTTGAGGTCACAAAGTGAGTGCAGGGAAAGATTACAGCCAGCACCTCCAGGAGGTCCTGCTTCTGGGTATTTTAGGAGAAAGCAGCTGCGCTCTGCACAGCTGCTGCTCCTGCTCCTGGGCAAGTTTGCCCTGTGAAACTTGGCTGTATGTTGGCTGTGCTGGCATAGGTTTGTGATGGTAGTGAGCAGTGCCTCAGGCGCGCTGCAGCGTGGTGTGGTACACAGCAGCTTCATGAGCCTGGTGAGCTGCCTCATCTTAGCTGTGCTGAGCTAATGCAGCGAGACCACATCTGGACCATAACCGGCTTGGTGGCCCCCATGCATCTATCTCCACCCCCTTGCTTCTAAGGTTACACAGACCAGACCTGTTTGGTCCTGTCCCATGCAGACCAGCACTCTTTCTGCCTTAGCCTGTTACAAACATTGCGGCAACGTGAGAAACTGGTCTGCAGCATAATCTGCCTGATTAGTGCCTTCCTTTCTTCTCACCTTCTGGGCACCATGACCATGAGGTACCTGCCAGCTTCACTATCTTCCACCTCTCTCCAATGTTCCCTTCCAATTTGGCTTCTACCTTCTTCACCTCATTCAACCCCTTGGCAAAGTCAGTGCTGCTGCTTTTGTCGTGAAGTGGGATTGCATAATCTCGACACCGGTTGATTGGTCTGCTGTCCTTTGCCATTTCTTTAGTCCTCTCTTCTCTGAGAGCGCTTGATGATTCATGGATAGGCCTTTCTCCATCCTCACGGATACTTTCTGTGCTCGTTTATTGGTTTTATAAGAGCTTGTGCACATCCAAGCTGTATAAGCAATTACATACAGAAAACGTGGTTTCTTCTGAAGTCAGTCTAGGAAAACCCAGTCTTGTTTCCCAGGCCACCTTAATTCTACTCACTGAAGTGCAAGGATAGAGGGAAGGACCCCTTGGAGAGAGCTGCGTGCACCCATTAATTAAAACTTCAATCAGAATGTCCACACACAAGAGGGATGGAAGAAAAGCTGTAAACCTCCCATTTCCTAATGTTTCAACCCAAAGAAAGTTCCTTTCACGTAGTTTGCTTTGTGGGGTGCTCATTGCAGTGTTTTGGTTGGTTTTCTTTTAGTTCTTAGGTTTTTTAGTGGAAAACCCCCAAATCTTTTCTGTCAAAATATATTGTTCATGCATGCTGAGCCTTCAGCACTGGGTCTGACTGCTCAAACCAGTGACCACCCTGTACTTATTCCACCGTATCAGTGCCTGACAGCTCAGACTGATATGCTTTTCCTCTGCAGCGTGAAAGGTGCAGCGCAAGTGGCCTTTAAGAGATACTGGAGAACCCGGGTGGTTCGTTCACGTTTTTGTCCACATTTTGTGGGCAGCCTGACGAGGCTCTCACCTTCCCTTTGCTCCATCAGACCTGAGGTATTGATGGGCTTAGTTCTTGGAACATTTATGCTCAGATGCTGTTTGGGCTCTCTGCCAGGATTTCTTCAACAAAGTGACAGGAAAGAAATTATGATTACTTAACAGTTTATAATGCAATTAAGAGTGAATGAAATTTGATGGGACAAAGTAACAATCATGTTCTTAGCCTCGGGGTTTTCATCCTGCTGATTTTTCAATGCCTGTTGGAAAACATGGAGATGTTGGCGTTTCTCAGGGAACCGGCCTGAAGACTCCTGTAATGGAAAGCTTCACAGAACCTAATTACAGGCTTACTACTTGCTCCCCTTATTAAAGAGGTTAACTACCCAGCTTAAATATGTATATGAAGTCGACCAGCTAGTTCCAGACTGCAAGATGTCATGCCACATGTGGACTTAGGTGTGTCACAAAGACCTTTTGCAGCCTGCCGAGAACATTAGCTTCATCGCGTGTCTCCAAGGCTGTCTTTACCATACCTGTTCTCTTATTTATGGGCTACAGGAAGGGAGTGACGAAAAGGTCTTTCTGTTGGCATGTTTTAGGTACAAAATAACTGGCAACTCTTTGAAAAATAGGTGTGCTTGATGTCCATCAGGACTGAGAGAAGGGAAGAAGTTTCTCTCTTTATGGCCTTTCCTGGGGCTGTACACTCAAGAAAGATGTCCTTCGCTTAACCCTCTCTTTCTAGGTGAGACTGGGCAAACACATAGCTTCCTTTCTCCTTCCCAAATTGATCATTTCAAGGTTATTACCCTCTTTTCATTCTCAGGTATGATTCTACTCCTTTTGTACAGAGGTGGCTTGCAGCCCAGGTGGCCTCATCTGGGCCCTTGGCAGTTCTGGTCTCCAAGCCCAGATCAGCTTAGGACAACTGCTGCTGGGGGTTACTTGTGTGTGTATGTTTCTGGACCTGTGTATTGGATGAGAAAGCAGCAAAATTTTGGCCAGAACTGCTCCCTGCTGCTTGCAGTAGCTTGCTGGCTTCAGCCATCATGGCAGCAATGAACGTGTGTGCAGTGAACCAGTCGTCCTGCTGGTGAGGTCCATCCAAGGGTCAGGTCTTCTCTGTGGGGTATACGTAGAGCTGGCATATCTTGTCTAATGCTCTGTCCAAACACAGCAGAGCACCAGGTTTTCAAGCAAAGCCAAACACTTGGCTTTAGCAGTGGTCATCTGGGGGTCCTGCAGCTCATGGGCTTTCTTTCTGAAGCCCTCATCAACCAGAAAGGCTGAAGCATGAGGACCTAAGGCAGCAGTCTCCAGCTGGTGAGTGTAGCCCACACCAGCCTTATGCCCTCAGCCTTGCAGCCTCTCCTACGTAATGGACTGGTCTGCAGCAGCATGGATCGAAGTACCCTGGCAACGCTTACTGCTGGTGCTGACAATGCTGCAGTTTGGGTCGGCATTTCTTATCAGGATGGAGCTGAGTCTATCATTTGGGCACTGTTGGGATGAGGACAAACCACCCATCACATTTCTAGGCCAATGGGATCTAAGACTGGGTGGGGATATCACATGATGAGTTACTACCCCATCCCTACAGGTTTCTCCACTACTTGCACTGGTGTCACTCTTGTGGCCAGTCCTGACAACAGGGCAGTAGACTGAAGACATGATGGTGGTGAGGAGAGAGGACTTTGCAGCAGGGACCATGATAGGGCAAAGGGCGTGGGTTGCTGATGAGCCAGGACATTAAGGACTACTGTCCCTTTCTACTTACACATGTGAGTTTGGAGCTGTCTGCTGCCTCTGCTTTCCTCCACTCCTTTCTCCTCTGTTTATTAGGGGGAACTTTGGTGAATAAAGAAAGAAGGCAGGAGAAATTGAGTCAGGGCATGAAGTTATCTCCATGCCTCCATTGTAGTAATAGGCAAGGGGTGCAAGGATGCCATAGAGCAGACCCTTAATCAAACATAGGCTAGAGGGAAGGCAGCAAAGGTGTCCCTGGTTGCTTGTATCCCACAGCTTTGGTTCCCTCTGGCCTCTTTCAAGGCCAAATGAAGAGACCAGTTTGTACAATCACCACATCTGGGACAAACTAGCCCAATTAGCAAAGTGCTGATAAACTGAAATGGAGATAGGGAGAGCTTAGCTGGCCCCTTACGAGATAACAGGAGAAAAAACCCCATGAACTGGACTTCAAAGAAGCAAATTGTCTTTCAGAACCAGAACCTCCTGTTTCCCACTACATTTCCCAATATACAAATAATTCCCAAATACACAAAGTAAATCGATACGAAACAATAGAGAGAGATAATGAGCCCTTTGAGAAGTCCCAGCTCTGTAAACACATCCTCAAGGGAACAGATCCCAGACAATTCTTACAAGCTGTAACCTGCAGATAGCCCTCCCTCCCATTTTCCCCAGAGACTTTCTGTCAGTCTCATCTCCACCCATGGAGTGGGTTTCCCCCTGCTGCGGTCCCACCAAACACCTTTCCAGTGCAGGGCCCTCAAAGTCATGGCTTCCATTTAGGAACTTTGGTGCCTATATGAAGATACCATTTTCTTTCTTAATTCTTCTCAGAAACCACTGCCAGCTCTGCCTTGCCAGGTATCTCTTGGCTGCAGACCAACTTCAGTCACCACCACCTTTCACCATGATTTGAGGTGAGCACTTGGCCATGCAGTCTTCCCCCTCTGTCTTTTTTTTAGGGGGGGGGCTGTCTCATAGCTGTCTTCTTCCCCCATTCCCACACAAAAACGGGATCTCCCAAAAGGCAAAAAGAACAAACAACCCCAAAGCAACCTAAAAATATGTCCCAGAGCCCCAGAATATACGTCTCCCTGCCCAAATATAGTCATTGGCAGAGGCACTGATTGGCTGAGCCCACATGGGTTCTGCCTGGATCTGGGGAGATTTTACTTTTGATGTCTCAAAACTTCTCACAGGACCCATTTCAGCTCCTGTCCCTGTCTACCAGACTCCTGCTTGGCTCAAACAACAAACTGGCAGAGAACCAGGGTGCAGCACAGATATGGTTTTTCTACTCAGTTTGGAGATCTGGGGACAGCTTGGAGCACTGACCTGGTTGGCCACCCCTTGGGATAGCCCAAGTGCAGAGCATGAGGACCCCTGCCATGTGCCAGCTTTGAGGGAGTATGCAGACATGGACCCTGAACGTGTGGAGGTGGTAGGACTGGCTTTTAGTCAGAGTCCAGGGCCAGGATTTGGTCAAAGGGTGTGCAATGGGTGGGGACAGCAGTTGCAGTCACTTGCCCAGAGTGCTCTGTGGTGGGAAAGAAGTTGTTTGTGGCTCTCTATCTGCCTGCCATGAAAGCTCACCCCCAATACGTGCAGAAGTTCCACTGGAGGAGGTGTGTTCCTGTCCTTTTCACCAGCAGGAATATTGCTGAGCGCCCTGCATCTCTCTGCAGAGGGATTGCTGTGTGGAGGGTAGGGGGTCTGGCTGGTGTTTTCAGGATGGGGAGGTGTTTCACTTGCTGCGGCGCTCACTGGTGAAAGTTAAAGGACCTCTGATATTCTTAGAGGTGTGTTTCACAGTGGCACATTCGGTCTTGCTTGCACAGCTCAGAAAGCGGTGAGGTTTAGGCAGCCACCCTCTCTCTCCATGTTGCCTCCTCTCCTAAGTCTGCCGGGCCCTGTTTCAACATTTAGCTTTTCTCAGCACAAGGACATATTTTTTGCCTTCCTCTGGATCTGCAGTTTGGGACGTGTCCTTGGCCTCAGATGGCAGGAGATGCCGAGAGGGATGTTTGCTCTGTGCAAAGAGTAGGTGACACTGAGCAGGGGAACACACGTTGGGGTTCTGCACACTCCTGTACAGGGCACTCTTACCAGCTGAAACTCCAATCCTCCTCCTAAGACTGCGGCGAGAATTGGCGAGCCGGTCCTTCCCTCTGTGTAACGCGTTTTAGGGGTAAAAAAAAAAAGAGTCTGAGTGAAGGAAATGAAGGCTCAGCAAAATGCAAACCCAAGGCCAGCACTCAACAGGGAAAGCCACGGGGAAAAAATCATTAGGTAGGGCATTACATGCATAGACACGTACTGGATGCAGACACACACCTGCACATTGCGGGTGCTCTCGCAGAGGCTGCAAAATGCTTTCATCAGGCATCTAGATGCCTGTGCATGCATGTAAAAATAAGTTTTTCTTGAGATATCTTTGGCTCCCTCACCCACTGTGACACAAAACATGCAGTCTTACCAGTGTCCTTTGCTAGATTTTATCCTGTTCCAGGGGTCTGCAGAGGAAAGCAATACAGACACCCAAGGTGAGCCCTTCTTTCAGTGAACATAAGGGATCATAGGGGCAGTTTAAGCTCCCTAGCTTTTGATCCTGTTTCCCAGACCAGAATCAGAACAGACTGATGTTGCTAGAGTTTAGGATGTTGTACTAAGCTTCCCCCTCCTCACGCAGTCATTTCAGAAGGGTGTGATGGCTCTAAGCATGCAACATAATTGAAGTAAGAGCCTGAGTCAGGTGCTGTCACTGCCTGTTGGCTGGAGGTGGGTTGTGGTGGATGCTACAGTCAGTCTGCAGTATTTATTCCTGTGTGGAACATAGGAGGTTCCACATAAATACGAGAAGGAACTTCTTCACAGTGAGGGTGACAGAGCACTGGAACAGGCTGCCCAGGGAGGTTGTGGAGTCTCCTTTACTGGAGATGTTTAAAACCTGCCTGGATGTGTTCCTGTGTGACTTGGTCTAGGTCAGAGGTCAAACTTTTTAAACAGGGGGTGGGTTCACTGTCCCTCAGACACTGCAGGGGGCCAGGCTATAGTTTGTGCTGCCTGGCTTGTCCTGCCTGGGAGTGGGAGGAAGAGACGGAGGAGCCACCCAGCCTGGCTGTGCAGTCAGCAAGAGGGGTAAATACCAGCAGACCGGCGGGCAGCATTGGACACACCAGGGGGCCGTATCCAGCCCACGGGCCGGATTTTGAGGACCCCTGGTCTAGGTGATCCTGCTGTGCCAGGGGGATTGGACTAGATGATCTTTCGAGGCCCCTTCCAATTCCTAATGATTCTATGATTTTTTTCCTAATTCTTCTCCTAATATCCTAACATCTGATTTCTGCACCCACTCGAAGCTATGGCTTTGCTGAGTTACATCCTCTAACCTACACAAATCACAGCTATGAACAGCTTCCTCTAACCTCTCTCCTCAGATCTCCTAATTATGCCTGTGCTGATTGCAGTCTCCATTTCTGTACATCACAGTTATGTGTACTGCAGGTGGCACTGAGGACCTGGAACAAATATGTCCCCCTGGAAACCATGCTGCTCTTGCATGTGCCAGCTGCGCCTGGATGAACCACCTCTTGGGCTACCAAGTTAACACTGCCACCAAGAACAACATAATTTCTCATAAGGAGCTATTAGGTGATTCTGTCTGGTTTTATGTCTTGGTGCCTTCTGCTGTGGAGAAGTGATTTACGAATGCAAATACTTTGGGATTCTCACAGCTCTGACCTTTCTGAGACACCAGTGAAGCTCCATAGTTCACTGACTTCACACAAGTCAGAAGCTCAAAATATATCTCATTAACCTTCTTAGACTAATCATGGCAGGGGACCGGGCCCTGGGATCTGCAAAAAGCATATAAATGCACCAGGAAAGAAATGTTTCAGCAAAAATGGCAAGAGCTGTGTAAATGCCAGACCTCAGTGAGCTGGGGGGCTGCGTTTCTGCAAAGAGATTTTATTCCCAGAATGAGTTGTAAAGCAAGAGCAAGTACTTCACCCTGTCTGTATTCTGTGCTGAGCCTCTCTCCCTGCCATATGCTAGGTGCTGTATAAATATAGAGGGGAAAAATTCCACCATCTCTTGCAGCCTACATGTTTAATTGAAAGGCTATTAGAAGCAATTCCTGCTTCTGCAGGTGCAGTGAAGAAAGCAGCCTTCCCCAGGTGGTTGTGGGAGGTGAACTTGAGGTTCAGGAAGGAGTGTTGTTTCTGTGTTAATTAATTTTGCATGTGGAGCATTCACAACCATTTCTTGTCTGCTTTGGCTGATGTGGCTAATTAATCACCTTAAGTATCTGTAAACAGGAGATTTTTGCTCTCCATGGCATGTCTTTTCCATCTGCTGTAGGATAAAGACCTGTAACATCACAGGAATAATACACTTAGTAATGGCTGTGAAATCAGCACGGCAAGTGTGAGAGTCACGGTGTTACCAACCTGGGTGAAGGCTAAGAGGAACGTTCTATTCCCAGGACACTGGAGAAGGTTTTGCTGCTGAGTGAGCAAAGCATGAGCCCAGAAAGTGGAGGTATCAGTTACAAGTCTTTGTGTTTGTGTAGCTTAGCTGGGGGACAGAAGTATGATTAATACTGAGTTTTGACATGTGCATGCTGAAACATCAAGGAGGACGGGTTTTCCACAGAGGAATTTCTCCTCTTGTTTCTGCTTATCTAAGGCCACTGGACTGGAAAGGTTCATCTGGTCCCATCCCTGCAGCTCTAGGCAGCAACACCCTATAGCCCTATGCAAATAAGTTGTGCTGCTTCTTGACTCCATTTTAGTTGTTTTCATAGCTCCTTTTGAGCAGCTGTTCCAGAACTTCTCTGATGGTTAAAATGCATCTTATTTTGAAAGCAAATTTCCTTACAACCAGTTGTTCTTGTACTAACACTGTTTTTCTGCTTAAAACTCCCCTTTCTTTCTCCCCTGTATATCTGTCCCCCTTTATTTATACAGAGCAGTCATACGCCCTCTTGATTTTCATTTATCTAGGATAAACAGTATTTTTATTCTTCTCCTTTAGAGCAGCCTCTCTGTTCCACTCAGTCCAAGGTCATTTCTGATAACTAGCTTTTCTGTAAGGTTCCTTGCTGCTTTGCCCAAAAGAAGTGTAAAATGGTTGAGTAATTTTAGGGTGAAGAAATTTATCAGCTATCAGATCCAGAAAAAAAGACATCAGGATGCTGCTGTTAAAATTTGCATTTGTTCTCCACCTTATCTCTGTGAAGCTGAAGTTTTCCATAATGACTTAGTTTCTCATATTATTTCTCCTTAATAACAGGGATGACATCTTTATACAGACTGAAAGCCAAGTCTGTGGAGCTGCAGTAGATCTCTGTAGTTGAGTCTTGGTGAAGTATCTTCCAGCCTTCTAAAAACTATCTCAGTTCCAAATGTTTCCACTTTATTTATGCATGATTTATTTCTCCAGTGTCTACTGCAGCATTAAGGTTACAACAGCATCCCCCAGGTTTACCTTTACTTTTACGTACTCTGAGCAGTACATAATTCCATTGGCAGTGCCCCAGTTATACTTGCTATTTCTATGGCACTTCTGTTATTCCTACAGTAGTCCTTTTCAGGTCCTGCCCAGTCGTTCTGGTTTTCCCATGTCCTCATTCAGAATCTGTACGAATTACACTGACAAGGCTCTTATTTCTCCCTAGACTTGTCATGCTTCCCAGAGGGCTTAGGTATGCTTTTCCATCAGCTATATCACCAATAGCACTGCTATTTTCTGCTTGCTCCCCAACATCCTACCTTTACCTTTTCTATATTTGATCTTCCCTTTTTCGTTTATTAAAATCAGGTGAAAAAGTTACATAAGCTTTTCCCAGTTAACTCTCTGCCAGCGAAGATAAAAGGAGGTTTTCGTGTTTGCACTGTTCACAGATACATGCTGTGTATGTCCCCTCATGAAACTCTAGACACGTGTGCGTGTGTCTCCCTATTTCCATACTGTTTGTGAGTCTTGTGGTCTGCTCTGTGCCTGTCTACCTAGTGCACCCCAAAGGTAAAACCATTGCTTGTGGACGGAAAGCTCAGCGTGAGCCAGCAGTGTGCACTTGTGGCCCAGAAGGCAAACCAGATGCTGGGCTGCATCAGGAGAAGTGTGGCCAGCAGGTCGAGGGAGGTGATTCTCCCCCTCTACTCCATTCTGGTGAGAACCCACCTGGAGCACTACATCCAATTCTGGAGCCCTTATTACAAGAAGGATGTGGACATGCTGGAGCGNTCTAGGTGATCCTACTGTGGCGGGGGGATTGGACCAGATGATCTGTCGAGGTCCCTTCCAATCCCTAATGATTCTATGATTCTACCGTTATCTCCGTTTTACACAATGCTGAGTAGAGGCACAGGGTGCAGATCAGATTCCAGATGTCTCTGGTAAAATGTGGACTTTCCACCTTTTAATCCATGCTTGGTGTTGTTGCCTAAGTGTTTCCCCTCAGAAAGACTGAGCCTTTGAGGAAATGCAGAAGGCAGTTCCTGTCCTCAATGAGTTTGGAATAGTCTTGTTTTTATTCTGTAAATGAAAGCAAATCCCTTTTGTGGCTTTCATATTTCTTCTATACCAGGAGTGGCAGTAATTGAGAGATTTTAAATGAAAAGACAGTGGTGCACGGCACAGGGTGAGAGGGAGCCTGAAGGGAGTAAAAGCTATCACGAACTTTGCCCAGACATACTTGTCCTGCAGCACCTGAGGTTTTCCTTCGAACCTTCACTCCAAATACAAGTGTAATGCTTCTGAGCATCTTGCCTAAGGAATGTATTGAACGTTTTATCCAGAATTGTATCCTGCTGCCTAGCTGTTGAAAGCCAAACTGCTAGGAGGGCTTAGTTTTCTGTCTGTTGGTATTGGTTAAGGGTTTCTCCAAATACTCTTGATTTTGAAGTCCTTCCTTGGCATACTCAGAGGATCTCAGACATTGGCTTCTGCCCTGGCTGGAACAGACAGTTTTGGAAGTTCATGCGAGTAGCTTGTACCTGTCTGTACTACCCACGTGGGTGAGGATTTTGTAAATGGTGAGAGTGGGTGCAGGTCATTTGAACAGGCTTTTGCCATTGTAGCACAGTAGTTACCCACCAAAGGACACAACCGGCTCCTCCGTGTTATAAATATCTTACTGACTTGATGACGCTGAAAAGAGCACATGTAGAAGAAGAACACAGAAATATGCTCTCCTGGTATAAATTGCAGCAAGAAAATCTAGATTATACTTCAGAACCCCCCTCCCCCCAACCCCTTTTTAATGGAAAGGATACACTAGAACAGAGTGCCCACAGAGACCCTGGAGAGACTGTCTGTGTAAGGACAGGTTAGACAAACCTCTGCCAGAAATCGCCGTTACAAGCTTCCCTTTGGGAGGACAGAAAAGCCTCCGTTAAGAATTACTTTCAGGGAACTAATATGATACCTTTCATTAAATATGTGCATTGACGTACCGCAGAACACTTATTCTGGCTGCATTATACCACGGTTAAGGCAATTTGCCAGCCTGCTGAAAGGCTTTCAAACTACTCACTTACTTTGTTCTACAATAGCTCTCACTTTCTTTGCAAATGTATTGGATTGCTACTTCCAACAGCTTGTTATCCAAAGTAAGGGCTTCTATTTAAGGTAAAAGTTGCTTCCCTCCCTCAACAACCCCAAATTAATTCCCAAAACAAAGCAACTTCCCTTTCTTGATAAGATCAGATGTGGTACAGACAGAGCAAGGGGAAGTTAAGGTGAAATTCTGGCTTCTAGGAGCCCTGCTCTGCCATACAGGAACTACCTAGGGAGTGGGGAATATGATTAGAAAGGAGTTTTTACAGTTCCCTAGTATCCTTACTTTTGCCGATTCTGTGACTCTCTGGGGCTCCTAGTGAGAGTTTGGATGACTAGACTCTGATCAGAGAACGCCCAGTGGGTCTTGAAACTGCAGGTTGACAAATACCTAAGATGCTTGGAATGGTTTATTTTTCCTCTTTTTGCTGAGGCAAGCACTGAGCAGAACTGAAGTAATAACAGTTCACAAGCTGTTAATACCAAATACCCTGAGACCTGAGAAGTGCCTTGCTCTGCTCTGCACAGCTTGGCAGGTTATATTCTTTAAGAGCAGGCATCATTACCTGGACAAATCTGTGACATTTAATTCTGATGTGGCTAACCTCTGTCCCCACAGTGAATTGCTCCTTCCCTCTCACGGCAGATTAGCTCTCATATGATGCACATTTATCTTTTCTTTCCCTCGCGTTGTCTCTGTCCTCTGCACATGTGGTGTTTCTTAATATCCTTACTGTCCTTGCCCATGTGTTGCTTCAACCTGCTCTTCGTGAGCTACACGCATACAGATTTGAGCCTTGCACGCAAGAACATCTAAAGAAGTCTGCCCTTTCTCAAGTCACTTACTTACAGCTATGCATGTTCAGGTTAGCAATGAAATATAGTCATTGTACATATTCTTGAGACACTCCATAGTGAATTCATAAATTTGGGTCAGAACATCCCCTTACATCCTGTTTTTCTTCCTTTTGGGACAATTATTTTATTGGGATAATCAGAAAAGGATGTGTGCTACTGTATTGGCACGTTAGGTCCTTCCAGCCCGCAGGAGGCTGTGTCAAGACCATTGTTGTTATCCTAACTTCATAATGCTGTCCTTGTAGTATAGCACAGTGTAACGTGTTTGGCACACAGCCTTATGAACTCCTCTTTCTGTCCCAGAGAACTTCTGAGTAATTACAGGTTGGGCTTGCCTATCTGATCTAATTTATCACTTAGGGGTTTGTGTCATGCCTATTACCGTGATATCCAAGTGCTGCTGAGATTTTGGAAGATGGCTGTTTCATCAGCCACTTAGTACCATGATGAGTTAATGTTACTGAGCTGAAGTTTGGGTTGTTCTGTGCAGCATCTTAATCAGTGGTCCCTACTGAGAAACATGCATGTAGTTATTTATCTGGTGGCTTCACTGAACTGGTTTGGAGGATCTGAGCTCAGTTAACCAAGGGCTAAAGTCACACTGCAGAAAACTCTGGCTCAGTTGACCTTCTCAGTCAACAAGTGGGAAGTCTAGGACTAAGCAGACCCTGGGTGAGAATACATTCTTTACTCCCTCAGAAAGGTGCTCTCCATACTTAGGCTTGTATGTTAGCATGAGCACAGGCCATTTCCTGCCCTAGACAACACTGCCCATCTTATGGACTGAAGGAGACACTAGTTCTCAGGGCTCCCAGTCTGACAACTTTCAGTTGCTGCTCAAAGTGAGAATCATCAAATCATTGATGTATTTCAAAATTAAAACAGCTCCCCCCTGCCCACTTAAATCAGAACAATAACAAGAGAAAAAGAGTGGAGAAGAATCAAAAACCCAGCCTGTGTACCCTGCTTGCTGGTCAAAGCAGTGTGACTCTGTGGGTGGAGGGAACATGAGGGGCAAACTCTCCTTGGCATAGTTTGCCAACTCCTTGTCCTAAAGTTCCTAGGGTAGGTAAGACCAGCTGCCCAGCCACTTCCCCTCCTTCTGACAAAAAGCACTGCTTTGCTGTCTCTGGCATGCTGTGTTCGTGATGCAGGAATGAATGGGGAGACTGCTGTCTGTGGCTCTTTTCTTCTGCTTTTCTGCCTTTCTTCTCCATCCAGAAGCCCCCAGAGTGGATTTTTCTTTCAGGGCCAGATGAATCGTTTGTTTGTTTGTTTTGGAGGTGACAAGTGTTTTATGTGAATTCTGGCTGCTCTCAAATGCCAAACCCCAGCTGGGCTTTGAGTTTCACAGAATAACCACTGACACCTAATGAGCCTCTAATAAGTGCTTCTCCCTCCCATCTTGTCATTTAAATAAATATATGACTGAAATTTGTGGGTGGTGGGAGGGCTGTTGGACTGCAGTAGAACAAAGTTTTTCTGTTTACCCACCAAGCAGGTTCACTGCTAAGAACAGTTGTGCAGGCTTCCCACACAAGTTAATGGCCTCTGCCATGAAGCCCATGTGTCTCAGTGTGGACCTGGAGGGCTTTCTTTGAGGCTTTGCAGGAAAGCTCCTTCTAAAGCCCAGTTAGTTTCTTGCCCTCTCAGCTTCAGCTGCCAGCCAAGGTGCTAATTAGTGCCAACTGTGATGGGAGGAATTGAGAACAAAGACAAGACTTTGATAGTTGAAAATGTAGTTGTTGTTCAGGTTTTTGATTTTTCTGGACTTTTTGCAGGGAATGGTCCCCCGCGGGCAGTGGGTGTTCACACGCATTTTCTTGTCAAGGACTTGAATTCAAAGCATCTCTTGTTTGTGGCAATAGGTGTAGGGCAACTGAGTCTCACCCTCCTTTTCTGACCACTGAAGGTATGATCTCTGCTTGCTTAAGAAAAGGAAAATGAAACCATCTGAAATGGCAACCTGTACTTATGGGGAAATGGCAAGATTTAAAAATTCATATATATTCTTTGATTCTGTTTTTCATGTGTCAGAAGCACAGACCAATTACATGTTTCCAGCTCAGGTATGTAACCAGGTCACTGTGGGAGGCCAAGAGCAGGTTTTTCATAAGGCTTTAGCAAAGGATAGAAAAAACTTCGGGTCACAAGCCTCCCTTTCTACGTTCTGCTCCAGCACAGACAGTCCTGAAAATGCAGAATGTCTCCTTTAGCTGCCAGTCTCTTGGAAGTCAGTCCTGACTAGGAATGGGCAACCTTTTTCCAGAAGAAGGAGCTATTTCTGAACAAAATCAAGTGTGTCTGTTTGATGAATTTGGCAAAACCAAGTAACAACAGAATTTTGAAAAAACAAATAAGTTATGGTTTGAGTTTTTCAGGTGAAGTGTTTAATTTTCTGTGTCTCAGTATGTCTATATATTTCTCCTCTTTTTTAGCAGGGAAAAATGTAATTATAGTAGGCTGATGTCAATATTTCAGGAGACAACTAGCTCTCTTCCTGTTGTTTGGCTGAGAAAGCAGAAAGACATTGTGCATGTTCGATGGTGGTGGTGGTATCTTCCTGATCATCCTCTGCAAGAGACAGAGGATGAAAGCAGGTTCTCTGTTTCCCCTGTTTTGAACTCGCTTACCTAGAGCCTTGTCCACAGAAATGTCCTCACCTTACGCTTGGGTACTCCAGAGCAATCCTCCCGCACAGGCCTGTGGGGTCTGTGGTTGATGCAGAAGGAAAGGGCAGCTAGAGTCTGTTGTCTGTGTTTTGTGTCTCCATAGGTGGGGAAATGGAAGGAAAAGAAGTTGCAGATGAAGTATTATGTGTGGCCCCGCTTTGAGCTGTATCCTGACTCTGAGGAACGTGAGGATGATCACCTGAGTATCGTGACCTTGGAAGAAGCACCATTTGTCATTGTGGAGAATGTGGACCCCCTAAGTGGCACCTGCATGAGGAATACGGTCCCTTGTCAAAAACGCATAGTGACCGAGTATGCACGCCTGGATTTTTCTCCTCCTATTGGGCTCTTCCTTCTCAGCAGAATGTAGAGAGTCTCTTGGGCCAATACCATCATACCCTGATAATCCTTTGTAGAGAAGTCACCTGTTTGGCCAGTCTGGCCTGTGTCCACTCATGGCTGGCTCCTTTGGGCAAAACACTGTAGTGTGTCCCTTCACTCTCCAGCACAGATAGTAACAGTGAAATTCTCCACATTATCTTGTGGGAGGGGGAGGGCAGACTGACAACAGGAGGGCATTAAGGGAGGTTTCCCAGTCTTTTAACCCATTATTGTTGTGACCGTTCAGGAACAAAACTGATGAGGAGCCAGATTACATGAAGAAATGTTGCAAAGGGTTCTGCATTGACATCCTCAAGAAAATCTCAAAGTCTGTCAAGTTCACCTATGACCTCTACTTGGTGACCAACGGCAAGCATGGGAAAAAGATCAATGGGACGTGGAATGGAATGATTGGAGAGGTCAGCAGCAAAGGGAGGGCATGGTGGGCTTCATCTCTGGGCTGGATGACATGGGTCAGGTCTGGTCTCCCATCATTATTGTGTCCCCTTCTGGGGCAAGGATAGAGATGACTACATAAATGGTTAGTCTAGATTTTTTTCTGGGCACAGGGTGAATTAATCTACTCTGACACTCTGACCATGACTACCTTTCCTGTTCAACACTTAATTATTATTCTCTAGAGTGCCACAAATTTGGACTTCACAGTCAAAGAGGGTGATACCCGTGCACCAGGGTGGCTGCAACCTCGGTTACACTTAGATCGTACATAAAGTGCGTGAAGAATGAAACAAGACTTTGCAGTGTTAGAGGGAGGAGAAAGCAAGGACAGAAAAATGAGATAAGGCGTCTTCTTGGTGGATGACGTGTTTATCCTAAGACCTCTGTGGATTTATTTTTTATACACATACCAGCTTTGAGGGGAAGATTAATGTCTATAGATTTCCTGAAAGAAGAATGTGTCCCGATGAAAGATTAGGAAGGAAAGATTAGAGAAACAATATAGGGAATGGGATTACAGGAGTAAAAGGACTGTGTGAAAAGGCAAGAAGGTAAGAAAGGGCTTGTCTGTGGTCCTTGAGAGGTGTCTTGCTTCTATGTGTGATCTCTTCCTTTCCATCCTCCAGGTTGTCACCAAACGGGCCTATATGGCTGTGGGATCCCTTACCATTAATGAGGAGCGTTCAGAAGTGGTGGATTTCTCTGTGCCCTTCATTGAGACTGGAATCAGTGTCATGGTGTCACGTAGCAATGGAACTGTCTCACCTTCTGCCTTCTTAGGTATCATTTTAATCTAAAATTAAAACTTCATCCAGTCAGTGCTCATCAAAATTAGGTGAAGGTTGCTTGTGATTCTTAGCCTGAAATTTCCTTTTTGGATGTACCTGTGGGACAGGTGTATAAAAATAAATGGTGATGTTTTAGTTCTAAATCCCAAGCAAGTAAAATCCAGTCAAATGCAAACAGGCACTGCTGAGTAGTTCTGAGGCAATTCTTGGCAATCGTATGCAAAGAATGGCTTTACTCAGAGTTGTCACCTACTCTGCAGCAGTGACTCAACTAATAGCAAGCATGTTCAGCGTATAGGTCAGAAGAAAATTGATTGAAGTCTATGTTTTACCAGTATGCCATAGTGATAACAGTTAGCAATAAATTGTTGCACTTCAAGAGCTGTTATTTGTAAAGAAGGAATTAACTTGACCCTCCCTTGATGGAGCAACTGGTACAAGTTAGAGATGTTACAGAGCTTTTCAAGAACAGTTGATCCATCAGGTCTGTGCTGGCTGGCTCTGTGTCTTTCATTAAAGTGGTTTCTAGAGTCCTTTGATGGTGAAGGGTGATCAGAGAACGCAGAAATTACTCTGCATTTTGCCAAGGCATCCATGTTTTCCTAGTGTCCACTATTTGGCTTTGTGGAATGCTTTATGATGCAGCAAATACAATCTATAAGTTATATAATTACTCTGTGCTCCCTGCCACAGTCCTGAGACCATTTACAAACAGAGAGAAGTTTAAATGGGTAAAGAAATGTCTCCAAACCTCTTTAAGTTGGAGTTTCATGACTTCTCACTCTTTGGGAGTTTTTGCCTTTAGCCAAGTCCAACAGTAATGCCAGGGTGTGTAAAAACTATGATGAAGTTAACTCCGAAATTTTAAATTGCAGTATTTGCTGTAGTCTGGAGGAAATGTCTACACTTTTTTAATCTGGTTTGGTCTGATTCTTATGTGTTTAGGCTTGGAGATGAAAACCTGGCAGAGATCAAACACTTGCAGTATATTTCTAGAACAAGCCAGTGTTCCCATTGCTACAGGAATGGAATAGCTGGAAAAAACTACTATCATTATGGCTGAATTTGGAGATGCTCTTTGGCTCAATAGTATCTTGAAGTTGGATGTTTGTCTGAATCTCTGCCAGTTCTGCCTGATTTTCCCCACTCTCTCCAGATGGTGCTGGAGGACTTCCTGGGAACAATCATTTATCAATGCATTTTATTTTATCAATGCATTCACAGTGGCTTCATTGTAGTTCCAGATGGAGCCGCGTGTCACAAATGCAGCCATGAGAAGGCATGCAGGCATTACACAGACAGAAACTACACTTCTCTCAGTGCAAAAAATTTTTCAGACTTGGGTTGAAGCTTTTGCTGTAACTTCTGTTCTTCTCTAGCCCAGTTTGCCCCCACTCCCCCAGGGTGTTTCGGAGAGCAAAGGAGGTGAGGTGATTTATTAGGTGTTTCACCACAATTTTCTCTTCCTCTTCAGAGCCTTTCAGTGCTGATGTATGGGTGATGATGTTTGTGATGCTGCTTATCATCTCTGCAGTGGCTGTATTTGTTTTTGAGTACTTCAGCCCTGTGGGCTATAATCGGTGCCTTGCTGATGGCAGAGGTAAGTGAAGCCCCTCCTTGCCATGATCCATGATCTTTCTCCAAGCCTTTGCTGGGTTGGGGTTGGGTCTCCTTTGCCTTGAATGCAATATAGATCTATCCTGTCTTGATCTGTGTTCAGACCAAAGAGGGCAGGGATGGAAGTAGGAAAAAAGCTCTTAAGAGAGCAGATGCTTATAATGGATAATTTGCTTGGCTCAAGAGATGGAGCTGCATTGCCTTTCATTATTAAAACATACCAGCTCCAACTCATTTCTCATTGATGGGAAATGGGTCCTGGTAGCTGGTGCTGGCAAAGCGTACAATGCTGTGCTTTCTGAGGAGAGCTCAGCGCTGTCAATCCATCCACCTCTCCCTGGAGAGCAAACTGCTCTGCCAGCCTCTCAGTATAGTGCTGTGTCCTCCAGACTCCACATCTGTCACCTGGCCATGTCCCTCCCCTACTTGGCTCTCTGGCTTACTGAGGCTTACTAAGAAAGTAGGAAAGTAATTTTCCTGACAGTGGGTGATAGATTGTTTTGCAAGGACAACAAGAAAGATGGGAACAAGCGAGTGATCCATCCCTGTGATTCTAGTCCTCACAAGACCCCTAGTACTCAGCACTGGTGAGGCCACACCTCAAATACTGTGCTTTTCGGCCACTCACTACCAGAAACCACTGAAATGCTGGAACGTGACCAAAGACTGGCAACAAAACTGATAAAGGGTCTAGAGTACAAGTTTTACAAGGGGTGGCTGAGGCAATTGGGAATGTTTAGCTTGAGAAAAGGAGGCTCAGGGAAGATCTGTACATCTATCTCAAACGACGTTGTCGTGAGGTGGGGGTTAGTCTCTTCTTCCAAGCAGCAAGTGCTAGGACAAATGGAAATGCCCTCAAGCTGTGCCAGGGAGGTTTAGACTGGATGTTAAAAGGGTCATCAGGCATTGGAACAAGCTGCCCAGGAAAGTGGTTGAGTGCCCATCCCTGGCACTTAGGGTCATGGAACTTGCCATAAATACCTAAGGGTATTTAAAAGATGTGTAGATGTGGCATTTAGGGTCATGGTTTAGTGGTGGATTTGGCAGTGTTGGTTAATGATTGAACTGAATGATCTAAAGGATCTTTTCCAACCTAAAAGATTCTGATTCTATAAGACAGCCTGATGAGTTAAAGAGAGGATGGGCAGACAGCCTAAGAGGCAGTGTTTTTGCCTTACTGGCATGAAGACGATTGGCAACTTGAGTGTTCTGGAATCACCACATCTTCATTCTCTGATGAATCAGCTTTTCAAACCTTTCTGGGTTTATTGGCCAACTCAGAACAGTGGGAGAGAGGCAGTTGTTGTAAAACGCACTCTTTTACTCCTCAGACTAGCGCTTTGAGCGAACGGACGGCTTCAAATTAGAAAGGAGGGGGGAAAAAGGGGTGTAAATCAGAATGCAAGTAGAACCACAAATATGGGGAAGTGGAGAACTTCTTAACACAGGTTAAGGGCCTTTTGGAGGGCCTTTATGGCAAATTACTGTAATCACATGTAGACATGAGTAAGTACTGTTAAAACTGCTAGTCTCTTGAGAAATATTAATACAGATGTGGAGCTGGAAGCAGTTCTTGGTACAAGAGTGCAGTTATTAAGTTAACTGAACTGCAGTTGCAAGTATCCATATTTCTAAGTAATTATGAACAGTCCTGCATGATCAGACAGATACTATCCCCGACAGATCTAACATGAAGATGTACAAATCTGCTGCAGAGACTGCAATGCTTGTTTGGTAATGGAGACTTTAGTAATATTACTTTGGCTCCATCTGAACTAGTGTACAACTGTAGACCTCTGCATCCCACATCTGCATTTTCTCATTGTCACAGAATCACAGATCATTAGGGATTGGAAGGGACTTCAAAAGATCCTCAAAAGGTCCAGTCCCCCTGCCAGAGCAGGATCACCTAGATCAAGTCACATAGGCACATGTCCAGGCAGGTTTTAAACTTCTCCAGAGAAGGAGACTCCACAACCTCCCTGGGCAGCCCCTTCCAGTGCTCCGCCACCCTCACTGTGAAGAAGTTCCTTCTCATATTTGTGTGGAACTTCCTACGTTCCAGCTGACATTAATGAGGGCACCCCTCAGTCTCCTTTTTTCCAAGTTAAAGAGACCCAGCTCCCTCAGCCTCTCCTCATAAGGGAGGTGTTCCACTCCCTTCATCATCTTCATGGCTCTGTGCTGGACACTGTCCAATAGTTCTGTGTCCTCCTTGAACTGAGGGGCCCGCAATATTCCAGATGTGGTCTCATTGGTCTCCAGAGTCAGGCAGACATGCCCTAATCTAGCTCCTAAATGATGTTGGGTTATTGTTGGAGCACTTAAAGTTTGAGAGCTCAGGATTCCAGGAACCTGGTTTGGACCAGAGGCTCCCACGGTTCCCATTGCTACCTTGGTTTGCAGCTCACAAAGCACATAGGGTGATCAGTGGAGAGATTAAGGCTTTAGGAGGGAACTTTTTGACATATCCTTGCACCTCACTGTTCTCACGGATGATTTTAAGGCTTTACTTTAGAATAACACAGACCTTCCAGATGATCTGTGCTATAGGCTGCTCAAGAGCTTCAGGAGGAGTGACAGAACTTTCTTCCCTTTTGTTCCTCTGTTGGAGACAACCTTAACCATAGCCAGCAGCATCAGGACCTAGTCAGAGTACCCAAGGGAAGAGATAAAACATGGGATGCTAACCCACAAGACTGTAGAGCCAGGTTGCAGATTGCACCATTGGAAAAGTGACAGAACTGTGCCAGAGGGCTCATGTCCTAGGAGGATCCTCTCAGTATCTGAGTCAGGATCCTTGGAGTATCTGCATCTTCAGTCTCCCTGAAAGCTCCTCTTGTACTCAAATCGAGCAAATTTTGGTTTGAGTTTCCACTAATGGAACCAGCATATGCCAGAGGTATGAGGCTGCTTAGAGACAGGATTTCAAAGTTTTCAGCCAAGTGCTTCATAAGTACACGTGGCTCTGGGGGTGCGAGTGACCTTCCACACTGAAAAGTGAGTAAGGGGAAGGCAGCAGCTTTTAAAACACTGCCTCTGCTCCTGGACTGTGTGGGGCTCTTGAGACAGACCAGAGCATATCTCACTGTTTTGTCCCTGAGGCACAGAATGAGGGGAAAGGGAGCTGCTTCTCTCTACTGCGTGTTTTCAACAGATGGGCGTGAGTCCTGCTGCAGAGTGTTTGTAGAACCCTGTTATTTGAGATGGTGCTCTTCCTCACACCTGCACCAGTACAGTGAAGCCCAATGTTTTGCACAGGTGTACGCTGGCGGTTCGAGATCAACTTGAGTGCTGAATAGCTGAAATAAGGACAGACTTTTTCGGAGCAAACTATTTCTGTTGACAACACTTGAACCAAGACTGAAGAGTTGATATTGATGTCTAATACATGCATTGATCTCCATTACTCCAATCACATATTAAAAAGTATTTCGGTGGAAATCCTTGAGACAGAATAAATATGGAATCCTTAGGTAGTTTTTAAGAAGTAATTTTTCAGGATTCCACTTTGCTGATCTATGGTGTCATGAACATGGGGGACTGCAACTGCATTCATCTTACGTGTGGGAGTAGACATTGCTCTTAACTCTGAAGTCAAGATGCATATGTTAATAGAAGTGCAGACCACTTACTCTGAGATGCTCACTGTGGGGTTATGTTTCTCAATCACTCCAGAGCCAGGAGGTCCCTCTTTCACCATTGGCAAAGCTATCTGGTTGCTGTGGGGGCTGGTGTTCAACAACTCCGTGCCAGTGCAGAATCCCAAAGGTACCACTAGCAAGATCATGGTGTCGGTGTGGGCCTTCTTCGCTGTCATCTTTCTGGCCAGCTACACTGCCAATCTGGCTGCCTTCATGATCCAAGAGGAGTACGTGGACCAGGTGTCTGGCTTGAGTGACAAAAAGGTAATGGATCTACCCAAACCCCCAAAGCAGCACTTCCACAGAAGAGGCTGCTCTGTCCTCTCATCTTTGCTTTTGTCGGGGAAGTGTTCGGCTTTGTTCAGAATCACATCACAGCTTTAGTCCCAGTTTTACACAGCACAGCTGCTCTTTGTTGGTATTCAGTTGCATTTTCAAATATTTTAAGCACTTCAGGTATGAATTAGAAACAGAGCGGAACTGTGCTTTCTTGCATGATCCCAAAACACACCTTGATTATGAGCAAGAAATGAATTAATGGAGCTTTTGGAGCCGTGTAATGGCTGTAACTTGCTTTTTCAGGATGAAAGAATTTGTCTGCGCTGGAACACTGGCCATTAGGCTAGCAAATATGATCTGTTAGTTTGTTCTGAGGCCAGGTTCTGCCCATGGGAGAAAACCAGCGTGATTTTGACGATTTACTATTTCTTGCATTTGAAGTTCTACAGCACAGTTCTCGAGACCTCTGGAAGCTTGAAATGGAAGAAACAAGTGTTTCCTCCTCGGAGTGTGTTTCACCGCCTTGTTTACACACACTCTATTTTACCTTTGCGGAACATTTGCTTTTGTGTGCTCTGCACACTGAGGGTTTTGAGGCGCTTGCTCATGCATGCAGGGCAGCGGTGCCCGGTTCACGGGGGTGTGAGGCTTTGCATGCGGCTTTGTTTTTGTTTGGCGGTGAGGTTACTCACAAGGAATGGAGTGTTGTGAAGCTCTATCACCCGCAATGAATTTGTTACTCAGTGATTGGGGCTGTTTAAAGGGTCATGCCATTCAAGGGTAATTAAATAGGAGTAAGTCACACACGCTGCTATCAGGGATAGAAGAGTGCAGGTTTAAATTTGCTGCTGCTGGACTGGTTATAGTTACTGTTTCTGGTGTCCCCCATGATGGTCTAGAAAGAAATTGTGGCCAGGCCCCCTGTGTATACAGTGTCCTGTACGGCAGGCTGGAAGCTGTGGTGGATTAATTTTGAAGAGGGTTTTCTTTTCCCCTTCTGTTATTTTTTCCTGGAATGAAACAGAACACAGCATCACAGAATCTGAGTAGAAGTGCTCCTGTTAGTTGTTTTAGTTTCAACCCCAATTTATTCCATGCTGTTCCCACATTTGCAGTGTGCTGTGTTGAGGAGGGAGCTGGACCGGAGGATGGTTTTCTCTCAGGTAGACACTGTTGCAGAGGCTGCTTAGAAGCTGTGGATTCCCTCAGACTGAAAGACACTGTTCAGAACCAGCCAGCCCTATCGAGTTAATATTAGTTTGTCATCACTAGGTTTTCAGCTGTCTGAGTTAAATAGGATAGTTCATACCTGTGATCTATTGTTTCAGGCTATGTCTAGGCTCATGGAGAGAGCCACACTTCCATTCTCATGTTTTTCAAGGTATTCTTCATACCTGCAGAGGTATGTGCATGAAATATCAATTGAAAGCAGTAACTCCTGGTGTTTCACACAGCCTTTGGATACAAGTTTCTGGGCCTGTTTTAGTCAGCTGTACTGTAGGGCTGCCTGTGCATATTGGGTTGAGGTAATTCTTTTCTCCTTTCTTTGCCAACATACCTGCATTTCCTTTGCTATCCTAAACCATATATGCTCTGTTTTGCTTTGTTTCTTGTGGAAGAGAAAGTCTACAGTACATATCCAGACCACTGTGATATGCTTTAAACTCAGCTGCTGATGCAAGTTCAACATCTAGGTAGAATTATGATCTACCAGAGCATCTGGAATCGGATTAAAATTTGCTGGTAAAATCTTCAGGCCAGCTATGAAGATAGGTGATGCTAACTCTAAGCAAAAGACGTGAGTGAATAAGCTCATGGATATCCATTCTCTGAACATACAGAGGGCCCTGCAGAATTTTAGAGCAGCCATCCAGGCTTCTGTCATGATTCTGCAAGATGCCCTGGTTTGTGAGGAATTTACTCTTCTGAGTTTCTTTTTTCCTCTTCCGAAGACCACATACTGCATGCAACTCACTCACTCCTACAACACACTGCTCGGCCAGGATGCGGGATGCAGCCACATCCAGGGCAGATGGGGATGTGCTGTACTCCACCTCGCTTTTACTGTCTCAAATTAACCAGTTAAGACTTTCAAAGAAGGCAGTCACTGTCACTGACCAATGGTGGGTAGGAAAGAGGAATTACTACTGCTTCTAGTCTCTTTTATCTCCAGCAAGTGATCTTGTGACCATGGAATTGAGGAAGATCAGCCTCCTGCCCTGCTACATCCTCTGGCAAGGGCAGCTGTGTCCAGCACAAGGTATCAGCAGAGGATGTAATCCAAGTGGACAGGCAAAGAGCTAGCTATTTTAAGGAAAATTCTTATGATTTGCCTACACCTAGATATGCTTGCAAGTGTATTTGCAGCATGACAGTACCTGAGGAAGGTGTTCGATTGGCACTGTATAGCAGCCAAAATGCCAGATGCACTTACAAAATCCATTACTGTGCCTGGCTGGAGAACACTTGTCAAGGTCAGACTGACTGTACCCTGTGACAGCCACCCTGAGGGTCTCCTTGGACCCTCTTGCTGCTCCAAGAGGTGCCTGAGGCTGCCAACCTGCTTCTTCCCCAGAAAAGTGGGCTGAAACACTCCAGCTGTCTAAGGACTTGGATGGTGTCTTGGCTGTCCCCCAGCACTTGCTCCCTAATGACATGCAAGACAGTGACTGTCCTCATGTCCCTGCTGTGCTGTGTGGATGCCAGAGCAGGTCTGTCTGAGCTGGGCTGGAGCAGATAGATCTGTGCCAGGGGAGTAGGCTGGACTGAGGATGGCTAAAGTCTTCTTGTACTGAGCCTAGTGATCTCTGCCATTCTCCCTCTGTCCCAAGTGATGCTTACCCTGACGAGTGCCACTCCTTTTTTGCTCAGATGCCCCAAAACCAGTGCCACAGCTGACCCAGGAACCCACTTAATGGTGGCTGTTAATTCCCTCATGTTAACCATAGCAGCTGCCAAATCGTGTGTCACTGTGTAGCTTTTAATGCTGGTGCAGACATGGGCAGTTTGAGGGAGGAGAAGCTCATTCCTCCCCAAGGAGCAGCACGAGCCCCATGAGTGCTACAGGCAAAGAGCTGCCCTGACAACTCCCTTGCAGCTCCCTGTGCATGTGGCTTGCTGAACTGCTTTCCCTCTGCACAGATGCTAAACCATCAGCAGCCACCTCTGCTGTTCTACTTTGTGCAGCTGAGTGGCAAATGAGATCCTGGCTGGGGCAGAGCTGCGCTGGCTGGGTCGGCTCCTCGACCAGAGCTCTGTCCCTCTGCAGCAGCAGCAAGCACATCTGGAGCTACTGATCTTCCACCTGTGGGGAGCTGCTATGGCCCCAGCCCCCTGTGAAACTCTCACTGGTAAGATGGTCTGTCACAAACCACTACAGTCAGCTTCTGGGTCTGGATTTCATCTGACTGTAATCAGGAGATATAACCCAATTTTCAGTAATGGGAGAGCGTCAGACACATTAGAGAAACAAGTGCCTGCGGTATTTCGGTCTAACGAAGGCAATAAATACAGGAAAGATTGTATAAAATGAACTAATGTGTGAAATAATCTAATAGCTATACATAATTTCCATTTCATATACAGTACTAATAGAATAAAAGCAAATGTGGACAGCCAGCAGGGCATTTAAATAACATAATTTAGACTGCAGTAGGTTAATAATAAAATAATTAAAAAAAATACTATCCATGCCTGTAAATTAGTTGGAAATGCCAAAGAAGCTAATAAAGTATCAAAACGGTAATTTTGTAATTGACTTAAAAGGACAGAAATGGATTTCTGCACGCCTGCAAATTCATATAAATGACCGAGATTTCACAGGAATTTGACTTGTTTTCTGCTTAAGGTGCTAATGAAATGTTGAGACAAAGGGCCTGTTTCTGCGTAGCGTAGGTCAGCTGTGTTTTTATTCTGTAGATACGCTCTAAAAATAAAAGAAGTCTTGGAGGTAAAACTGGGCAACATTTTTATCAGAAATAAAATCTGAGGAAATTCTGGTATTTGCCAAGGTAGCTAATTTCGTGCTCTTAAAACAAAAGACCATGTATTGTATTTTTGACACGTATTTTTGACTTGTTTTCTAAAGGCACTACTCATAAAATCGACCTACATTCTTTTAAAAAGAGGTGGAAAAATAAAGGGTTTTTTCTGTAACAAAGCAAAGAGACAGAAGGTGGTAATTGGAAGACAAAACAGCACTTGTTACTCTGAGGTGAATTAAACATTTTGGATTGCTGTAAAGCAAAATTCTCACTTAAAACCTACAAAAAAATAAAAAAGGCTCTGCTTTATTTCTGCAGTAATAGATGTTTGGCCATAAAACTGAAAAATGAATTATTTCCCACGCTGTGCTCTGCAGTACATTAAATCTAAATTATACAGGGATCCCAGTTATGCAGAACACTTAAGCGTGTGCTTAACTTTGTGCTCATGAATGGTGACATTAAAGTCAATGGGCTATTATTCACATGACTGAAGTTAAATGCTTTCCTGAGCTTGCAGCTTTTGTGTAACAAATACCTGCTCTGGAGAAGTCTAGGAAAAACATGAGCGGGTGTATCTGTCAGCTAGAAATTTTCCAAGGGACAATAAGCTAAGGTCAGTCTTGTACTTTCTAAGGTCAGTAAGAGGAAGATTGTCTAACCAGATGAAATGTTCCATGGGTTTTCACATTTACTATCAAGTGACATTTGTGGTGCTGTCACGCATTTCTGCCCGATAGAGAGGACGTTTTATGTGGTGGTGACCAAAGGCAGAAAATAGTCCTTTCAGCCGCAGTGTGAAAGTCAAGAGGCTTTTGTGGAGATACGAGCTATCTAGACACAAGTAAAACCATACATAACTCTGTCTCCTTGTGGTTAATCAGAACCTTTTTCAAAATGCAGAGTCTGATGCACCATACTTGACTGAAACACAACCAAAAAACCCTAAGGAATGTCCCCAACCCTTGCATCCTAGGGTAGAGCTGAACTTCTTTCCACAGCACTTCTCTGGGGGGACATCTTCCTGTAAATAAGTTGAACTGTGTCAGCCTTTTGTTTAAATATGATCTTTGTATGTAACAACAGTGGTACCAACTAGTCCATAAGGTAACAGATGCCGGTTTGTAGTGAAGTACAGAAAACTCTGAGCTCTGACAGTCTGAGATTTGATGCCTTAAAATGTGAGGATATGACTGCAACAGTGAATCAACAGTTACTAAAGCAAGAACTATTGGCAAACACTGTAAGGTGCAGCATGTGTCTTTGTAATTACACGTTATGCTGAAGTCTTCCTGTTAACAGATAACTATTAGGATAGCTGCAGCATATCATGTATTGGTGGATCTTTCTAACTGGTGACTTACATTTGTTATCTCCATAAATACGGACACAGGTAGGTTTATTTCGGTTGTAGACGGGTACTTTTATTATAGCTCTAGTCACTCTTTGGATTAGCACAATTTTTATGCTTTCTGAGATCCTTGGAACAAACCTCTGTGTCTGTGTGCTGGAAAGTGATGCCGTAGTTTTAAGGCTATAAATGTGTAAAGTCAGTGGGTTTTCAAGCGTGATTTTTCTCCTCCTACTTTTTTTGGTCATTCTTACTCGTTCTGTTAAGCTCAATGCTGTGTAGTGCAGAGCAGTGAGGAGGCTGCGATATGCTGTAGCTTTGACTCAGTCTCTCAGGATTCTCGCTTTTCTGTTGATCTGGAGGGATTTAGACAGTAAAAACTTGTAATGGGACTCTTCAGGATTAGTGCCAGTCAGCATGAAGTTTGTTTGGGAACTCAAGCAGGTGTGATACAAAGGGGGGAATACTCCGAGTCAGATCGTAGGCTTAATTCATCCGTGCTGGAAAGGAGAAACGTAACTCCTTGGACTTTGCTGGTGGCACAGATGGGAGCTGCTGGATGAGAGATGTCAGGCCAGGCCTCTTCCTTTTCATCTTCCTTTTAATGGTCTCTTGGAGCTCAATCTTTGGAGGCTCTGGGCAAATTTGCTTACTTCTGTGCTAATTGTTTGGCTGTCTGTAAAATGCCGTCTTTGGAGAGTTACGTAAAGGGGAGAGGGAGGTGGGGAGCAAAGGACTGTCCTGCTTCTCACATCAGTATAAGTCAGCAGAGACTGAAGCAATGAATATTTTTATTTATTATTTATACAGTGCCATAAATGTACTTGGCACTCTGCCATCAAATAAAAGACAATGGTCTTGCTACCAGGATTTGGCAGCCTGAGAGATGAGAGCTGGCCTCCTTCATCTGAATGATTAGGGCTGAATGGCTGCTGGAAAGGGGATAGGAGGATGAGATCTACAGGATTTTAAAAAATACAACAGACCTCCCCTCTCCCACTCTTTCACTGTTTATGGACTGTGACATTTAAAGTTGTATGTTCATATATATACCTGATAAATATCTGGCAGGTTCTATCTTCCTGGGCATTTTTACTTCACCTAGTGAAAGGGAATCCTGCTTCTCCCATGCCTTTGGCTGTTCAAGGTCAAAGTCAAACTTGCCCTGAGTCTTGATGGCCCAGCTTGGTTCAGGTATACATGCTCCAGTGCCCCAGGGCTCACTGTGCCTCTGTTGTCCTCTGCTTGCAGATGAGAGACAGCTTTCCACAGAAGACTAAACAAAGTCATTATCTGCCACAACTGGGATGGTATTGGGATGCCTCAGCTGCCCTGCCTTGAGCACTCTGCTTTTTGCTTTGCCTCCCTGCCTACAGAGGTGCTTAAGAAATAGTATTAATGGGGTGATGAGGCTTTTCTCGTTACTTGGATGAAAATTCTGGCCCCAGTGAAGTCTTTGGGAGGTTTGCCAGAATTGCACAGTTTTACCTTACTGCCCTGTGGTTGGTACCCACATAAAAGATGCTGAAGCATGTTGGCTACCCTTAGTGCTCAGAAGATAAGTAGGCTCTGATCTGCCTTTCTTAGTGAAAACTGGAAATTGTCCCTCACCAAACTACATCCTCTGATTTTCTCAGTGTTTCATAATTTGTTAGCCAGTTATCTCATGTGCAAACAAATCAGATTTCAAACTATTCTGTACTTAGCTGCCACCTCTCCTCTCAAGGTCTTTTTCATCAGCTAATTTTCTCCCTCTGAATAAACATCTACACTTCTAATGATATTAACACGAGTGTGCTAACCAGCACCTTTCTGTCTCATTATTTTCAGTTTTGCCGTTTGGATTATTCAGTAGGTGCCTTTTGCTCCCTTGTGTTTAGCTTCCAAGAATGCTGACTTCCAAGGATGGAACATGTGAAGTGGTTTGATTCCAGGAGAAATAGATTATCTGTGTCTTCTACATGCATGCAAGAAAAAGTTAACGGGTTGTGCGAGCAGCTTTTCTCTCTGACTGGTAAAACTCAATGACTCCACTGCAGAAGTTATTCTCTGGTCAAGCGTCAGGGACACCTAAGAGTGTGACTGACTTGAAGCTTATAGTCTGCCAAGTATGTCCTGAAGAAGCTTTAAAGCCTTACTGTTACCTTTTGGCTGGGGAAGCTGCATGGAGTCTGGAAAACGCTCACACATTTGGCAGACCTAGAAGACAGCTAGTTGTCGGGTGATAGGTGGACTCTGCCCACGTGTAATAGCCTGGTCCTGGAGTCATCCTGTAGGCCTGGTGTATCTGCAGCACATGGGTCAGCAGAAAGGCAGTGTGGCCCCAGCATGCACATGTGGGTCTGGCTGTGGAAGAGGTGGAACCCCTGAAATGCCATCTGTTTGGGGCATTGCTGTGCAGCCAGAGCTTCTCAGTTTTCCTTTCTGTGCAGAAGCAGCACAGAGCAGCTCTGCGCATCGCAGTCCAGCTTACAGAGAAGCTGCACAGTCCTGCTGTGTGCACTGCTCTGGCAATAACTGCATGTGATGGCACCTTCTTCCACCAATTGGATCTCTTCTTTCATCTCAGTTATTTTACAAGGGCAACTATTTTTAAAGTTGCTATATTTGAACTCCTTTCTTTTGCTTTTACCTACCTCCCCTCACCTCTGCATTGTCCCTAGGCTGCTCTGTTCCCTTCCCTGACCCACACATGCTGCTGTTGCACCACCAGGCATTCACAGGGTGGTTTTTTTATTGTTTATGGGTCTGACCCACCCTTTGTCTTCCTTTTAAAGTGACTTAAATCTAATTCTTTGCCAGCTTTCCTGCAGTCACCTGCACTAACTGATAACTACTTTCTCAAACTTATCTAGAGGAATTCATGGGTGAAAGCACTATGCAAAACAAGACCAGAGAATTTGAAACATCACTGGGTATTGAATAATAAGATAAACCACAAAGTCAAAGTCTGAGGGAGCACAAGGTGTTTTTATGCCCTTCCAAAACTGACTTACAGTGGATTCAATGCTGTTCACTCCCTTTTTGTTTGGTTGGTTGGTTTTTGGTGGGGTTTTTTGTCTGTTTGGTCCGTTGGTTTTGTTTATCAATCAAGGCATGTGTTGTGCCTGATGAAGACAAGAAGCTGGATTTTTGACCCTGCAGTCTCGGGACTGATTTCTGTGACCGGGCCCAACAATCAGAAAGAGTTGGAGTGGTAATTGGATTCTGACCTGCAGGGAAGGTAATATTGTGTGGGAATGCAGAATAAGAAATCCAAGTTAGGGTAAAAGGAGGATCTGAAAACTTGTAGTCACTTAGCAATGGTTGTGAGTCAAAACTAGGTGGCTGTGCAGAGGGGAGAGGGATGCTTTAGGAATGAAGCCTAAGAGTTATCTGTACAGATATGATTAACAGATTAATGACTAATACAGGAATTAGTAGCCTCTTTAGTCTGCTCTCCTAACAGATTGCTGTATGGGTGTTATGATTTAGGCTTGCACTACGGATTTCTGCCTGTGCTGTTGGGCTGGCACACTCCTAGCTGGGATCCTGTGGTCCCTTCTAATCTTGACTGATTCTATGACTTGGTCTAGGTGATCCTGCTGTGGCAGGGGGATTGGACTAGATGATCTTTCAAGGTCCCTTCCAATCCCTAATGATTCTATGATTCTATTTTATTGTACAAGTGCCCTGCATCAACACACCAATACATCAGGCTCCGCACTGGGAATCTGTGGAGCACTTCCTCTACTAGGACAGGTGATTTGGCACAGTTATGTGGACGTGCCTATGTGTATGATCAAGCTGGATAAAGAATACAGTAAAAGCCTTAAAGATGACACTGGGAGTGATGATCGACATTCCAGAAAGAAACTAGTCACCACCTGAATGCTGATCAAGACAGAGTTACAGCTTTGAAGAACTCACAAACTGCAGATGACAGGGCTGAAGGACAGAGGGAAAAGAACATAAAATAGAGAGGCACTGGGGAGAGTAATAATGACCACTAACTCTCACTAGCAGTGCTTTTATTTATCTTGCTGCGAGGTCTTTAGTGTAATGTTCTCTCAGCATCTTGGAGTTATGATCAGATTGTTCTTGGTACAGTGGAGAGCATGTCCACCAACCAAAGGCAAGCCAAGGAAAGATCTACAGACCCAAATGACACTATGGAGAATGGTTGCAAGTCTACATAACGGAGATGTTGAAGACAGACTGAGAAAACTGGACCTCTTTAGCCCCAGTGCAAGAATATAGAGAAGAAACAGCTCAACAGACTTCAAAAACATAAAATTCACCCTAAGAGAAGATATCAGTATTTCAGTATTTCAATTTCTCTGTCTGTGGTGAAGATAACAGAAAATACTGTTGCTGGACTACAGCAGGAAGACTTTATTTCAGAAGTGAGATGAATCTTCCAATAGTAAGGCACTGGTGTAGGTTGCCCAGAGAATGGGAGAATCTCTAGCACCAGCTGTCTTTCACAGTAGGCTGAGTGCAAAGCTGTCAGGAGTGGTGGTGTCTAGAAGAGACCCACCAGAGAGAGAAGGGCAGAGCAGACTTCTTCTCAGGGCCAGATGCAGGTTTGTGATTATGTGGCATTGTTCAAGGTGCAGCTTGGGGACAAAAAAGGCTTACTTTGGGGGTATGTGAGGACAAGCCATGGCTCTCTGACAGTCATCCATTAACTGTGAAGGACTTCATTTCCTGGCTGAAATAAAGTTAGGGCAAGACGTGTTTCCATGAACATGTGTAGTCTATCAAGACTTAAGTGCAGGCATAGAGCTAACTTAGGCCTCAAAGCCACTGACCCACTCTAATTTTTTACAACCTCTGGATGAAGCTGCTGTGCAAGCAGCCTGACTGGATTCTCAGGCAATGAACAAAGATGCAAGCTGACTGCAGTGACATGCAGCTGAACTAGAGCAAGAGGGGACAGTCGAGGAGGTTTGGGCAATGAAGAGAGGTTACGCTAAAATTATGCACTTGAGCATGGACTTTACTCTTCTAGCCTGATGTTACTAAAACTTATATTGCAGCTCACTAATAGATGACATCTTTTTTAGAATTCTTTGGCTTGTGCCACAACAGATATCTGTTGGTTGTACAGTTTCCAGAAGAGCAGAGTGCTTCTTACTGGTGCCTGCAAAGGAGGTTGTGACTGATGCCCTAATGGCCAAATATAGGAGAGTGGTGGGCATTTTAGATTGACTTCTAACCATAGTGTTTGTCTCCTTGTGCTTTGGAGAAGCTGTTCTAAGGGCCATTTGATCCAGTTGCTAAATTCAGCTGTGAAAATGGAGCTTTCTAGAGACAATTTAGGTGCACCAGAGTATCCAAAATACACTCAGATGGCTGCCAAATCTGACATGGGGCTACGAGAGACCTGCTCCCAGGGTGAAATTCCCTGTGGCATCTCAACTTGGCACTTATCACTTGGGCAAATGAAGTGAACTGAGGGTATCTAATATGGACTTGCACCTAAAAAAGTTGCTGAGCCTGAGATACTTGATTTAGTGGTTCAGATCTGTGGCATTTCCTGTGGTAGAAAATTTAAACTGAAGATCTGGTCTCTACAAAGTCTTTACCCTCCCAGAGAAGCTGTAGAAGGGTAAGGCACTACACTCACACCAAGATTTGCCAAGCTCATTGTAATCCAGCAGGGAATTCTTTTTTTAAAGCAGTGTATAAGGAGATGGACTGATCAAAAGGAGCTTTTTTGTCATGAGTGCTTGCAGAGTTTGGGAAACAGCTTTCAATGCTATTGGCAAACACTTTACAGTGTAAACAGGGCTGACATCAGGCAGATAAATAAGTGCAGATGTGGTTTTCTGTAGGAACCATTTGGTGATAGACAATATATTGAAAAAAAATGATCATCAAATTAATTGTGGCCAATTAGACATAAGTCCTTCCTCTCATTCCTGAATCCCCTCCAATCGCTGCCTGAATGGGAAGAGCTTCCATCACCTGTTTCATTATGCAGATTGATATCCGAACATCTGAGAACAATGCTGCTTTCTGCACAGCAGGCTCCAAATTGCTAATGAAATGGCTCTGCCAGACAAGTCACTTAAACCCACTCTCACTGCTGCTGCTGACAGCATTCATGGCGAGTTGTAGGGGGAAGCAGGAAAGGGGCACTCCATTCTGAATGTGCTAATAGCCCACAGCCTGCGCATTTATCATTCCCCAGAGCAGGAAGATTTCTGCTCTCTGACTCTCAGAGGTTACTTTTCCAAAGCCATGGACTGATTTGGACTAAGTGCTTCTTGATTTAAATTTGTGGAACGAGGGATTGAAGAGGTGGGCAACTGCTGAGCTCTAAACACAGACGTCTTGTGTCCTAAAGCTACCTGACGATTGGTGCCTGCTTCCCACCCCCATGTCTAGCACTCGGCTTCCCCCCTACATTTGGTGTGAAGCCAGCTCTGCAAGGGATTTCTCCCATGGATAAGAGCGTGTCACTTTACCTTGGGTATAAGGGAAGCATCCCATGACTGAGACCCTATGGTGAGACACCTGAAGGCTTCAGGTAGGGTACACACTCTTTGGGGTGAAGGGTTGTAGCTGAGCCCTGAGCCCCTTTCAGCCAGTCAACACTTGAGGAGGGTACAGCCGGGCACAGGAAAGGGCTCCTGCTACATGACATTGTGAGACGGGGCTCCTACAAGTGAAGCCCCTGTACAGCTCTGTTTTTCCCTCCCCGTTACACTTTGCAGCTGGGTTTGCTCAGCAACTGGTGCAATTGCTTTTCTTCCCATATTACTGTCACAGTTTTTTGCCCGAGCCTCATAGGGTTTCTCTTTGCAGATGCCTGGGGTAGAGTAGTTGTGGCTTAGGTTTCTGGCAGGAGAAATATTTACATGAAATGATGGCTGAGTTCTCTCATTAATCTAAATTCTGACCTTTTCTGTCAATATCTGTGGTTAATTCCTTCATCAATATTTACTGAGGCATTGACATTACCTCTACACAAGCTGCCTCTATGTAATGACTCCTCTATTGTGCTTCATCTCCTGTCTCATATCTCTCAGATGTCCGCTAGACCAGCCTGCTGTAGTGGGGCTTTCCTGGGGCTGACACATCTGGTCTGCTACAGGACCACTCTCCCAGCCTTTTGGATAAGCCAATCAAGTGGCTTTCCTTATTGAATTCTTTGACAACAGTGTTATTAACTTTCCCCAGTTCCTCCACACATGTTCCTTCACCTTATTGCTAGGACAGGACATGCTCCTTCCCCATTTTCTGGGAAAGCTTGCATGTCTTCTTGATCCTTCAGTATGAGCTGAGTGTGGAGATTAATGGGGCAGGAACGGGCTCAGAAAGTTGTAGCAGTTTTTGGCTCTGGAGAACTCTTTGAAAATCCCTCTGTCCCTGAGGAAGAAGCTGGAGTAGCTGTGCTCAGGTACTGCTGAGCAACAAACATGGATATTTTTCAGCTGCTATCTCCTGTCAGAAAGCTGCAGTTAGATACTTACCTCTGGCTCCATGGACTGTGGGCTCAGTTGCACATCATCTGTGTTTGTCTTCGCTGACACCAAATGAAGTGCTCCTCTTAGGCATCTGAGTTAAGATCTCTGGTGTGGGTTCCACACAGAGCCTTTCAGACTGTTTTCTTTCTCATTGTCTGCCAGGCTGTGGTTGAAGTGTGTGTGCATGTGGATGTGGGGATAGGAGTTTGCATCTGAAGATCTGTTCTCATTGAGGAATGAGCAGGGGGTCAGGGATGATGAATGAATGCTCTATATGTGGTTTTGTAGAAGCCAGGCCACTGGCTTCTCCAAAAACATGCTTTTCCAGTTGCTGAAAACAGTAATTTCCTTCAAAAAGAGTGTTTTCATTTATTTATTGGTTGCCTAAGAGTTTAAACGTTAAATGCAGAGACATTCACCTTCATGATGTGCCCTCAAATTCAGTGGGAAAAAAGGTAATTCAGAGTCAAGGAAGCAGACAAAGCAAGAGATTGTGTCACTGGGAATGGAGGTATAAAATGGGCATTGTTTGTGGTCTCTTTTAACTCTCTGAGTGTAGAGTCTCTCACAGCTGCTGCCCCTTCAAAGGCCAAGCTGAGGTCACTGCAATGTTGGTTTGGCCAACCTTATGCTTACCTTTCTGACTTTACTCTGCTGGAGGACTCTGGGGGGATGTGGGTGACCCATCTGCCTTGAAAGCTGGGTTTGGCATCTTCTGAGGAAGAAAGCTGCCCACTTTGCAAACTCCAGTTTTAGCATGTGATGGGCGACACCATCCCTGTGCGACTGGTACAGCAATGCGCTTCTTGTGATGTGTCCCCGAAGCTGCTGCTATTGTCAGCTTGGTTAAGAAGAATACTTTTAGCACTCTGCAGTGAATTTTCTCCCATCAAAGTTTGTTTTCACTACAGGTTTTGGTAGCTATCAGCTTCATCCCTACAGGGCATGACAAGGTTCTAAGCGCCACCTTACTGCCTGTTTTATGCTATGTGAAACCTGTTTTTTGATGATGTGACGATGGTTGTTTCAGGAAACTGTCCTGATGCTTTCTGTTGGCTTAAAGCAGTCGAATATGTGTTTTCTTTCACTCACTTATGTGTGAACACACAAGCCAGCTCATTTGGCTTTCCAGTCTGAATTCCTCGCACAGCCAGATGAGGTGACTGGTATGTAGGCAGGTTATGTGAAAGTTCACCTACTCACTAGCTCCATGTTGGCTATGCTGTTGAGATGTTGTGAATGAGACACAGTACTTTAGTGGTTTTGGCCATCTCAACTGAGTTGACCCAGTTTCAAACTGGTTTTGGGTAGAACTTAACAACAAAGTTCTCCTGCCTGTTTTTAAAGCTATAGCTGTAGAGCACATCCGTGTTTCTGCTAGAGAAGATGGCAGTGCATGACTGCATCCAAACATGAACTGTTGCACTTAAATGGGTTTGGTCTGACTGTTCTTAGTGTGCTTCTCACGTTCATCCAAATAGACAGTTGGAGTCAAGAATTAGCATTGGACAAGCTACTGCCTGATATATCAAAAGAGGAGGGGGCTTTGTTGCATCTATCCTACCTTTTCATTTTCTTCTTTATTGCTAATTCAGTTCCTGGCTTACAGTTCTGTGCTTTTTCCTGTCTGCTGGTTCTAGAGGTTTTAAGCGGTCTTGATAATTGACAGTCTAAATTTTACTGCTCATAAAACCCCAGAGAACATTGATTATGACTTGAGTTAAGCAAGGGCATATAAAAATCTCACAGCCTTGCAGCCGTAGGGGAATGTTATGATGAATGTATTTCTTGGGAGCAGCAAAATGTTTGGAGTATTCTGCCAGCTTTGTTCTGGACATCAAATGTTACTAGTGACTTGCAGCCACTAATCACAACTCATTTGGGACATTTGCCCAAAAGTTTGAAAGCTGATAATTTGTTTGGTGAAGTGGGTGTGAGGTAGGTGTTCTGAGAGGCATCTATCCTCATTAATTACTTTTCTACTTCAGTCAGAGTCAGGAATTGCACAGGCATCCACAGAGCTGAAAAAGATACTTCTTGGAAATGAAATGACACTTTGTGGATAAAAACCACGTAGATTTTATTGAAAGTCTTTCCTTGACTGTGTTCCAAAGCTGCCGTTCCCTCTTCCTTTTCCTTTTCCCTTTTTCCTGTTGTCTAACAGCCTTTTAGTCTTCGATTACTGTCGATTTTATGCACTCAGACCAGAGTGAATAAAGGACTGGGCTGCTCAGATTCCCTTCTTGGCTATTAGGTACTAAGAGGAGACGCGTGCGTTTGAAAACAGTGAAACATAGTATCTTCTCAATAATTTTGTCTACACGATAGTAAAATAAAATTAGATCTACCTTCCAAGAAGAGTGTGTTCTCCTGAGTCTTGCTGAAAGATCTTGACAAATGTTCTTTCTGTGTCTCTCCAGTTCCAGAAACCAAATGACTTCTCACCTCCTTTCCGCTTTGGAACGGTTCCCAACGGCAGCACAGAAAGGAACATCCGCAACAACTACCCTGAAATGCACAGTTACATGGTGAAGTTCAATCAGAGGGGGGTAGATGATGCCTTGTTCTCACTGAAGACTGGGTGAGGCTCTCTTCCTTTTTTTGGTGCCACCTCTGTCGACAGTGTTTGTTGTTGTCAGAGTGTTTATGCTGTCATTTGGAATTCCTTTGTATTCCTTCCTTCTGTGTATAAAAGATTATGTTAATTGAAAAGCCTAAACAGTCCTTGTCAGACTAATCCCACCCCTGTGTATCACTAGCTAATGTAGCACAATGGAAGGTGTGCTTGAAGCAAATAGTTTGGAAGTAGCCATTCTCTCAGGAATATTTTAGTATCAAGGGCTGAACAAAATGTTGTTTGAATAATAAGGATGTATATAAAATGGGAGCATTGCCTTGGGTAATTTGGGAAATGTGGGAAAAATCATTATCAAAAGTATGTTTGAGCAGCTCATTCTTTTTTAATAGCGATGGATCTGTAAAGGAGCTAACTTAACACACCGTGTTGCAAGCCTTTGTCCTTTATAATTAAAGACCTCTTTCCAGAATTTACCATTTTCATTGTCAGAGTCCATCCCTGGTGAAAAAAAACACATTCTTGCTTCTACTCATGTTGCATATTTATGAGAAAGTTCATTCCAAAGCACGAAAGAAGATGTTCAGCCAATTTAATTACTAGATTGACTGAATATTCCTAAACCTGTTTGCCAGGTTCAGAGCCACACAGCCCATTATAAATGATTGTACCATTGTTGGATACCATCCTGGGAAGGTACATTTGCCAGGGTAGTCATCATCCAGGAAATAAATATGCTCTGTCTTGGAAATATGTGGAAGAAATAGAGCTCATCGCCTGCAGTAGATGTCATCCTGCCTTCATATCCATCCTTAAACAGACTTCCCCACAGATATGCACTTGAACTGAGATAATGACCATACGGGAAACATATGTGCAGCAGGTCAATTGAGAAGTTAGTGTGGGCGTGAGAATGTGCAAGGTGGAAGCTCTTTGGTTTTTTATTGGAAAGTGCTTAATTTCAGATCTAGTGGGTGGATTTACTCTCTTTGGGTATGTGGAAGGCGCAGCCTCTTGAGACTGCCCTGCTGTCCCCCTAAATCTTATTTGTTGCAGTGAGAGGCAGTCTCTCAATGTTGTGCTGCTCACACACCCCAACTCATAATGGGGATTGCTCCGTGTTGAAATGGAATTTTTCTTGTGGTTTTCAGCTAAGCAGTCTCTACCAAGGAGCTACTCAGCATGGTAAACCGTAGAGCTGCTATCGTAGACACTCTACATTGGTGAAGAATTAGTGGTGCTTTTCACAGTAACTGAGGAGTTAAACGTTATGTTCTGACTGAATTTAATTTGAAAAAAATGATATTTTTATCAGCTAAGTCATACCAGCAGTTTGAATCATAGATAAGCTTTTCCTTATTCCACCCCCTCTCCAACTTTGCTTATATTGTTAAATTTTATCAGGTATTCTTAGCATTGTAGATTCCCTTGGCTTCATCTTTATCTTTCAGTATGTTTATATTCCAAATTTTCTTTCAGATCAGAAAAGATGATTATCAAAGAGTCAGAAAGAAATAGACAGTCTCCATTTATAATCTAGCTTCACCTGTAAATAGGTCCTAGGCTCAGATTTTAGTTAACTCTGATGAAGGTGAAGATATGAACTCTTGTAGCCTATCTGAAAAAGGTTAGTTTTTGCCTTAAGAACACCTTTGAACTCCTACAGATTCCATCTTTTCTGTACTTTACCTCTCTTCTTTCTTGCACCTCTGCAGGAAGTTGGATGCTTTCATTTATGATGCAGCAGTGCTAAACTACATGGCTGGCAGAGATGAAGGCTGCAAGCTGGTGACAATCGGGAGTGGGAAAGTGTTTGCCTCCACTGGCTATGGCATTGCCATCCAAAAGGACTCAGGCTGGAAGCGTCAGGTTGATCTTGCAATTCTACAGCTCTTTGGAGATGGTAAGTGACAAGAAAGAAAAGTTTTCCTAAGAAATACCAAGTGCAAGACATAGATGTTCCTAGCTCTGGTGCTTCAGATTTGAGCTGAGAACAGGAAGTCATTAACAAGGGTTTATTACACCAGAAATGTGAGGATGTCACTTGTCTCATGTTGTCGACGCAGGGTAGCAGTATCATCAAAAGCAGTGTCAAAAGCGCTAAGGGTTTCATAGAACTTGCAAAAACAAGATTTTCTCGTGTGAACATTTCAGTACCTTTGAGGTTTTGCCATGCCCAAACCCACTGATTATAGCAGACTTTCATCATACACTTTATAGTTCTAGACAGAATTTTGAGCCTTGCAGAGTTTGCAAAACTAAAGGATAAATATTTCTGGATAAAAGAATTAACTCAGATTTTCCAAAGCCTTAAAAAAACCCCCCAAAACCACAAGAAAGATCTTGAGATTATTTGACAGATAAGGAATTCCTTCCTAGAAAATATTTTCCTGGCTTTCCCTTTCCAGTCCATATTACGTCTCGCCACATCCTTTTTCTGTTGTTGTTGTTAATAAATTAAATCCACGGGTTATTTTTTTTATAAGCATTTCTTTTTTTTCCTGGTACCTGAAAATAACATAAAGCATAATAATATGGAAAGAACATAGACTAAATATACTTCAGCAGAAGCTGGCCACCTGATGGATAGGGTGCTCTGTTTCCTAAAGAGACTCATATGTAATATTTCAGAAAAAGGTCTAAGTTCTCCATAAAGCTTTAAAGACTGTGCTGTGGGGCCACATAAATATGTGGATTTTTTTCCTCCCTGTCACTGGACTGGAGGTTGAGAATGTGAAAAGCTAACTTACCTAACAACGTGAAAAGGATTGCCAACCTGCAAAATTAGTTTGGTTCAGAACATATCAGTATGTGTCTGCCTCTGAGTGTTTCGCTCTCTCTCTCCCCTCATGAAAATACCGTAATGGAAGTAAGTGGGGTATGAAATTAGACTACAGAACATTTGTTCCTAGCTGATACAGATTAGTAATATTTTTGATTGGTCAAGGGCTTGAAAGTCTTGAATTTGGACAAAACTGAAGGGAATTAAAACAGGTAGAAGTGCACAAATATTTTTGGGAACATTTCACCTAGTTTTAATGAGCTATGGATATAATGGCAACAAATTCAAACTCAGACAACTTGATTTTTAAAAAGCAGCATTTTGAGAGCTGGAAACACAGAATATTTTGATTTTGAAGTGACTAATTTTTGTCTCTAGTATCAGTCACTGATTTTTCCTTTCATTGACCTAATACGAAAGTGGAAATTTGTGAGGACAAGTTTTCAGTAATCTGTTGGACAATTTTTTCAGGATCTCACTGGAGACGTTTCACAAGTGTCACAGCTGTGGTATAGCTGTTCGTGGCTAACATCTGGCTGTGGCTTCTCTGACAAATTGTACCTGTCCCTGTCAGAAGGGCAGTCAGAATATTTCATGTATGTAATAGATGTAGAAAAATAGCATGGACACCAGAAATTCACTTCGACCAGCTTCTTGCTTTCACTCTGCCTTAAGCTCTGTAGCCATTTCAGGGCTATCTAACCTGTTTATTTCCTTCTCTCTTTCTAGGGGAAATGGAGGAGCTGGAAGCACTGTGGCTCACTGGCATTTGTCACAATGAGAAGAATGAGGTTATGAGCAGTCAGCTGGATATAGATAACATGGCAGGTGTCTTCTACATGCTGGGAGCAGCCATGGCCCTCAGTCTCATCACCTTCATATGTGAACATCTCTTCTACTGGCAATTCCGCCACTGCTTCATGGGTGTCTGTTCTGGCAAACCTGGTGTGGTCTTCTCCATCAGCAGGGTGAGTGTCATTACCTAGCAGGGAGGAACTGAAGCTTTATTCAAACAGTCCTAGGGATGGGCAACGGGGAAGCCTCTTTAGACTGTCTAGCCCAGACGTGGCATGAAGTGAAGGTCTGCAGTGTAAAGGCTGCTATCTCTTCATTGTTAATGTCGCGAGAGCATCTAATGTTTTTCTGTAACATTTCTGAACTCTGATGGATTACGATCATGGAAAAGGAAATGAAAATGTGGTGTAAAGTGCCGTTAACTACAGTGGTCTGCCCCTCCAAAGTGAGTTGTGAGGAGTCAAAATTAGGGGACAATAGGTTAAGTAATGGTGGATAACATTGTCAGAAATACGGAGATTGTCATTGGCTTCTATATTACAGCTTTTCAGGTGACCTTATGTAAGCTACAAGTATGCTATCCAAAAGCCATGCCCTAAACTGTACAGAAATCCTCCTAGACAGGATGGCCAGATAAACGTAGCCATTGCTTTTTGCAAATCTGCCTCAGGATGTAATATTTGCATTTAAAGCACATTCTGTTAGTTTCTACGTAATTTTCCTGCTGTTAGTGTAGCTAGCAGTGCCCCATTTGGAAAGTCTTTTTTTTCTTCTTTCGGGTCACTGGTCCCTTCTCTTGACCTCACTTGTAGTGAAGTAAAATCTTGGAATATTTGATTCCAGTGTCCAGTGTAAAAGAATTAACACTGATTGTGCAAGGAGTGTAGAATTGCTACACAGCATGTCGTGGAGAAGAAATGACAAAGCCTTTCAAATGCAGGAGCACAGCCTCTCTTCTGTGCTGTTGTTTTCTAACCTGGTTTAGTCTGGAGATGAGGTGGTGGACTGCATGTAGTGATCCTTAGCTGAGTACAGATTCTTTCATTACCTGGTACACCTGGGCTAGGTTGGTGATAAGTCTGAAAAGTGTTGATCATCTGCTAGCTGCTGAAAAATGATAGTAACATGGTGTAATGGTGTCCATTTCACAACTGATATTAAGCAACATGTGCCATTTGGCAGGGAATAAACAAGCCCCTTTCCTTCCCCTCCTAGGGATAGCCCTTGCAAGCTGTGTGAGCCTTGCTGTGCACAGATGAAATGAGCTAGTGGGAAGTGTGGAGGAATCAAGCACTTCTTCTGTCTGATTTGAGGTTGAATAGAGGACTTTGGCTTCCAGGGCTGTCAATTTTGAGCCTGTTATCACTGTTAAATTTAACAGAATGCAATTAAAAATTCTATTGTACCTCAGCCAACCAGATGCAAAAGACCTAAATACCTATTCATCAGTCCTGCTCTTTGTTTCCTTTTCTAATCTTTAATGGTGATTAATGTAGCTAAGTTTGTGACAAATGAAGCTGTTCCCTTCTTAAGATAGCACCTGTCTTGTTGGTTCACTGACGTCCAATGAATTTCAAGGGTCAAAATAGACTTTCCTCCTTTCTTCCACACCAAATCGTTTGTTGTGATGCTTTTGTTTCCAACAATGTTATTTTCCCCATTTACAATTCCCTGTTACACCTACTAGTTTTGGCTAGCTCTTACAGATGCAAGCAGGCACTTCTGCACCCTGCAGATATGACATGAAGCAAAGCAGAGGAAGAGGAATGGTGGAGAAGGAAAACATGTGAGGGACAAAAAAAGAGAGGGAGAACAGCGATGGTTGATAGAGCAGGTCTGATTAATTGTGCTTCTTGATGTAAGGCTGTCCTACAAGAACATGCTGTTGCTACACAGGGTGATTCCCAGACTAAGTCCCCTTGCATGTGTTCTTTATTAGCCCACTCACCCTCTTGCTTTCTCTAATTTCAGGGTATCTACAGCTGCATCCATGGTGTTGCCATTGAGGAACGCCAGTCAGCAATGAACTCTCCCACAGCAACTATGAACAACACCCATTCCAACATCCTTCGCCTGCTTCGAACAGCCAAGAACATGGCCAACCTGTCAGGGGTCAATGGCTCACCACAGAGTGCCCTGGACTTTATCCGTCGCGAGTCATCAGTCTATGATATCTCTGAGCACCGACGCAGCTTCACTCACTCAGACTGTAAGTCCTATAACAATCCCCCCTGTGAGGAGAACCTCTTTAGCGACTATATCAGTGAGGTGGAAAGGACCTTTGGCAACCTCCAGCTGAAGGACAGCAATGTATATCAGGATCACTACCACCATCACCACCGCCCCCACAGCATTGGCAGCACCAGCTCCATCGATGGGCTCTATGACTGTGACAACCCACCCTTCAATGCCCAGTCACGGTCCATTGGGAAGAAGCCCTTGGACCTGGGGTTACCCCCTGCCAAGCACAGCCAGCTGGGCGATCTTTATGGCAAGTTCTCCTTCAAGAGTGACCGCTATGGAGGCAGTGGGACCCACGATGACCTGATCCGCTCTGACGTCTCTGACATTTCCACTCACACGGTCACCTATGGCAACATCGAGGGCAATGCGGCCAAGCGGCGGAAGCAGCAGTACAAGGACAGCCTGAAGAAGCGCCCAGCCTCTGCCAAGTCCCGGCGAGAGTTTGATGAGATAGAGCTGTCCTACCGCCGGCGCCCGCCCCGCTCGCCTGACCACAAGCGCTACTTCAGGGACAAGGAAGGGCTACGGGACTTCTACCTGGACCAGTTTCGGGCCAAGGAGAACTCACCACATTGGGAACATGTGGACCTGACAGATATCTACAAAGAGCGGGGAGATGAGTTCAAACGTGACGCAGGAGGAGGAAGCAGTGGATCCTGCACCAACAGGGCCCACCACAAGCATGGCTCAGGCGAGTTTGGAGGAAGCAATGAGCACAAGCATGGTGTTGTGAGTGGGGTTCCAGCACCGTGGGAGAAGAACCTGACCAACTTAGACTGGGAAGAGCGATCTGGGGCTAATTTCTGCCGCAGTTGCCCTTCAAAGGTGCACAACTACACGCCATCGGTGGTGGGGCAGAATTCCTCCCGCCAGGCCTGCATCCGCTGTGAGGCCTGCAAGAAATCGGGCAACCTGTATGACATTAGTGAGGACAACTCACTTCAAGAGCTGGACCAGCCGTCTGCCCCTGTGCCCGTGGCCACCAGCGCCACCACCTCCTCCAAATATCCTCAAAGCCCTTCCAATTCTGCCTCCAAGGTGCAGAAGAAGAACCGCAACAAGCTCCGCCGGCAGCACTCCTATGACACCTTTGTGGACCTGCAGAAGGATGACTCAGCCCTGGCCCCCCGCAGCGTCAGCCTCAAGGACAAGGGCCGCTTTTTGGAGGGGAGCCCCTATGCCCACATGTTTGAGATGCCAGCCAGTGAGACCACCTTTGCCAACAACAAGTCCTCAGTGCCCGCTACCAGCTACCACCACCACAACAACCCCGGCAGCAGCGGGGGCTACATGCTCAGCAAGTCGCTCTACCCTGACCGGGTGACCCAAAACCCTTTCATCCCCACTTTTGGGGATGACCAATGCTTGCTCCACGGCAGCAAATCTTATTACTTCAGGCAGCCTGTGGTGGCAGGAGGGCCCAAAGCCAGGCCAGACTTCCGAGCCATCGTCACCACCAACAAGCCGGTGGTCTCTGCCCTTCATGGGGCTGTGCCAGCCCGTTTCCAGAAGGACATCTGTATAGGGAACCAGTCCAACCCCTGTGTGCCTAACAACAAAAACCCCAGGGCTTTCAATGGCTCCAGCAACGGGCATGTTTATGAGAAACTCTCCAGTATTGAGTCTGACGTTTGAGTGAGAGGGGAATAGCATTGGGAGGGACTGGGGGTGTGTGTGGAGCGTGGGAGGGTGGGGTGGGATCAATCCCATCAGCTACTCTCCTGGGGCGTCCTTACTTTGTAGGATACTGGAGTTCTGAGTAGTGCAGCACTGGTGACAAGTGCCACCTCTTTGGTTTCCCCTCTTCCTCGTCCTCTTTCCCACCCCTCCCCTTTATCTCTTTTTCCATGTTCTCGCTTCTCCCATTCTCCTCCATTCCTGGCCATTGCACTTTACAGTGACGTTGGAGTTGGATATCCTTGCTCGTGATTTTCAGGAAGTGGAGAAGAAGGCAGGGAAGGGGTAGGCTGAGGAGGAGCGGCAGTGACTGTAGTGTTTCACTTTTGCTGGCTCCCAGCAGAGAAAGGTGTGTGCACACACAGGTGTGTGGCGTGAGGAGACAGCAGAAACAGTGTAATGGGCATGCAGGAACACGTGCTTGCTCGGGCAACTCTTCCTACAACTGCCTAGAGGACAGTAGTGTTTGAAGACGTGGAGAAAGCGAAGGAGGGATAACATGACTAACTTGATGATGCACTTATATGTTAGCTATACTGAGGTTCTTGTTACATTATTTTGTGAAGACTATTGGGGTTTAGGGCTGAAAAATATATATATATATATTTGCGTATACGCTGAGAAATTTTATGCTACAATTTTGAATTGTCTCCTGGGGGTTGTTGTGGGAGGATGGAGAGAAGGTATGTCTGCACATCTGGCTAGTGGTTTAACTATGGCTATTGCAGCCGTTGAATCTGTGGCAGACCAGTGGGACAGATGGAAAGGAAGAGGGGTCTGAGTTTGAGAAAGCTCCCCTGGAGTCAGGGAGGCTGCTGGGATCTCCAGCAAAGGATTCTGGTTTGCACTGAAATGGGAGGAGTTTGGGGAAAGGAGCGTAGGGTTGGTTCATTAGCTGTGAGTTGCTCAGCAGCTGTGACAGAGTTTGAGGGTGGGAGCAAAAGATAGTATGGGTTAGCCTATACGTGAGTATATACAATAACTTTATACTTGAAATGTCTGTGGAGAAAGCAAAATAAACCCGTGATCCTGTAAGGTGTCTGGATAATGAACGCAGTGGAACAAACCTAAAGAATAAGGAAAGGTGGGGAGTTTCATTGTCCTGTCAGGGGACACCAAGCCTGTTTGGTGTGTCCTTTTAGTGAGAAAGGGCATGAAAAGGGGGTTTCAGCCTTCTGCCCTCCCTACCCCTTGGTCAGCAGGTTGGAACAGAAAGAATAGGGTGCCCTGTGCCCATGTTGGCATGGTGCTGGAGACGAAAAAAAATGCCACGCAAGGATGTTTGTGGTGGCGGTGGTGCTGGTGGACTGTTTCGATGCCTCCTTGCACATGTGGAAATGGGCAGAGGGTGTGTGCACCCATGGGAAATACATGTGTATATTTACTGTTGAATGTACAGCAAAAGGACATGGCTTGTCTTCCTGGGAAGGGATGTGCTTGAATAAATGCCAGAGTGCATAGAAACTTGTGCTGAGGGCTGAAGACAAGACGTGCAAGGCTGAGATGCATGTGTACATGTGTGTGTGCCTCTGTGTGCGAGAGGGAGAGATACTAGCACAGGTGCAAAGCTGGAATAGCCTCAGGTTTCCCATCCCTGCAGTTGTAGTGACAGCTTTCCCGGTGCACCTAGTATCGAGAGGAGTGGTTTTTCCTTTCCATTGTATCATTTCAGATGCAAGTTAAAGGAAAGGGAGCAATGGTGGGAATGAGAAGCTGAACTCCCCTTTCATGTCTTATTTCTCCTGAGGTGAGGGTGTGAGCTGACCTCTCCAGTTCTGAGAGATACAACCACGTCTCTCCTGCTTATCTGGGGTCTGTTCCCATGTCTTGATGACCATGACTCACTAGGGGAGGGGTTGAGAGAGCCCTGTGCTGAGGGCATGGGGACACTGCTGGGGACTGACTCTGAAAGGAGATGGCAGCCCCGTCTTTATGAGCCACTTTTCTTGGAGCTGAAAGCCACCTCTCTCATGTTCCTCACTGAACCCTGTTTGATTTTAACTTATCTTTCTCTTTATAAGCCAACAAAAGGCCTTTTATTTATTTACCTATTAATTTTATTTATTTTTTAAAGCCGGGGTGGGAGGCGGGTAGAATTTGCCTGTAAAGTCAAAGAATGTGAAGAGAGGGTGGGCAGGGTTGTTGAGGGGAATATTTTCTTATATTTCACTGAGGAAATTAAGGAGGGAAGAGGGGGAGAGTTTTTGTAATGCCACCCCTTAGTCTTCGGGGTAAGGGAACTTATTCTTTCCCTCTTCTCTCATTACAAGGACAAAAAGGAAAAGAAAAAAAAAAGAAACCAAACACATTAACAGAGCGATCTGCAATCCAGAACACATGGCGGCTTGTCAGATGCCTCTGACAGCGGCCACTGAGAAGGCGTTCCTTTCATTTGTAAATATTTCTTTTTTATTGCGTTTTTGTATAAATTGGTGTTTCTCTTCTCGTGAATATTCAGGTTGTGGGGTGGGAGGGAGGGGAAGTTTGTTTCCATTCTGTTTGTTTTCTATGACTTTTCAGGCTGCGTTTTTGGAAGCGGTTTACGCGGGTCGAGGCCGTATGAATGAGGGAGAGAGAGGGAAGGAGAGAGATTGAGAGAGAGAGAGAGAGAGAGAGAAACCCATGTGTGTTGTGTTCCCCCAAGGCCCCCCGTATTGCCCTGTCACCTTTATCTTCATGAATGGAAGACGCCGGAACGTCACTTCAAGCCTTGCCAGCAGGGTTTAATGTTTTGATGGGAACACCCCCAATTCCTTTTTGCGTATAAACTCTCTGTACCAGCATCTCTCTGTGGAGTTTGGGCCTCAAGGCGCTACACTGTCTTGATAGTGGTGGGGTGAACCATCAAGTTGGCTGCTCAGGTTGGACCATCACTTTGACATTAAGAGACTTCTCCAATGCTACTGTGGTCTAGAGATCTTGGACTTGGGAAAGCTTGTGATAATTTCTGGTATTTCCTAAGGGCTTGGGGGGGAAGCTTGACAGCTGGCGAGGGCTGCTAATCTCTTTGGTGGTTATCTTGGTACTCCTCCATCCCTCCCCACCTGGAACGAGGAAACCTGGAGGGTGGCTCTGCAGGGAAATTAAGCTGAAAACAAACCAAAAAGAAGTTAAAGGAACTTTTTTCAAATATCTTCTTAAAGGTTCTGATTTTGTGTTCTGGGGTGAACATTGGTTCGTATTTTCTCCGAACTGGTCTGTCCCTTGTTCCACTGATCGGCAAATGATAGTTTGCCAAAATCATTATCTAATGTTGATACTGTTGTAGCACTGTTAACACTCTGAGTGCTCTGGAAATATTAACTGTGCCACAAACCACTCAAATGAATGCTCTAGGGCAACCAGAAAAGAAGAACTGAAAATTCTGGACTGAACCACTGGTCTAACCACAGGAGCCTGGCATTTTGCCTTCTCCCATAGCAGATTAGGCCATGTGTCCATCAGGTTAATCTTTTCTCCTACAAGTGATCTTTTCTGGTTGCTTTGTTTATTTTAGTTCTGACAGGTCAACAAGTTTTGGGACAGAGATGAAGGGGACGGGGTGGGAGGGGGGAGGGTGTAATTCATAATCCAGAAAATAAATCAATGATGTTATTAAACTCTGATTATACATTTAGAATTTTAGATTTGGTGTATTTTCATTCTAAGTATTCAAGTGAATCAATCAGGTAATATTATCAGCAGGTGTTGTCTATACTAGAAAACTACCCATGTGCTGTTTATTACCTGTCCAGAAAAGAACGGTATCTCATGCCAGAGCCTAACAAAACTCCACATCTCCTTCCTTGCCATTTCTGTCACTCTTCTGTAGAAACACCAGGATTTTCTGGGGCAGTGGCTGGGAACACTTCCCCTCTCTGAAGGTTTCTGCAAACAAGGGAACTGAGCAGAACCCACTGCATCCTCTACACTTCAGTGATATCTATTGTATATTTGCAGCCAACCTCCCAGGAAAGATTTAGGCGCCTTTGGCAGTGTTTCTGACATTTGCTTCCTCACTCTGCCCCCAGGCATGGCTTTCTGAGAGGTATTTTCATGAGCTTCCGAAAGGGTGCTGGAGTGTCTGTACTCAGCCAAAGGAGGATGTGTATGAAAAAGACAGAGGAAATATTTTAAAATATCAGAAATGTGCCATACACAGCAGAAAGCAGCTGGCAGATAGAACTTCAGCTGTGAAGCTCCACATCGTGAAACTTCTTGGAGTATCCACACCAGCTTTTTACCACGGTGCAAGGCAACAGAGGCTGGTGTAGTAGTTCTCTGTCTCCTATCACGCCTTCTGATGAGGGTAATATCAGAACTTGCCATTTCAGGTGATTAGTAGGAAATAACAGCTGCAGTCAGGACTTGTTGTCAGTTGAGCCAATGAAGAACACCAACCCCAACTCCTCAGCAAGAACCCATCCCATTCTCTCTGAAATCCTACATGCATTGCCAGAACTCTCCAGGCAAGAACCCCAGTGTGTTCAAAATGCTCAGCAATGTGCAAATATGAAATTTGCCTGTAGGAAATTGGAATTTCAATTTCCAGCACATGGGAGAAGGAGGATCCCTTTGTGGTGTCCTGAAGATTTTGGTGGAAGAATTAGGAGCTGCCAGAATAGGCCTCTTTGCTTCTGACTTCTTCAATAATGCATGTTGACATTAAGCTGCTCACTCCAAGAAGACACTAGCATCCATCTTGAATAAAGCCCTTTTGTACCTTTGAATCAGGATTGTTTCTCACAGCAACATTGCCAGTGAAAGGAAGAGGGGGAGACAGAGAAGGACTGTGATGATGGTGACAGGTTAGAGTGATCAGAGATACCTCAGGGATCTTTATAGGCAAGTCTTTGCTTTAGAGCTTTCTATCAAACGTGGCATATCCTCCCACTTCCATTGCTTATCAACAGATGGAAGCAAGCCTGGGAACACAGCCAGCGATCAGACTTAGGCCTTTCACACATCCTCCACTCCAGTCAAATAACCTTTGATGAGCCCTTCCCATGGAGAAGGGTGGGAGGTTGCATTTCCCCATGTATTTTTGGTTGCCAAGAAGAGAAAAAAAAGGGAAGAGGATAAAGATGAGCGTTGATGAAGGGACTTTGTGCTGACTCTCTGCACCATTGGTCTAAAGAATTACACTTCACCCTTCCTGCTCAATCCAAGCTGGCAAAGGGTAGAGCTCAAGTATGCTGCCTCTCTGTGGCATATGCCCAGCTCACCATGGGAGCCCCTGGGGGATGTGTGTGAGAAAGGAACTGGATTGCTGGCAACAAATGGGAACAGACTCCAAGCCACGATCCATGTCTGCACCCCCTCTTTTCCATAAGTGCTTCCCTGCTGCTGAACACACCTGGCGTGTCCACCTGGAACACACCTACCATGCTGCTGGATGCTGCAGGGCACATTGAGATAGTAACTAGTGGGACCCGATTGTTGTCCCCACAAGGGCTTATATTCAATTTGCAGCCAAATATATATCCAAGCCATAGACCCTCGCTGCATTCACCCATCTACACTTCCCTGTGGCTCCCTCCCTCCTCCCCCTTCAAAGGCAAATTGGGGCACTGACTGTCTCGCTGGCAATATGAATACTATTGCTTCATCTTTATCATGGGCTCTTCTGGAGTCTCCATGGGTCTGACTGCAGACAGACCTGGGCGTCTGCCATCAGAATGGCAACAACCGCAACTGCAAAAATTGCTTTGCAATTGGCGTTGAGTTCTTTCTTCGTCTCTTGAGCATCTCCAAACTTCCCTCCTGGCCATGCCATTTGAGTGAATTCTGGCACCCTTCTGTCATAGCTGACAACAAAACTGACACGGCACAAATGTTCTGGTGTGTAGACAAAGGCAGTGAAACCATTGCAGAGAGCAGGACTGATGTCTGCTGACACCAAGGGTACAGTTCCCTGGATGCTGAGATAAAGGAGTATCTCTGTGATGTGGTGGTAGTTACAGATCTCTTAACCTGCTGGCTTCCTACCATTGAAGGTTCACAGCAAGCACCAGTACACACCCTAAGAGGTCAGAAAGGAATTCCACGGTGTGGAATAGGGGTTCCTCTGGGCACACGCACACACACAAGACAACTGGGGAAGTGAAACACATGAGCAAACCCCACACAGCAGGAAGCTGTGAGGCTCGCGTGTCCGTACACTCACACTCACACACACACACACATACACACACGCACAGTGCATTGCAGTATGCTTCATGACTCTGTCCCACAAGACGTTTTTGCCAAGTAGGAACAATGTGACCTTTCCTAACGTTCTGCTGGTAGTTATTTAATTTATGTATTCACTTTGTGACTTTTAGATCATCTGCTTTCTTGACTGCAGCATTGCCATGTAAATATGTGTGTATATATGTACAGAAACTAACTCAAGCAATTATATTCAGGTTGGGAAAAGGGTGGGTTTTATATCTGTACAGTATTTCCTTATTAAATAATGGCATGGGGGGTTTGGGAAAGTTAACTTCTGAATTGTGGTTTTATTGGTCTGTGGTGTTTGAAGTTGTTTCAGTGGTTGCTTTTGCTGGTTCGGAAAGTTTATCTGGATGTTCTATGTGTGTGCCAAGAAAGGGTCCCCAAACAGGGGAGGCTTGGGTTTGGTGAGGGGTGGTGGGTAGCAGAGGGTGTTAATAATTTCCTGTAATAAAAGCAGTGTTGATTGCTAGGGACTGTTTGTGTGAGGCACAGGGCTGTTTCCTTCTCTGTGTGCTTTGCTCTTTGATTACTTTTTCTTCCCTGGTCCCCATTGTCTTCTCCCTGGGACATCAGCAGAGTACATTTATTACTGTGGATTACAGGGATCTCTCTCTGGGGCTTCATCCCTGACTAACTCTTCCATTTCTCTCTTCTTGTGGCCTTCCCAGTACGAGTGGGAGGGGAGGTGGCATGGACTCAGACTCTCTGTGTCATTCTTGTCCACTTTGCTTCCTCTCCTTTTGACCCTCTCTCTCTTCCCTCTAAGCAGCACCTCATTTTCAGGTGTTTTGGTCTCGCTAGCAGTTTACTGCCTCATCTCCCTTGGCCTCTTACCTCCTTATTTCCCATCTTACTCACACTGATTCTCCAATTTCATCTCTACGCCTCTTCCCTCAGAATGACTTATGCTGGCAGCTTGCCTACTCTGCTCCTCTAATTATTGTCTTCTTGCTCTGTTTCCTTCATCAGACTGTGCAATACTGTGCAGAAGATGAGTGAAAGGTAGGCCTCTGCTTCTTCTCTCCTGGAAAATTCTAGCCCTTATCAGATTTTTAAAAGATGATGTTTGGTAGCTATTTATGACTTGTCTATCACTTTCACTGAGGTGGTGTTCTGCTCTTGCCCACTCAAGAAATGATCTGTCTGGCAAATTAGCCAGTGCAAGGAAGCAGTGAAATTTTCTGAGAAAGCCAAGAGAGAAAAAAACCATCATTTATGTCCTTAGTGGCTGGCTGGTGAATTTAGATCGGGGCAGATGCTGTTTTTATCCACTCCAGGGTGACTAGTCTTTCTTTGCTTTTACGCTCTGTGAATAAAGAAACCTGCTGGAGAGAACTATGCTGTCTTTTAGAATCACAAGACTACCTTCCATTATTCCTTAGAGGCCATTGGCTTGTAAACATCTACATAATGTCCACCAGTGTTGCAATCCTGGGAGTGAATGTCCGGTGATATTGGTCCCTTTTGGTCTGACAAGTCCATATAAGATTGCACTTGGCACTAGTTGCCTGGGGTCTGTGGCCTGGTGTCATGGGGACTCCAAGCAGATGCCAAGACACTCGTCTCCTTTCATTTTGGACAACGGAAAGGCTGAGGGAGCTGGGTCTCTTTAGCTTTGAGAAGAGGAGACTGAGGGGTGACCTCATTAATGTCTATAAATATTTGAGGGGTGGGTGTCAGGAGGATGGAGCCAGGCTCTTCTCATCTGGTCATAGGACAAGGGGCAGTGGGTGCAGGCTGGAACATAGGAGGTTCCATATGAATGGAAGAAGGAACTGCTTCACAGTGAGGGTGGCAGAACTCTGGAACAGGCTGCCAAGGGAGGTTGTGGAGTCTTCTTCTCTGGAGACATTTAAAACCCGCTTGGATGTGTTCCTGTGCAGCTTGGTCTAGGTGATCCTGCTGTGTCAGGGGGATTGGACTGGATGATCTTTCAAGGTCCTTTCCAATCCCTAATGATTCTATGATTAATTAATGAACATCTTTCACAGCACTGACTGCTCATCCCCAAACCTATCCAGGTCTGCTGGTCACAGTCTTCTGAGAAAGGGCCAGTCAGCCTCCCTGTGTGTACATATGTGTTGCCATGTGCTGTGGTCTCTGCGGGTTTGAGTTCTGGAGAGCATATGGGCAGTGTAGGGAGAACAGAAAGGGTCAGTATGACCAGAGGTTATCCCATGCAGCAGTTTTCACCCAGCTACAGCTAGATGTTGCTCAAACGGCCATTGCAGGCCTGCAATTCTGATTTCTGTGTGGAAGAAACCACCATGACCACAGGGCAATGGAGCTCTGTTCAAAAGTGTGAGCAGACTAGATACGCCCCTCAGCTACCTTTGTTATGGCCTTGGCGCAGCTGTCCCAGCATGGCTCACCGAGGTCTGTGTGTTTGTGAATGCATGGCAGCAACCACCTGTCAGCCTGGAAGGAGGCAAGTGTTTGTGCATTTAAGTGACTCCTGGCAGAACTCTCAATAGAAGCGAAGTTGGAAACCATTAGCCCATTTGGTGATGTGGGCAGGCATATCCTTGGGAATGCATCCATTAAGTGGAGATTCACTTCTGGCCAAAATAGTGAGTTGCCTTTCTGAGCATCACCAGGCTTCTTGCTGCTGTGTTTCTTTTGCTTATTAATGCCCCAGAAGCATGAAGTACCTGCAACATCTGAAGTGTCCAGAGAGAACGTATCCACCACATGAGACTTCTCTCTAGACCAATGGGCACTAAGTCCCAGGTCAGTTGAAGAAATGTTATACCTTCTCCTGAACAGAAAAACATCCATCATGGGGATAATATGAGAACTTTGTGCCTTCCTTCCAGGCCTTGGAACCAGATCCCTTGACACAGAGAGATAAAATCCCATGGAATTCAAGGAGCTTTTGGAATGGCCGCTTATGAGTTTAGTTGCCTAGAACCCTTTCTGTGGATTCCTTTGCTTGTGTGGGCTTCTTTCTGCAACACATTCGGCCAGGATTCATCTCCTTGGAACTTACCATGCTTGAACAGAGCTTACTCTGTTCAGTCTCACCACGTGTGTGTTGCATGTGCTGTTGCTACTAGTCTGTATTTCTTGCACGTGTCTGCTCCTGGGGGGCAGGGGTGGGCTCATGGCGGTGTTTATGGAGCCTGCACACACTGGTGTGTGTGGTAGCACAGTCTGTATGTGAGCTTTGGTGTTTGCACACATGTCCTTGAGCTCAGACACAGAGGTTTGAAGCTGGACGCTACTAAAGACAGATGATGAGTACCCAGAGGTACCTCATCAAGTATCTTGTTGCTTTTGCTTACCTGGTAGGGCCTGGCATGGCTGTTTTGTTTGCACTCTGGGGAACCAGCTCTGATTCAGTGACAAGGCTGGAACACAGACTCCTTCTGGAGATGGTTTGAATGAAGCACCCAAAACCCATCCCACGCACTCATTCACTTCTGTGCTGAATTTGCTGTGCCAAGTTTTCAAACCATTGTGCCATACTCATTATCTACTTCAGCTTTAACTGGTAGGTGGAGCAGGAAGACAATCATGCAGTCACTGGTAAGGTCTTTTGGGAGACATCTGGTCAGTCTGTCTTGTGACTGAAACAGGAGGCCCCTTTGCTATTAATTTTGCTGCCCCCTAGCACAAAGCAAGCACCCAAATTCCACTTCCACTAGCCTGGCCTTTCTTGCTCTTGTGTCAGACAGACACAGGTCAAAGCTGAGTTGTGGTGGATTCCCACTACTGGAAGGACCTTACCATTGTTGCTTGGAGCTGGGTAGGGAGTTTGCAAATATCAAGCTCTGGAAGGGTTCGTTTTCTTCAGCAGGGACAGTAAATAAGGTGTGAACTTTCTGCAACTGTTCCCCATTTCACTCATTACCAGGAGAGGTTGCCTCTCTGCTAGCACCATGGAGGGTGGCCTGCTGAGGTGACCCTACAGTGCCAACCAGTGTAGCACTTTAACTGGCCAAACTGCTGAATAAGATGCTGCTGTCCTCTGTCAGCAGCCAGAAAAGGCCATCCTGATGCCATGACTAGTCAGACAAGAAAGGAGCAACACTTAGGGGCTAAGGCCCTCATCACCTACAGTATCTTTACTCCATTAACCATCCTTTTAGGGCTGGTGTCACCGGGCTTTCTTGATGGTTTCATTTTCTTCATATACATCACATGTAACAGAGCAATCTGTGGCCTCCAGTGACTCTACAGACCACAGCTGTCCGCCTTCTCTGCTTTCTTACTTGTTCAAGCTGCTCTTTCCTCTGCATCAGGTTGCATCCTCTGCTCTGCCAGGCTTGTCATTTATGGAAGAGAAGACGTATACGTGTGTGAGTGTGTGTACACATGTGTGTTTGTGTTTTAAGTATTGTTCGTACTGCCAACATGCTATACACCTAAAAGCTCCAGGCAAGCTGGAGCATTCAAGAGGTGCTGTAGGAAACGACCTTCCCACTAGACAGCGGTTAGTGCGGCGGTCAACACAGCAAGCTGCTAGCTTTGGAGGCCTCTTTGCCTGTCTGGTGGTTTTTCTTCTCTTTGGAGCAGGCTCTCTCTCACATTTGGTCACAAATGCAGCAAACTGCTCTTTTTAGCTTTGCATTTTCAAAATTTCTAATATGGGGAAAAATAATGCTTGTTGATTTCTCTCTCTCTTTCTCTCTTTCTTTCTTTTGTTCATTGGTTTGTTTGTTTATGCAGTCCTTTCAGTGGGAGCAGGGAGGTGTTTTCAGCAATACAACTTTCCGAGACCTCAGTTCTGTGCAGTTGTTGTTTGTGTGGTTCAGCTGTGTTTGGGGTCCTTCCTCTGTATGTGTTTTTCCTGAGTGTCGGGGCTGTCTTGAAATGTGTCTTTGCCAGTGACCAAAGCACCATCAGTAACTGGAGGAGAGGGCTGGTATATAGAGGAGGCAGCAGCCTTTTGGGAAGTAGCTTTTCACAGACTTCCCTGCAGGGTCACAGAGGGCAAGTTGCTTAATTGTACAGGTGGGTTTGGGGGTTGGTTTTCTTTGGAACTCCCTCTTTTCCTTTTTTTTCCCCCCCTTAAAAAAATAAAAAGGCTTTGGCCATTACCCCAAAGGCTGCTGTGAGGCAGGTGACAGGCAGGAAGGGTGTCTGATCCCTGGGTTTTGCCCTTCTGAAGCCATACAGGTTGTCCCACAGTGAGGACAAAGGACCATTTTGGTGGTTTCCATGGCTGTTCCTGGGACAAGGACCCTGTGGCTGCTGAGGGGCCTGACCCAAAAAGAATGAGCATCCACAAGAGATCATCCTCTGGCTTGTGTGGTCTTGGGTCAGGTGGGGGTGGGGTCAGGGCAGTTAGGGTTAAGGTTTGTGCAGTCTTGGGTCAGGGCATGCAAGGGGAGATGTCTCACTAACCCCTGCATAGTCCTTGCCATGCCAGAGCAGGAGCAGGACATGTAGGTCTGTAACAGGGACATATGAATGACTCTAAATGGGCTGGAGGGATTCACCCTTGCCACTCCTGAGCTCTCTGCAAGTGCATAGGGCTGACCCTCAACTCATATATTGTCCAAGGCCAATCAGAATCTCACAGACCATGAAGTAGGGATTGAAGGTGGTGCGTTGGTATCCATCCAGCTCTTGATGTCATGATACCCAAGGGAAAGCCCAGCACCTTCATTCTTTGGTGCGTGGAAGTAGCTGAGAACAGTGGTGGAGGACTGTTGTGTCTAGGGTTGGGCAGGTAGCATCTCTAGAGCTGGCATAGGTCAGCTCCAGATGTATTTGCTTTTTAACTATTGCGCATTTACTTCGGAGAGCACGTTTGATGAGCTCAGTTTATCAACCAAAAGAAAAAGCGATACTCACCTCTAGTGTAAGTCTTCTACTGCCCAACACTGCTACCTCCTCTTCTCTTGAGCTGTTGGTATCTTATGGTAAACCTGGCCACCCATCAGGCTGTTGCACACAGCAGATATATCCTGTCTACTTCTGAGACCATCTTTGCCTAAATTTGCCTCCTCCTCACCCCCTTTGTGCATGCACATGCATGTGTGCACGTGCACACACACACACACACGCCCACCTCCAGCCGCTCCATCGGTGAAAATCAGAGCCACAGAGACATGAGTGCCAAATGACTTTTTATTTCTCAAGTAAATGATTAAAAAAACCAGTTTTATTCTTTTCCTTTTTTTTTCACATATGCAAATGTAAAAGGGAACCGACAGCGAATTGGTGGTGGTGAGAGGAAATGGGATGTTTTGTAACCCTAGCTGCAGTTAAAAAAAACACAATAAAAGTACATTAAAAATATTTAAAAAACAGAAAAAGGAAAAAAAAACTTGAACTATTTTGGAAATATTGTGAATAATTTTTTGATATAAAACCTAATTTTTATGTAGCATGAAAACCACCAAAATAAAATGATCAAGAATAAAAGCTGTGCAGCGGGTGTTTTTGTTTAGTTGTTGAGGGAGAAGAAGGAGGAGAGAAGCAGTGGTCTATGACAGACATGGTATTGCCATGGTTCTTACAGTGAGTTTCACAACACATGATGTCCTTCTCCAATCTTTGTGGAGTCTTGTGATTACGTAAAAAGGGGGGAAAAAAAAAAGAGAACTCCAAAACTCATATTCTATATGAAAATCTACTTTTCTCTCTGATTACTGTGGAGGAAATCCTGAAAATAAGAACAGAATTAATCACAAATGCTCAAAAAACGAAAGGCGAATGAAAATGATCATAAATTGCTTTTCAGTGCTAACAGCAATCATGGATTTTTTCTGCTTGACTTGTGATTTTTGAGTAGTTGAGGTTGCTGCCCTGTCCGTGTGTGAAGGAGGTAAGGCATTAATGAAAGGCTCACAGGGGTCTGGACTTTGTTATGTGAGGCACAGGAGTTAAACCAGGGTCTCTTCACGTTTCCTCCTGAGTGAGGGAACAAGGCAGTGTCTTTTTACAGGATATATTGGCACCACTCTTCACTCCTTTAAAATTTTTTTTTAAATTTACAGGTTTCTTAAGGGAAGAAGACTTCCTCTCCCAGTTCCAGATGTAAGAATATGTCACCTCAGCACTCCAGTCCCTCTTAGAAATGATGACGGAAATTCTCTGCTCCCTGCAGGAAGTGGGGTATCAGTGCTCTTTGCCTCCTTTGGGGGGTCTGGCAGGGGGGTTGGACTAGATGGTCTTTCGAGGTCCCTTCCAATCCCTAATGTTCTGTGATTCTGCGAATATGTTTTGGAAGAAACTTCTTGGAAGTAGAAGGGAACAAAGATAAAGCAGAAACTTGGCAAATGCTTTGATTTTCAAGCATAACATCTCAGTCTGGAACCGGAGCTTTGGCCATGTGTTATGCTAGCTGGAAGTTCAGCCAGGGAACAAGCTTCTGCTCCAGCCTCCGCACTCTTTACCTTCCTTCCCTGCAGTGAAGCTGCAAGTCTTTTTCTTCAGTTAGACCCACTTTTCCAATGCACTTCTGCTGCTTCTGGCCACTCTTCTGCACGTGGATGCTCCTTTTCCAGCTCTGGGAGTTGATCCTTCCTGTGCTAAGACAAAAGTGAAAGCAACCCATTTGGGACCAAAGAGAGATAGCTGTAATGAACCTGCCACTTATTCTAGCCTCATATTGCTTAGAGACTAACTGTTCAGACCTTTGCCTTCTTCTCCAAGACACTTAAAGGCTCCCTCTCTTCTGCAGCTGCAGCTGGTTTGCTGTCCCTGCTGACCTTCCCCTTCTTCACATGCAGAGAGTAAGAGCTTCATGCCTGCTCTCTTATCTTAGATTAAAACTGGAGAAGCATGACATTTTGGACTGGTCTCTGTAGCTTTCTGATTAGCTCTCCTCACTGAGGAGGCAAGAGACTGAGACCTGTCTGCTGCACGGTTTGGGTAAGCGATAGCCCTCCGGCTGCGGGTTGCTGCTGTGCCGCTAGCAGAGGGACACGCACTGGAATGCTAACTGACTTACGCCACGTGCTCGTCGCTCTTTCAAGGCTGGTGTGTAGACCTGCATCCAAGCAGAAAAGAAGGGATTTGTTTTCTCCTTCTCTATTTCCTTTACTCCCAAGGGAAAATTTTCCACAAAGGGAAAAGGGAAGGTTCTTCCCTCACTTGAAACAGGCTGTTGTCTGCACTTATTGCTTTGCAGTGGTGAAATAAGATAGATCTTTGGCTGGTGCCCAGACACAGGCTCTGTGTTGTTTCTACATCATTCTTCTGTGAGAATAGCATTGCTTCTTCTCCAAAGGACAGAGACACCTTCTCTGCCACCCATGTCTCAAGGGATGAGCTGTAAGTACAGAGTTTCAGGCACTTGGTGCTTACATGGCTCTGTTCAAGTCAGTCTATTAGATATCCTGGATAGCTGGGGGTGCCTGGGGACCTGCAGCACTGAGTGTTGGGAAGAATTAGTTAATGCTTGTGACAGGTTTGCATCAAGTAGGGAAGGATTTTTAGAAGCATCTGAGTGATTATTAAAGCAAATAAGAGCTCACTGAAAGCCAGCAGTGCTTAGCTGCTCAGATGCTCTTACAAATGTTCACTAACAAAGCTAAGAATGTTTATTCTTTTTAAAACTCTCTTTATAAAGAGGCTGGAGGATTTAATAGGTAAACTAGTCAATCTCTGCTGAGTCTGAAATATTATGATAGGAAAGTCAATTAGCAACTGCTCCTGAAAGGTCTTCTGTCTTGAGCTGACGATATGAAACTAGTTTCAGAGGGTGCAGGAGCTTCTTCCTCAACAGCACCTGCCACAGAAGGGGAAGCAAGTAGCACATTGGGTAGGACGTCATCAGAAAGATAATGCAAGCCATGACCGGTGGCTTCAGGGCTTATTCTGTTGGTCAGAATTACTCCATCTCTCCTAACCACACTATTGCTGTGGAGCTGGACAGTGTCCATACGAGTCATTAATCTGGGAAGTAGTCAGTAAAGTGAAATGCTTTGCCAGCAGGGTGAAACCCTGACACAAAAATGGATCAAAAACATTTAGGTCGTCTTTTCAGGCAAGATTTGTCCATCCAGTGCTCCTCACTGCCATAGTCCTTACTTCAAAGGGTTTGCAATTTTGATGCTAAACTGAAATGCTTGAATATTAGCATTTACATTAACAAGGAAATTGACAGATGCCATAGCTCGCATACATTATGCAAATACCTCAGAATTTGGAATGCATTTGCATCTCATTTTCTTGAGATTAAATGAGATGTACACTTTATAGGGGAAATAACTGAGGCGTCCAGACACATGATAAGCAAGGTGACTTGATGTGGGTTGTTGTATGATCTGTGGCAAAGCCAAGGGGCAGAGGCAAATGACATCTGGCATTTTCATGCACAAAAATATTGTGTTCATGGTGGCTGTTTGGAGAAAGTGGTGCAGGAATCTCTCTGGGATGTGGTCAGAAGTAGTAAAAGAAGCTTGTGCTGGGAGGCATGATTTAGGATGTTGAGACCTCAATGTGAAGGGCCATGCAGGGTGCAACAATCTCCCAGTCGAGCTCTACCACTCAGTAAGGGGGATGAGAATTTCCTACACAGGCAGAAGAACACTGAGGAGGGAATCCTGTGATCCATAAAGGTGCAGGCAATCAGATGCCAGGCTTGCCTGTCACCACTTTAGTACCTGACAGGATGGCTTCTTTCTCCTCTTATTCCTCTGAAAGTGATGAAGGCAGGACAGCTACTGGCAAAGCTATGCCCAGGGTAATTATTTGCTGCTTCAGGTGAGTTTTGTGGGAAATCTTGCAATTCTGACAAGGCTCTGTTTCTTTCTGCTTCTTCCATTGGGCAGAGCCTTGAGGATGCTGTACTTCATTCCAGTCTTGGACACCAGTCTGTGGCCACCCTGACTTGGCTTCTCTGAGCTGGTTACGGAGGGTCTAATAGGATTCAAAATACAACTCATTTCCTTTCCTTGGACACTTGCACATCAAGGTCTTACTGCATTCCTCACACGTAGTCTTGTGCATCCCTGTGCTGCTGCTACAAACTTTCAGCATTCACAGGGAGACTGTCAAAACATTGTATGGCAAACAATTCCCTTTCTCAGCACCAGTGTGCAGTAACACCTCAAGCTGTCACATCAGAGCTTCAGAAAGAACCTCTTTGTGCCATGCAAAGCGTTTATCCAGCTTGGCATCTCTTGATGAAATTTATCCAAGACATCCCAGAGTCATGCCAGCCTCTTCTTGGGCTTAGCCTGCAAGTCTTGCAGGGTGCTTTGAAGCACAAGCAAACATGCAACTGGACAGAAGCTGATCTGGCTTCCTTTTGCCTTCAAAAGACTGGGATGATAGAACCAGTTTTCCCAGGATTACAGTTCAGCTTAACTGAAACTCCAGCCTCATAATTGCTCCAAATGTTAGGTCTGTCTTGCCAGTACCCCTTTCAATTATGAATGCTCCTGCTTATGGACTTCCTGCCAGCCTTCAAATGTTCAGGGGTTCCTTATATTTAATTTTGGATGGTTTACTCTCTCCAGGGAGCAGGCTGTGTTTTAAAAAGAGGCTGCTGATGGAAGAAGTGGAGCTGACATGGCTTGCAGCAAACGGCAGTTTGTGTTATCAAGAACATGCATGTCTTGAACATGTACGTTGTACTCCTTTGCATTTCAAGGGCACGTGTGACACACAGCGGGGTTGTCTTTTTCACCCAGTAATATTATCCAAACTTAATGGCTAAGGTCAAGTTTTTATTAACATTTACAAGTGCATTGGGAGATTAATTTGTTTGCTTGCATTATGCAAAACTGATTTAAGATCACGGTTTGCTTTTACACACGTTTCCGCAGCGTTTCTTGATTAATACATTTTCATACACACACATCCTGTGCAAATTGCAGGCTCACGTCTGCACCATACACTTAATTTTGGGCAGTGTGATATTTGATTTCTCTGGCGGAACTTTTCCAGCAGGTTGCAGCTGAAGTCCTGATATGGTAGGGAAGGAAGGAGGAACAGTAATCAGAGGTGGATTTTCTGTGGATAAATCTTAGTACCTGTTACTTGTCAGTACCCTGCAGTCATGAAGTAGAAGAAGGGGATGCCAAGGGCATCTGGCAACAGGACGGGGTTCATGTAGTGCAGTGGCCCTGCGGTCAGGCTCCTGTGAACACACAGTTTAGTTGTCTGCTCAGTGACTTCAGGCTTGGAATTAAATGGGTGAGCAGTGAAAGAGTCAAGTGGAAGAGAAAAGGACAGCAACCATAGCTGGTTACCTTGGCTGTGATTCTTATGACGAGTCTCAGCTGGGTGCAGTGGAGAGCCTCAAGGTGCTCCACTCTGCTCCCTGTAGTACCATTGCCTGGGCATGTTCATGGCTGGCTGGCAGGCACGGGCAATATCAGTGCAGAGTGAGGGGAGAAGGACTGTGATGACTACTGTGCATGTGGTGCAGGGCTGAGATGTGGACACGGAAAGGTAGCACCCTTATGCTGATCATAGAGGCAAGGGGACACTGCAGACACTTCCCCAGTGCAGCGTCTTCCTAAGGGAACACGCAGTCGAACTCAGGCTTGCCTCATCTGTCCGAGGCCCTAATCCTCCTGTCTTTCCTCCACCAGTCACAACTCTATCCTCTCTGCCCTACAGCCTCACCTCCCTCCGGTTCTTCTTTCTGTAAATAACTCTTTCTGATTTTGGACAAGCAGGGATCAACAGATTCTGGAGGGGGGCGGGGAAGACACTGTTTTGGTTTGGTTTTTTCCTTTCTCTCTTGAATTTTGGTGTTTGAACTTGAAAACAAAATTAATATATATAAATATATAAATATATATATTTAAGCAAATGGATTTCCTGGAGAACTATGAAAGCAGTTGATTTTTTCCCCCTTTGATTTATCTTCTTTCTCATTGGGGTTTGTTTTTTGGGGAAGAGGGTTTTTGTGAACTGTTGAGATTTCCAGTTCAGAATTGTTTAAAGGACGTGGAGGGGGGGAAAAAAAAGGAAAAAAAAAGAAGAAAAATCAACAAAAACATTAAAATCTTTGTGATGTATAAAACCTGTAAATAGTCAAAGATACTTTCTCTTTTCTAACAACAAATTATTTCTGTCACTTTATATCAAAAATAAAGAAACCTACCACAGAATATCAGGGTTAAAAAATCAGAACCCATAATCAGGACATTTTCTTGGTTGTCTTCATTTATTTTGTTCTTAACTTGGAGAATGTGTGGGAATTTTGCTGCACGTGTGATGTTTTATAGGCCTGAGATGCAGAGGAGTTGGAATTAGGAATACAGTGTTACCTGGGAAAGGCTTTTGCCCTAGTGTTGACTAGTAGTTGTGGGTTGAGGCTACTGTCTTGGGCTTACGTGGTGAGAGGGGACAAAGGAATATCTTCTGGCACTTTCATATTCAGGAAACACAAACACAAAGTGAGGCAGAGGCACGGATGCAAAACTGTCTCTCTGGGTTGAATCAGCCCTTATGCTGCTCAGAAGCTGACTGGGGGCTTGATACTAAAGGTCACCATGAAGCTGGAGAGAACACTGCTAAACAAGCTGCAGGACTTTTGAGCTGTCTTGAACGCCTCCTGTCAGGCCAGTGACTAACAAGACATTGGCACACTGCTTTCATAAAACAAAGCTCAGGTTGAGGCTATAGAGGAGGACAGGTAGCAAAAATAGCAGGGACATCTCCAGGGACGTCCATTTGTCTTGGCATTGACCATTAACCATGACCTCTAAGACTACAGAGAAATTCAGAAAGAACTTGATCATCCCTCTGCTGACCATAACCAGGTGGACAGATGATGGCAGAGTGGTGGATGTGGTCTATTTTGACTTCAGTAAGGCATTTGACACAGTCTCACATAGTGTCCTCACAACCAAACTGAGGCAGTGTGGACGGGACGATCAGGTAGCGAGGTGGATCATGAACTGGCTGAAGGACAGAAGCCAGAGAATGGTGGTTAATGAGACAGAGCCTAGTTGGAGACTTGTATCCAGTGGAGTCCCCCAAGGGTTGGTACTGGGACTAGTACTATTCAATCTATTCATTAATGACTTGGATGAGGAATTAGGTGCACTGTCAGCAAGTTTGCTGATGACACAAAGCTGAGTGGTGTTGCCGACACCCCAGCAGACTGTGCTGCCATTCGGTGGGACCTGGACAGGCTGGCGAGCTGGGCAGAGAGAACTTAAATGAACTATAACAAGGGCAAGTGTAGAGTTTTGCATCTGAGCAGGAAAAACCCCAGGTAACAGTATAGGTTGGGGACTGACCTGTTGCAGAGCAGTGTAGCAGAAAGGGACCTGGGCCAGCAGGATGACCATGAGCAAGCAATGTGCCCTTGTGGCCAAGAGGGCAAACAAAATGCTGGGGTGCATCAGAAGGGGAGTGGTTAGCAGATGGTGAGAGATTCTTCTCCCCGTGTGTTCTGCCCTAGTGAGACCACATCTGGAATATTGTGTCCAATTGTGGGCTCCTCAGCTCAAGAGGGACTTGTCCCCCACAGCAAACTGCTGGCTAAGCTGTCAGCNAAGGACATTGAGGTGCTTGAGCGTGTCCAGAGAAGGGCAACGAGGCTGGTGAGGGGCCTTGAGCACAAGCCCTATGAGGAGAGGCTGAGGGAGCTGGGATTGTTTAGCCTTGAGAAGAGGAGGCTCAGGGGAGACCTTATTGCTGTCTACAACTACCTGAGGGGTGGTTGTGGCCAGGAGGAGGTTGCTCTCTTCTCTCAGGCAGCCAGCACCAGAACAAGAGGACACAGCCTCAAGCTGCGCCAGGGGAAATTGAGGCTTGAGGTGAGGAGAAAGTTCTTCACCGAGAGAGTCATTGGCCACTGGAATGGCCTGCCCAGGGAGGTGGTGGAGTCGCCAACTCTGGAGCTGTTCAAGGCAGGATTGGATGTGGCACTTGGTGCCATGGTCTAGCCTTGAGCTCTGTGGTGACAGGTTGGACTTGATGATCTATGAGGTCTCTTCCAACCTTGATAATACTGTGATACTGTGATACTGTGGAGCTCCAGTGTAGAGCAATGAGGATGATGAAGAAAGTAGAACACCTCTCTTATGAGGAGCTGGGTCTCTTGAGCTTGGAGAAGGGGAAACTGAGGGGTGACCTCATTAATGTCTACAAATACTTGAGGGGTGGGTGTCAGGAGAATGGAGCCAGGCTCTTCTCACTATCATCTAGTCATAGGACAAGGGGCAATGGGTGTAAGCTGGAACGTAGGAGGTTCCACATCAATATGAGAAGAAACTTCTTCACGGTGAGGGTGACAGAGCACTGGAACAGGCTGCCCAGGGGACTCCTTCTCTGGAGGTGTTTAAAACCTGCCTGGATGTGTTCCTGTGTGACTTGGTCTAGGTGATCCTACTGTGTCAGGGGGATTGGACTGGATGATCTTTTGTGGTCCTTTCCAATCCCTATATTCTGTGAGTCTGTGACCATGTTACCTTGGTCCAACCAACAGAAAAGGCCAAAGAGTTTGTTTATAAATAAGTGGCAAGTCTTGGAAAGGCAGAACAGTGGGTCACCTTTAATGGTGAGAGGGCAGTCAGGTATTTTTAGGAGAGCTAAAAATAAAGAAAATTGACTAGCTGAGCTAGTCAGAAAATGCTATACTACCTGTGGGGTGCTATGAAAAAGGTGAAACACAGCAGAAACACTCAGATGCACCCAGCCAAATTGAGAACAGGAAAGGCCAAGGAAGCTCATAGCAGCAGAGGGACATTAAACATTGGTAAATGCAGATAATTGATAAGGGGAGACAAATTATAATACAGGGAAAGCAAACTCCTGACTACTAGATGCAAAGAGGTTTATATATGCATAAACATATAAATATGTGCTTATTGAGAACCTCAAAAATAGATGTTAAGTACTAACTGTGAAAGGTGAGTCGATAATAGCACAGAAGAAGTAAAAAGGCTCAATATTCAGCTTCAATATGATGTTGGAGAGACAGCGAGCTGTCAGCACTGTCATTGATCACCAAAGGAAGAGGGACATTATTGAAGATCCAAGACAATGCCCTTGTGAAGCAGGGGGCCTCACCTCCAGGCTTCTGTGTCCCTTGCAGTATCTGCCCCATTTGCTTATCAGATGCTAATCACTGGGCTTGCAGTGGTGAAAAGACTAAGATGCTTGGGTGGATGATTTTGTGACAGTGGATCTTCCAAACTTCAAAATCCAACAGTGCAACAGTCATCTCAGTGGTATTAGAAGTCAAAAAGATGGGGCTTCTGGAGTGTCCTCTGGATACCTTTAAAACCCGCCTGAGTGTGTTCCTGTGTGACTTGGTCTAGGTGATCCTGATGTGTCAGGGGGATTGGACAAAATGGTCTTTTGAGGTCCCTTCCAACGATTCAAATGATTCTATGATTCTATGATTCTACGATCGTGCTCTGGCAGGGAGATTGGATTGATCTTTTGCAGTCCTTTCCAATCCTTCATGTTCTGTGATTCTGTGATGGGAAATCAAAAGGTTTGGAGTTTTGTTCAGTTTTTTTTTTTTTTGATGGTGGCTTAATGTAAAAATTAAATATGTTTGTTTTGGGCCAATTCTGACAGAACCTGATACTCTTGGTTAAGAAAAGACTTATTTTTCAGGTGTGGGAGAGAATTAAAATAATCTCCACAACATATATAAAATCATATCTAGTGCAGGATACTGTCATCAGAACTGGCCAACTTCCAACACACAGCTGAAACACTGTAGAGGTTATTCAAGGTAGCTCTTATCGTGGAACTGTGTAAGTTGGAAAAGACCTTCAAGATCATTCAGTCCAGTCATTAACCTAACTGTCCCCAGCCAATAGCTCTTGCCTCAGCTCTGCCAAAGGAAGGGAGATGTTTCACTAGAGTCCACTTGTTAGCCAGAACTGTCATGGCTAGGGGTGCACGGTAGTGCGAACTTTTAGAAAGTTTCAAACAATTTCATGCCTTTACCTTTTGAAAAGACACATAATTTTTATTACCTCTTCAATACTGTCCACAGCATTTTTTCCCAGTCTGTTACATATATTGTTAATTGACAAGTTCTCTTTTGAAAAAAGAATTATTTGCAAATTTACTTTCAGATTTGAAAATATTCATCATTTGGCCACTGAAAAACTGCTAGTAGAGTTAAACCAAACAGAAAAACCAAGTGAGTCTGTGTGAGAAAAAAGCAAAATCAGTCCTCAAACAGGAGGAAAAAACTTCTGAGGAGGTTTTTTCATTTCTAGAAGTGTCACTGAAATAAAATCCCACCAGAACTTTTCAAACAGCTCAACCGACAACGCTTCAGCTGAAGCGAGTTATTTTTAAGAAGTCTGAAGATGCTATCAGTGAACGAGATAGCGACCGAAAAATCAGGTTTTCTTTCTGAATCTTTCAGATGCACAACAATGGGCTGGAACTGGAAAGAGATTCATTTCTTTTCCTCTGTAGAGTTGTTTTTTTTTTTTTACTTTCACTTCATACAGAATCTGGTGGCCCAGGACTAGCTATGAAAAAATGGGTAAAAATATGAGGGGAAAATAAACACATTATCACATAATCACAGAACTACTGAGTCTGGAAAAGACCTCTAGGATCATCAAGCCTGGCCCCATGACCCAGCATCACAACAATCACCTAGACCAGGGCAGTAAGTACCACACCCTGTCTTTTCTTAAATGCCTCCAGGGGTGGGGACTCTACAGTCCACTCTCTGATCACCTTTTCCCTGAGGAATTGCTTCGTAACAGCCAACCTTATCCTCCCCTGGTGCAGCTTCAGGCCTTGCCCTCTCATCCAGTCACCAGTTGGCTGGGAGAAGAAGCTGACCACCGCCTGTCTACAGCTTCCCTTCAGGTAGCTGTAGAGAGTAAGCGAGCCTCCTCTTCTCCAGGCTAAACAACCCCAGCTCCCTCAGACTCTCCTCATCAGACTTTCCTTCTACTCCCTTCTACAGCTTCATTTTTCCTCTGGACCCAGTCCAGCACCTCAATATGTTTCTTGAAGCGAGGGAGCCAGAACTGCCCCCAGTACTCAAGGTGAGACCTCACCAGTGTCCGGTACACGGGGAGAATTACACCCCAGTCCTACTCAGGTTTGTCAAGTACAGATTTATTCTGCTGTTATTAGCACTTTCTGATCGCTTTGGTTCTTTGAAGAGCCAAGATTTATGAAAAAGTTTTAAACACAGCACGGAAAAAAAATGATTTCAAAAGAGCTATTGGCTCCATCCAGTGTCTGCGACCCCACGTAAGCAGGGATGCACCTCCTTAATATTAGGTGTCTAATAAGAAACATCTCTAAGCCTCTTTGCTAGATCACAGAACGTTAGGGGCTGGAAGGGACCTTGAAAGATCATCTAGTTCAACTCCCCTGCCAGTAGCCACAGCTGGGGGATGCTTCTCAAACACAAACTGTGCTGTCCTAAAGCCCACGACTAGGGCATAACTGCCTTAGGATGAATGTTTATCCAGATAGTTGCTCAAATGATTGGCACTGGGGGCGGTGTGTGTGTGCACATGAGCGTGCAAATCTGGGGGAGTGGGGGCCTCACCTAAACTACAGTGGTTGAAATCTCAGCTGCATGCTTCAGTTTTCAGTGGCATCTAGACTCAGTCCAGCCAACAGACTCTAGAGAAGGATTTACATCATCACTAAACAGAGAGCTCTTTTGGCTCGGAAATCTCCCACCAGACTCATTACCTGGGTAGTTCTCTACTTCTGTGCTGGGAGTCTGGACCCATGGACATCTTCGCTGGCAAACAGCTAGTGGTAGGTCAACCAAAAGTTGAGATGGCTGGGGTGACTCGGGGACAAATGCCTCCCTTGCAGGTGAGTTGCACTGAGTGCCAGGTCCTGAGGGCAGAGATGGGATTTGGATTCCCTTCTGAGCCAAGCTCTGTTCTGTGTAATAGCCAAAAGTGTCCAGAACAGAGGTGGGAAGAGCTGAGTGATGTGAAATGGGAACAGAATTAATTGTAACAAGGTCTACTATTTGATGCATCTCTTGGCAGCCCGTAGTCAATGACAGATCAATAAAGCAGCAAAAAGACTCAGAAATTAATTTGTGCGTTTGGGGAAAAATGTAGCTGGAATCAAAGGTACTTTGGAGTGCAGTGGCTAACATTGCCTTCAAAACATCAAGGAGAACCTCATCTGTCTGTCCCAAAACACAAGCACTCTGCTGTCCATCATGACCTGTTTCCTGACACTACCCACAGCACTGTCAGTACAGCCATAGCTGAGGAGGAACTTTGCTCCTACACCTGCCTTGTGAGGACCTGCTCTCCTCTGCTGGGTGCACTCCCCCATAAGGGTGTCCTTTGGAAAATGGACTCAATTCATCAGGACTGAGCAGGTTTCCCAACTCCTTCACTCAGTGCAACTGAGGTGCCTTCCATTTCCGTAAGTACTATCTACTCAGATCTTTCCAGCAGAAGTCCAATTGCTCCAGTAGGGGTCTTATGCCAGATGCCACGGTCTTCTGTGCAGGATTCAGATTGTGAGGAATGAAACCACTCCATTGTGTGCCATCAGTGACATTCACAGAGCAAGAGGGTCCATTCTGTGCTGGGAAGACAAGCAAAAAGTTAGCAAATAATAAAACGTGTCAGTGTCCTCCACAACCTCTGCTATCCAGAGGGGGCTGCGCTGTCTTGCTCCTGCTCTCTAAGGAAAGTTGTGCTCAGCATTGCATCTTCTGACTCAATTAGCTACAAGCATGTTCAAACATGATAGCGTTGTGTAGTATAGAAAAGGACAGTGTCCTGGCTCCGTTCCAGCTTGTATAATTAATTTCTTCTTATCTAAAAAGTCTACCTGTAGTTTTCACTAAGTATGACTAGATTTTTTTATCTTTCCCCAGCTAGAGCTTCAAACCACCAGCTCCTTTTTTTCGTCTTCTCCTGTGATTTCTTTAATACCTCGTGGCTCCTTTATATACACGTACGCATGCATATTTATGTTCCTCTTTTTATCTCTCGTGCCGTTCCGTTAACAAAAGCTGTAATTCTCTTGCTTAAATGACTGTGTGATTGTGCGACATATCGCGTGGGGCTACACCCAATCATTTCCTGCCAAGGAAACGCACACCCATAGATTGAAAACAGCCTGACCTGTCCAAGCCTTGCAAAGACTGACTTTTTTCATTACACAGTGTTCTCTGCACCAGATCTCTGAATGCTGCTCTTTATTCAGCAATCAGCCGTGTGCTCGGCGCTGCACACGCACTCGGATATGTCTGAGCTCGGGAGATGCAATCAGCAAGAGATTGTTCTGTGAGGCAACACCTATCCTTTGCAGATACTTTCTGTAATTAACAATGTGCAGGAAAATGTCTCCTCAGAACTAACAAAAAGTTACTGCACAGCTCTTGTTTTAGTGCTGCTCTGCAGATTTTCTTACTTGAACCCTGCCCAGGGGAGCTGCCTGCTGCAACCATTAACAAGTGTGGGCGAGCTCAGCAGCCTAGGCACGGTGAAGATGCTCTGCCCAGCTCAGAGGAGCAGTGTTCTGTGTAGCAGCTGAGGTAGCCAACGCTGGTCCTGTTTGCATTAGCGCATCTGCTTTGTTAGTGATAGCGTTCAACATTTCCTAGTGAAGGGAACCTGTGTGTGACTGCTAGATGACACACGCCCAGAAAGTGGTGTCTGCTTCTGCTGTAAGGTTGCTCTCCCAGAGCAATCAGATATGTCCTTCTGCACATTCTTTCATCACCTCTGATACCAGGCTGTGATAAGCTCACTGCTTGGGTACCTTTGACTGTGGGACATTAGTGAATTTTGGTGGTGAGCAAAGTGAGTTCTGCATGTGTGTCCTGTTGTGTGGGATTTGAGTTTGATCTGGCAGACTTGCCAGTGATCCTTCTGCAAGCACCTTAGGTGCTTAGGCTTTCCTCTCAGCTGACAGAGGGTGTTTCCAATGGCACAGCAGTTCCCACCACCTGGCAGCTGTGGGTGGGATATTCTCTCTGGCCCTGGAATGCAGAAATAGTCTCCATGCCCACATGCCTTGTCATGTGATTGGCATTGAGATCATAGCCATCCAGATCACGGCCATTGAGATCACAGCCACTGGTGATGTGATTTCTGGTGCTGGGAACAGCTTTAAGCATCTCTCCCAAGCCTTGTCTAGTCATTGGAGACAAAGTGCACCCTTAGTAAGTTTGTAGACAACGTCAAGCTCTGTGGAAATGTCAATCTGCTTGAGGGTAGGGATCTAAGCAAACTAGACAGGTGGGCCAAGACTAACTGCTTGAGTTTCAATAAGGCCAATTGCTGGGTTTGGCCCTTTGGCCACAACAACCCTCAGAAGCACTACAAGCTTGCAGAGGAGTGGCTGGAAAGCTGCTGAGGCTGTTGCTTGACAGCTGGCTGATATTTATATGGAACTTCCTATGTTCCAGCTTGCACCCACTGCCCCTCATGCTATCGCTAGATGCCACTGAGCAGAGCCTGGCTCCATCTTCCTGACACCCACCCTTCACATATTTGTAGACATTAATGAGGTCACATCTCAGTGTCCTCTTCTCCAAGTTAAAGAGACCCAGCTCCCTCAGCCTCTCCTCATAAGGGAGGTGTTCCACTTTCTTCATCATCTTCGTGGCTCTGCGCTGGACTCTCTCCAGCAGTTCTGTGTCCTTCTTGAACTAAGGGGCCCAGAAGTGTCGATCTGTTTGATTGAGTTACGAGTGATAGAAGAAGAGAAAATGGCCTTAAGTTGTGCCAAGGGAAATTTAGATGGGACATTAGGAATAATTTATTTGCTGAAAGGGTTATCAGGCACCTGGGAAGGTGGTAGAATTCCCGTCCCTGGAAGTATTTAAGATATGTGTAGATATGGTGCTGAAGGATATGGTTTAGTGGAGGGCTTGTCACTGTTAGGCTAATGACTGGACTTGAAGATTTTAGAGATTTTTTTTTCCAATCTGTACATAGGGAAGTAGCTTTTCTCTTCTTCTCCCCAGTGTTTCTGTGACTCTGCCTGCACCCACACAGATGGAAGATAGTAATGCTTGAGGCCAGGTGGGTCTCCCCATTCCCTCAGCTCGGTAATACCGCAACCTGCATGTGTGTTGTTCTAGGTGACTAGATGTCTGAGCCAATTCCTCAGTCAGCAGCACCTCAGTAACTAACATGGCATTTTGACAGCTATCCAGCCCTTACCAGCTAAGCTGTTTCAACACCCTGTCATCATGTGTTGCCAGGCGGTTGTAAAACAAGCAGAGGTGTGCCGATACAAACAGAAGGGTAAACACAAGGAGGGGGAAAAGGGGTGGTGTAATTAATAAGGAGTGTAGAAATCACAGAGGTCCACTGAAGGGCAATTCAAACGATCCAAAGCAAGCAGGGCTGGGGAGCTGTCAGGAGGTGAGCAAGGATCTGATGCATGGAAAGACCAGGGATGATGAAGACAGAAGTGAAGGTTATAAATTAGCACATGATGAACTATCAAGAACAGGCCAACACACACTCCAAGTCAGCCTGGTACAAGAAAGGAAGTCTTCAAGGCTACATGCTTCTCCTTTTAATAGATTACAGGCAGTTACATTTCTCGCCCTGCAATTAATCAGTCCCTGGGATTTGGTCTTGTTGCATATGTCAAACATATATAATGCAACAGATTTTATGGAAAGTTAGGCAGGTAGTTATTCACAGCAAGGTTCCTGGGTGATGCCCTTAGAGAGACTTACATCTCTCCGCCCCTTCACTCCAGCTAGCTGGAGTGCTCATTGCTCAAAAAGCCTCTCAGAGAGGAACAAATTCATCAATTCCCACCTGTCCTCACCAAAACCACTGTCACAGGCCAATGCAAGGTTAGTGAATTTATGCATTAGACATTTATACAGGAGTGCTGTGATCCAACAAATAGTTTGAACTTGGTTGAAATTTACCAAGAGCATGATTTAAAAGCATAAATTAATCTCTGTCAGGGACAGGAAGACAGAGGATTATGCAATTATGGACAGTGTAGGGCTCAGCTAGTGGAAAGAAACTATTAGATCTATCACTACATCGTAGGCAGTGGCAAAGTCAAGCTGCAGGAGAAGGAGGATCTTTGCTCCAAGAGATTGCTCAAGTGTGTTGAGGTAAGGTGGCTGAGCACAAAGCAGCTGCCTAAAGCAGGCTGACTGCTGGTAACTGCACACACCTTGAAAAGCTGTATCTCTGTCTGTGCTTTTTCACCCCAAAGTCCCCGAGTGCAGATGAAGAGTGCCTGTGGTGAGATTTGCCACTGCTGACATTGCAAGAGGATGGTTGATTGCTGGACCTTGCAGCGAGGGCCCTTGCTTACATCAACTGTGAAGAAGAAGGAAAGGTAGCTGGATCAGGGCAATATGTCTGGTCCTTCTCCCATCCATCTCACTGTGAGAGCATCTCCAGGCTTGGGCTTCTGTTTACTGTGATGGTTGAATAAGACTTTGACAGAGGCTAGGCAGCAGGTATGACATTACCACACACAGAGTACCCTGCTGCAGAGTGGTCAGGAGGGTAGAACAGCTGCCAGGGTACAGGCACAAGGCTTGAGAAGGGGATCTCTACTCTAGGCTGCCAGGGTACAGGCACAAGGCTTGAGAAGGGGATCTCTACTCTAGGCTGCGAGGTTGGCTTTTCTTCCTTTTCTCAAGTTGGTGGGCTGTGAATCATGTCTACTGTCCAGTATGCAGGGACTAGCTTCCATCTGGATTCGTGTAGGATCTAACAGGTGAGGATTTCCATGGTTTCCTACGTCTTGTGTCTGAAAGGATGAGAGAACAGGTTTGTGTGTCTGCTCAAGGAGAGCTGCAGCAGGTCCAGTGCAAACAGACTGAGCCTGATTACTAACTTCATCTGCCATGTACATGAGTGATCTAGATGGTACCTCAGTTATAAAAGTGAGGGGTCTATGGTTGTGCAGGAGGCAAAACTGATAGGGGCAGAGGTCATATCTCTTCTTAATCTTGTAGAGAGGGTGCAAAGGGGCCTTGAGACATGCAAGCCCTTCAACATCGCTGTTTTCAAACACAAAGAAGTACCTGTGTGTCTGAAAGATCTGTTTTCACCAAAGGCAGCATGGTAATTTGGGAGAATAGGTGACTGCCCAGTGGCACGTATTCCAATCTCTCTTTGTCAGTCAGATTAATTTAAGTGGGAAATGACCTTTAAGATTACCAAGTCCAACAACCAACTTAACTGCACCAGGCTCAACACTAAACCATACACCTAAACTCCATCTCTACCTCCCTGGGCAGCCTATTCCAGGGCCTCTCTCCAGCACGAGTAAGAAGTTTTCCCTAAAGTCTAACCAAAACTTTCACTGGTGCAACCTTGAAGCCATTTCCTCTTGTCCTATAGCTTGTTACTTTTGAGAAGAGACCAACACACACCTCTTTACAGCCTCATTTCAGGTACCTGTAGACAACAGTAAAGTGTCCCCCAAGCTTCCTTTCCTTCAGACTAAATAGTCCCAGCTCACTAAGCTGCAGCTCATAAGGGTTGTTCTCCAGAACATTCAACAACCTTGCTGCCCTTCTTTTGACCCAATTCAGCACCTCAATGTCTTTCTTGTATTGAGGTGCCCAAAACTGAACCCAGTGTTCAGGGGTAGGTTCAACCGTGCTGAGTACAGGGGATGGTCATGTTCCTACCCCTATTTGCTGCACTATTTCTGATACAAGCCAGGATGCCATTGGACTTCTTGGCCACCTAAGTATGTGACATTCTGTATCTGACAGACTTAAGAGCCTGTAACAGCCTGTAAGCAAAAAATACTACTAAAGCTAAAGCAGGCCAGTGAACAGAAGTTAGACAGTGGGAAAAGGGGGTTGTTCTGGCCACCAAACCATTTCTGATTCACCAAACTTGTCCTTTCTGGCGACTTTGTCTACTGAGCTGTTTCAAGGAAGTGGAGAATCTTGTTTCATGCTGAGAGGGACTGGGTTTCTTCTGCGGACAAGACCAGCATTAGTAACATTATATGTGTCATGGAAAAGGAGGTAGAATCTTCTGTTTCTCTTAGGTAGTACCTCTGAGGGGCATCACAGACAAGTAACCTGGGTGTGGGTAGCAAAGGTGTTTTAACAGTTAGCCTTTCTGGCTTCTTTCCAAGTGTGTTTGCACTGCCCTTCGACACTTGATGATGCTGTGATTTCACCCCTGACAGATTGTGTTTAAAGCCAGACTCATGCTCAGCCTTCTATTTCAAACGCCGTTGATACCATTTGTCTTTATACAAACATGTCATGGTCGCTTTTGCCACAGGGTTTCATTTAGTGGTTATGACACATCTAATTCTTTCTCATTTACTCTACCAAGTAACAGTCTGACCCTCTTCGTAGAGAAGTTTGCTGTACACAGGGGGTTTTTTGTAGTAACTTTGGTATTAATTATCCTTGGATCCAGAAAGTTTTTCTGTGATGGCTGAATTCCTGTCCAGGAATCTCTGAAATAGAGACTCTCGTAGGCTGCTGCCAGATGTTTTTGTCTGAGCTAAGACAGGTCACTTAAATCAGGCAGAGCTTCATCTATCCAACAGTGTGTGGCTGGTATGGATTTCTCAGTTACCCTATTTGACTCTGCATTGATGGTTGTGCTTGAAATGACACATCAGAGAGAAACACACCGGTAAGTCACTGCTTACCAGGAATAAACCCAAAACTACCTGGTACAAAAGCCCCGTAGCCTTTCGTTTTTATTACGTGCCCTCCTTGTGGTGCCACAACAAATGCACTTTCACACAACACTTTATACAAATGAAAGCAATTATTTTCCCATTTCATTCAGTCTGAACAGTGTCTGGACTGGAAATAAACAGTAAACACCAGAAGTCTATGACATCTCTGTCAGTTTGTCTTCAGAGTTTTTGTAGACGCCACAGTTTGATAGCCTCTGCAACCTCCCCTTCTCTGTGATCTCACAGTAGACAACACTTTGGACTGCTAATCTTAGAAACCTGGTCTTTAACAACTTTTTTTACTTCCTCAAGGCTTTTCCTCTTGCCAGTTAAGTTCACAGAGTGACAGAATGGTTGAGGCAGGAAAAGACTTCCAGAGGTCATCTTGTCCAACCTCACTGCTCAAGCAGGGCCACATAGAGCCCCTTGCCTCAGACCATACCTAGATGAAGACTCTGCAACCTCTCTAGACAAACTGTCCCAGCGCTCAGGCATCCTCACAGTAAAAAATATCTCCATATGTTCAGAGAGACTCTTGTGTTTTTGTTTATGTCCGTTGTTTCTGGTCCCATCTCTGGGCACCACTAACAGCCTGGCTCTCTTTTCAGAGGCGTGATTAGTAGAACTATCTACTTCGGCTTCTGGAAGGTAGCCTTTGACCTGTTTAGGAGACTGGTTGATGGACTACCCTGGAAGGCACTCTTGAAGGACAAAGAAGTCCAGGAAGGCGGGATATTCCTTAAGAGAGAAATTAGGAGAGCTAAGGAGAATCTCCATTCTCTTCTGGGTGCAAGAGGAAACCTGGTGACCAAGGAAAAGGAAAAGGCTGAGCTACTAAATGCCTACTTTACCTCAGTCTTCTCCAACAATGCCAGCTTTTTCCTGAGTGCCCAGCCCTCTGAACTGAAAAACAGGGATGGGGGGCAGAATGGATCCCCCATAATCCAAGAGGAAAAGATCAGTGATCTATTGTACCATCTAGATGCACAACAATAGGATGCTGAGGGATGTGGCAGAAGTGCTCACCTAGCCACTCTCCATTATTTAGCCCCGGCTAACAGCAGAGGTCACGGATGGCTGGAGATTAGCAAACGTGATGCCCATCTACAATAAGGGCTGGAAGGACGATACTGGGAACTATAGGCCTTCAGTTTGGTCCCAGAGAAGATTATGGAGCCGGTCATCTTCTGTGCTATCAGATGGTACATACAGGGAACCAGGTGACTAGGCCAAGTCAGCATGCATTTATGAAATGCAGGTCCTGCCTGGCTAACCTGGTAACCTTCCACAAGGCAACCTGCCTAGTGGATGAGGAAAGGGCTGTGGACTTTGTCTACTTGGAGTTTAATAAAGCCTTTGACACTGTTTCCCATAGCATTCTCCTTCAGGAACTTAGGACATGAAGATTGGACAAGTACATTCTGCACTGGATAAAAAGCCAGTTGGATGGCCAGGACAGTGGTGACTGGAGCTAAATCTGGCTGGTGTCTGGTCACAACACCAGGTCCCCAGGTTCTAGCGTTGGGGGCTGTTCTCTTTTATATTTTTATTAATGGTCAAGATGAGGCAATTGAGTGCACTCTCAGAAAATTTGAGTATGACACCAAGCTGGGTGTCTGTGTTGATCTGCAGGAGGGTAGGGAAGATTTACAGAGGGGTTTAGACAGGCTAGAGTGATGGGCCAGTGTTAATTGTATGAGGTTCAACAAGTGCAAGGGCCAGGTCCTGCGCTTGGGTCATAACAGCACCATGGTAAACTACAGGGTGGGGATGTGTGGTTGGAAAGCTTCACATCAGAAATGGCCCAGGGTTATTTGTTGATAGACACCTGAGCATGAGTCAGTAGCGGGCTCAGGTGGCCAAGAAAGCCAAGGGCATTCTGGCTTGTATTAGAAATGTTGCAGCCAGCAGGAGTAGGAAAATGAATGTCCCCCTGTACTTGGTACTTGCAAGGCCACATCTTGAATATTGTGTTCAGTTCCAGGCCTCTCACTGCAAGAAGGGCAAGAAGTGCTGGTGTGGGTCCAAAGAAGGGCAACAAGGTTGTTCTAGTTTCTCCAGCAAAATTCCTATAAAGAACAGCTGATAGAGTTGAGGTGGTCTATCCTGGAAAAAAGGAGTTTGAGGAGAGACCTTATTGGTCTTTATAACTACCTGAAAGGAGTGAGGAGGTGGACAGCCTCTTCAAGGTGGCAATGATAGGACTAGAGGAGATGGTTGCAAGCTGTGCCAGGAATGGCTGAGTATTAGGAAGAATTTCCTCACTAAAAGGGTTATCCGACATTGGAACAAGGAGGTGGTGGAGTCACCATCCCTGGAGCACTGGAACAGGCTGCCCAGGGGGGTTGTGGAGTCTCCTTCACTGGAGGTTTAAGACCCTCCTGGATGTGTTCCTGTGCGACTTGTTCTAGGTGATCCTGCTGTTGCAGGGGGCTTGGACTAGATGATCTTTCAAGGTCCCTTCAAATCCCTAATGATTCTATGATTCTATGAGGTATTTAAAGGACTTATGGACCTGGTGCTTAGGGAGACAATTTAGTGGCGACCTGGTAGTATTGGGTTGAAGGTTGGACTTGATGATCTTAAAGGTCTCTGCCAATCATCACTATTCTGTGATTCTGTGACTTTCTGCACCCTCCCTTCAGGCATTTGTACATATTGATGAGATCCCCTTGAACCTTCTTTGCCAGGCTGAGCAGTCCCAGAATTCTTAGCCCTTCTTCATATGAGGAACTCAATTGCAGCAACTCAGCTGCAACAAAGCTGAAAGATTTTAAGGATTCCTGTACCCATTGTTTTAAATCCTGCACTTTTAGTGGATTTTTTTCCCATTAGTAAAAACTTCCCTTGATTTTTATTGACTGCCCTTTTCACAGAGCTTCTATTTGACTAATCTCATTCAGCTGTTTGTTTGTACTCTATTAAATAGTCTTTTCTTGGCATGAAGCAGAGGAAAAAGCATAAAGTTTTGTTGACTGAAAGACAAGGGAAAATGGAAATGTGAGAAAACAAAGCAATAATCCTTTTGGTGGGAGCCAAAGAGAGCTTGGTTTCTTCAATTAATATCCCGGGTCAAGCAGTAATATCTTCACTGGCATGTCATTTTGATGACTACAGTCAGGTAATGCTACCACAAACTGTATTTCTCTAATTAGTCTTGAAAAGTAAAGATGTCAGGCTGTTTTCCCACATGGACCCCTCGGAGACTATTGCAGCAAATGGTTTTTATTTAAAGAGGCCCTTGCTGAGATGTAGCTTTCAGGGCTCAGTCTTTGCTGTGTTTCCTTTTCCTGCTTTGTTAATATCTTTCTGTCAATCACAAACCAGTTTGTGGTAAAGGCTGGTTTCAAAACAGTTGTTTAAATTGTCAGCAGGGCTTTGTCCTTCAGAAACATTTCACTAATTCATTTTACATTTTTTTTCTGCTGAGAACAACATTTCTCTCCAGTGCCTGCATGTCGCAGAGTCGTGCCTGGATGCCGTTTGGCTGTGCTGAGAATGCCTCTGCGTTAGCACAAGCCACTGCTGTTTCCCAGCCTTATACACCCTGACTTTTATAATTAGATGTATATTTGCTCCTGCCGTGTTTGTGCTTCAGTCTGGGCAGAAAGCAACTGCCAGCAGTTGTGAGCTGAAGCATTATAAACTTCCATTTCTCACAAGAGCTGTTGTGGCTGTTGCTACAAACACATCTGTCTCTGCTGAGAGAGGTGATGTTGGAAAACAAGCCAGCTCAGGTCTGTCAGGCAAGTACCACTGGTCATTGCAAAGACAAGTGGTCAAGTACCCTTCTTGAAGCAACTGCTATTTTTGAGCATTAATTATGGCACAAACAGGTCACTTTTTTAGACACTTCGGATTTGTGTAATGTTGTTTTGTGTCCCTGCTGCACTCTCTAACAGGATGATTAATGTTGTGGGCTGTTGGCTAGTTGCTGGCACTCATTTCAGGACCAGAAAATTCTCAGGCAACTTCCAGGTTGCTGTCTGCAGCCTCTGGTGCAGTCCTGCTGACATGCACTTACCTGCACTGATTACTAACTCGCAGCGTTTTGCAGTACCTGTGTGTTTTCAGGCAAGATCTGTATTACAGGCTCCCGTTCCTTTTCAGCTTGCAGGATCTCACCTCTGCCCACGTAGTGACACACAGATTGCTTCCACAATGCAAGAGCAAATTAGAAATAGGATGTCTTTGCTATTACAACTAAAGTGTGAGACTCAAAGGCAAGCCCTGCAGAGTAGCCATAGTGATGTAGAGAGCTGCAGTTGCAGTTGGTGGTGTCATCTACACCAGAGGTACACAGAGATTGGTGATCACTACCTTGCCAGTAGTTTACATCTTTTCTCTGATCCTTTCTTTCTTCCAGGAGGAGATATTTAGGTGACCTTTCCTCCATGTGGCACTGCAACCATGATGGCTCCTCTTTGTCATGGTCTGAATTCTTTGAAATGGTACTCCCCTCTTGTGATGGAAATATCAATATGTAAAGCCCCATTGGCAGCACCAGGGATCAGTTTCCTGTCTTGACAGCCATACAGTCCCCTTGCTGAATACTTCATGAGCTACTCACAGTCCAAGGTCTTACATCACTGACATTCCTACTGAGTACCTCAAGCATGTTCCAGTCACCAAAACCAGAACTGCAATGTTGGAGGTACAGAAGCATTACAAATCTCCTTTCCTCAAGGGAATGAATGTTTGTGACAGAAGCAGAAGACAGTGACCTGCCTCTCTAATGTTGCCTGCATATGGAGAGTCACTCATGAAGCACAGTGAGTGAGTGACTGTGTTGAGAAGAGTCTCTACACTTTCTTTCTCTCCTCCCTGTATCTTGAAACATCTGGAGTTGCCCAAGTGCACACAAAAAGTCATTCACTTTTCATCTCACTGGTGCTTACCACTATAACCTCAGAGGCTCTGACCTGCCTCTGCAACCAGCTGACACACATTGCTGCCAAATCACCACCCACAGAGTTCAAATCACCTAAAAGCCCAGGTCTTTCCTGGCCTCACCAATTATATGACCTTCCCAGCTTCTGAGCATGTGTGAATCTACATTTCCTCTTATAGAGACTGTCTCTCCTCTCTCTAAAGTCCCTTAGGGCAGTTTGTGAGCTGCAGCCTCTACAGCTGGCTGCAGAACCTGGAGAGGACAAAGACAGGATCTAATTAGCTGCTTGCACAAAAAGCTGCTGGAGCTGTGACATGACACAGAACTCCACGGCTGGTTGACTTCAAAGATGCAAAGAATTGAGGGCATCTCTGCTGTTTGCCGCTCTGCACACTGCAGTAGTCGTGGAGAGGTCTGGTGCATGGAGGCTGCGCTGTGTTACAGCACTCTCTGCTATCAGCAGAAGTGTGAACTGTGCCAGAGACTCAGAGCACCGCGGTAGGTGAACCCTAACCAGGGGGTGTAAACAAATACAGCCTCTGGAGGACCAAGTCTCTAGGTGAGTTGCATCTTTCTGTTGCTATACAAGCAGGCACATGGGAATACTGGTTCATTGCTGGAGGAGGTGGTGGAGGGCTGCAGAGACTCTTATTCAGGTTGGACTGATTGCAGGAACACAAAGGCTCCCAAAGTTCTCCTTCTACAGTGGTTGCCTCATCCCTGTATAGAGGCCTGGTCTTGCTGAGCAGGTCAGTGCCCCTTGCAGAGGGAGATCTCCTGTTGTGCTGAAGACTGCCAAAAAAAGACAAGCCCCTGCACTCCCCCAGTCCAACACAAAAGAGAGCTCAAAGGCTAAAAAGCAGAGGAGATGTATGGTCTTCTGGCAGGAAAGAGAATGCTGGCATGGCAGGCAGTAAAAATCCCAGACAGCATGAGCCATCATGTCACAGCATGAGAGCTGTGAACAGCAAAGTGGATACAGCTGATGGGTGAATTGGCTTCTGGAGCTTGTACCTGTCCACCCCAATGCTAGGTGTTCCTTAGCCAACCTGCTGTGGTGTCACAAGCCTTCTGCTGCAGCTGTTCCTGTACTGTTTGTCCCCTTCTCTGACAGCCTTCTCTGAACAAAAGGGTTTTGAGGAGGGATATCCTCTTGACTTCTGGAGACCATGCTTTTACGGGCATGACTTCTTGCTTTTACAAGAGCCGGTGGATTCTGCAGCCCTCTCTCACTGACACATTTGGAAAGCCAGCCTTCACCTGTGAGGCTGCCACAGACTGACCCAACAGTAGCAGGTATAAGGCAAATTCTCCAGCATCTAAGTTGTGGAGGAGCCATACAAAGCAAGTCCGTATCTTGGGCCCTAGCATCCTGTTTTCCACAGCATCCAAAGTCTTCCATACAGTCTCCTCCTGCGCTCTAGCCCAATGTTTCTGCTTTTGCTGGAGGTTAGTAAGGTGACAGCCCAGAGCAGCAGTTAAAGTCCTTTTGAGACACTGGCAACAGAGCAGGTTGGCTATAGAGAGGCAGCCTAGAGCCCATAGTGCCACCTCAGAGCTCCCTCTTCCCTCTGTTTTATTTAGTTTCATGGGTTACAACTGACAGCTCTGAAAATGAAGGTGCACAGATATATCACAAGAGACTTAACTCCTTATGGAGAAAGAGAAGGGTGCAAGTCATGGATTGAAAACCATGAGATGATTTCTACCCCTGAGATTTTGATTGTATTGTAGGATCTTAGAATCATAGAATCATTAGGGACTGGAAGGGACCTCAAAAGATCATCTAGTCCAATCCCCCTGCCACAGCAAGATCTCTTCACTGGAGAATTTATAGAATCAGTATCACTCAGGGTTGGAAGGGACCACCTGATCATCCAGTTCCAACCCCCCCACCATGAGCAGGGACACCCCACCCTAGACCAGGCTGGCCTTAAACACCTCCAAGGATGGGGCCTCAACCACCTTCCTGGGAAACCCATTCCAGGCTCTCACCACTCTCACGGTGAAGAACTTCCTCCTCACATCCACTCTAAATCTACCCATCTCCAGCTTTGCTCCATTCCCCCTAGTCCTGTCACTATCTGACATCCTGAAAAGCCTCTCCCCAGCCTTTTTGTAGGCCCCTCTCAGATACTTGAAGGCCACAATAAGGTCACCTTGGAACTCCTCTTCTCCAGACTGAACAGCCCCAACTGTCTCGGTCTGTCCGCATAGGAGAGGTGCTCCAGCCCTCTGATCATCCTCGTGGCCCTCCTCTGCAGTCTCTCCAGCATGTCCACATCCTTCTTGTAATAAGGGCTCCAGAACTAGATGCAGTCCTCCAGGTGGGGTCTCACCAGAATGGAGTAGAGGGGGAGAATCACCTCCCTTGACCTGCTGGCCACACTTCTGATGCAGCCCAGGATCAGGTTTGCCTTCTGGGCCGCAAGTGGATCTCCCAGGGCAGGCAAGGCTTTAGGGTTTGAAGAATTTTTCTGAGTGTTTCTCTTAGAAAATGCTGATTCACGAGGCTTTTGTCATTTGGCAGGTCTGCAGTCAGTTAAATAAAAGCCATGGATGGGATTTGGGCATGTTCGTTGGGCAGAACAAGAATGCAGTTACCAGCTGCTCTGCTGCTGCTCACCTTGGCTTCCAGGCTCCTGCCTTGGCGCACAGGAGCCGTACCCAGGTCAGGGTACTTGGTTTCTTCATATCCGGAGGGTAGCTGTCCCTTAGGCGCTTCCAAAATGAAACGCTTTGATGTTTCAATTGGTTAAACACCAAACGGTGGAAACAGAGAGATTACAGAAGTTTAAGGGAGTGCTGGTGCCTCTTAGGTGAATCTCCTTAACTAGCCATGGCTGCTCATCTGATGCAAGGCAGGGTAGGAAGGATTCACTCACACTTCTGACAGTAGCCCCTGTCTGCGTGCTTTGTGGTCACAGTTACACAGAGGAATGGAAGCCAGCAATGGAAAGGGTGAAGGATATGTGCAAACACCTGCACCAATAGCCCTTCTCGTTCAAAGACCTGAGCCTCTGGATGACTATCATTGAATTTGCCTCTGGAGGATATATAAAGGTCCACATCATGGCAACTTTCACATGCCAGAGCCGTGTCAGAGCTGTGCGCAGTGATGGGCAAGAACAGTTCTGTGGCAACTCACGAAGCAACTCAGCCATTCCCTGCAGTTCTGGGGCAGTATCTATAATTGAAGAGCTCTGGGAGATTTACAGGCTTGTGGTTCTCCACCAATTAAGACTAAAAGGCTCCATTTATTAACAACTGGCTTGTTTAAATAACAGCTCCCAGCAAGGGCTATAGCTCTGCTTTTGTTTGAAAACTGGGAAACTTTAACAGTGTCTAGGTACATCCCTTGGGGGATGCCTATCTCTGCAGCTCCTGTGCCAGCCTTGCTGCCCCCTGCTTTCCTCCAGTCCCCACCTGGGGGGCATTGATCCCAGCCTGCTGCCTCCTTCCCCCATTCCCACCAGACTGCCTCGCTGCCTGCACACACAGAGCTGCTGTGCTTTGCTCTCCCAGTAATGTGCTCACACTTCTGTGCATCTGTTAGGATACTTTGGGGAGGGAAACCGGATTTTGCATTCACTGTTGGCACTAGAGAGATGGTGCACTGGATCTTGATGGAAGAGATGATGTGTCAGCTTTTACTTTCTTCTCCCATAGTGCTCAAGGGCCACACTCGTGGTGCTTGTACTGTTTCGGTTGAGCACATTTTCCCACTCTTGGACTTCACAGAAGCTTTGCAACTTTCTTCTCTTTCCTTGCATTTTCAGCCTCCTCAGATCTAAAAAAAAAAAAAAGCAAATGAAACTTTATAGAATCATAAAGTCATTAAGGTTGAAAGACACCTACAAGATCATCCAGTCCAACCATCAACCTGAACCCACCATGCCCACTAAATCATGTTCCCTAGGGCCACATCTACTCCACCTTCTCCTTGGACAGCCTGTTCCAATACCTGACCACTCTTTCAGTGAAGGAATTTTTCCTAATGTCTAATCTAAACGTCCCCTGGCATAATTTGAGGTCTTAAGTTCAAAGAGTAAGAGTTTTCCAAGAGTATGTTGTGGTCTCAACAAGATTGATACAGATCCTTCTCCAGCACCTGAAAATACCACCGTGTCCTAGACTTGTGAAGGCAATAGATGGAGCTCGACAGAAAAGGCTTGTGACAGATTGATAGGGATCCTGAGCCAGAGCAGGGCTTCCTTTGCAACAGCACAGCCTCGGAGAAGGCTTCTGCTTTGTGAATCCCCACAACAGATCCCAAAATATGCAATAAGCTGTGTCAGGCACAAATAAGGGGGATCCCATGGTAGGTGAAGATGCAAGGTGAAGCTGGGATGGAGGGAAGAATCTGTGTCTCTGCCTGTTTCACTGAAAAATGGAGAAGAGGTGGGAGATACTGCGTGCCAGATCCTTGCAGGACTTTGCAGGATGCAATGCACTTTGTACGTGGCCATTGTAAAAGCCTTTGGGTCTCCTTACTCTTTATTCCTACATCAGGCCCCAAATTTCATTGTGTGCATCCTCCTGTGTTTCACAGTGTGTCTGGTCCTACAAGGGATGGATGAGGAGATCTCTTTAAATGGGACTCCCAATGCTAGGGAAGTAGCCAGTCCCACTGGCACTCTGGTTTCCCTGCTTTTCTGAAAGGATGCAGTCCTCAGTGTTGTGCTGCTGCAGTATGTCACTGGTATGTCTCTAGTGCTGGAAGCCTCTTGGAAAGAGGAAAGCTTCTTGAATATGAGAACTCCTAACTCCCAGACCCATTGTGACATCCCCTGTCCAGTCTTGCCATGTACAGGCTCTTCGGTGAGTGCAGCAGTCCCATTGCTGTCTCCTGGGTATCCCACAATCACTTCCAGCAAATCTTTTTCTTAGTGAACCACTGCAAGGTCTGCTCCTCTGTATCTCCTTCTGCTTGGTCTTGAGCCCCTCCTCAGTGCAAAGGTTGTTTTGTTATACCTTATACTCTCAAGTCTTGAGAAACAAAATGGGAAGAGAAATTTATTGATAGAACTAATGCATTGGCAAATTTTCTTTCCTTGAGCTACAAGAAGGGAAACAGACAGACACAGAGGTTGAATTATCTGCTCTGACTCTACTGATAACTGCTTTCATCTGTGGTCCAGCTGTATGTCCTTATTCAGACTGGTGCTGTTTTCTTACTTCCAAACTAAACTCCCTAATTCCTCTGCTCTGAACACCAGTCCCTAGGCCTTTGTGAAGTGATGCATCTGGGGTTTAACATCAGTTATTATTTATATCTCTGTCATATTCTCTAGTCCCTTTGGAAATGGAGCTGGTTTGTGGGGCCAGTTTGAATTTCTTGTGATGTTTTTTGTGCTCATAATCCGTATGCTGTGGGTGAGGTGCCTCCAAAGAGTGATTACAGAAGCCAACAGCTGAAAGATGATGGGACAGAGAAATGAAGTGGTGTGAGAAGCATGGGTTGTTAACAGCCTCATTTGGTCACTGTTTATTTTTCAAGATGCTTACTTTCATAATTTATTTTGGGTAGAAGGTAGAGACTGCAACTGAGATCTTACAGCCAGCAGTAACCCCAGAGACCAATGAAAGTTGTTGAGGTAAGTTTCCCAGCTTTGCGTAGGATTTTATTAAAGTGCCAGGCTTGGACTCTGGTGATTTAATGAAATCTCGGGGGGCTTTTCAAAAGTAAGCATCTAGATGTGGTGGTTGCAAAACAAGAAAAAACCCTTCCTAAACACATCCTGAATGAACAGCCTCAGCTTGCCTCAGTGCTGTGGATGTCTGTTGTGACTGCAGTAGAACATGGGGCTGTGACTTATATCTGAAGAAATAGAACATCTACAACATGTTCCTGTCATGTGTAAGCCCCTGCGCAAGTGTAAATCCAAGGGGAGCTGTGATGCAATAAATCAGGGTGGCACATGGTCAAGTTTTGGCTGGGGTGTTCCATTTGTGGAGAATCTCCATGGATACCTTTATACAAAGATGCTTAGCTTGTAACGCTCCGCCTTAAAGGCTGTGCCTGCTCCCGTCCTTGCCTACTGGTAGTATATCCACATGGCAACAATGGACCTCCATGGAACTCTCTAGGTCATCACCGGACTCTCTTACTTGCTTGTGGCCACTGCCCAGGCTACCATGTCTGCACAGAAAATGTAAATTAAAAAAAATTACGCAAGAGGGAAATTATTCTTGTCCAGCTCTGTAAGATCTTTGCATGGTCAGCCCATGTCCTCACATACATACAAAATTAACAACTTTCTGTAACTGGAACCATTGTGTTTCTTGTCTGCAAATAATGTTTATAAATATGTGAGGGGTGGGTGTCAGGAGGAGGGAGCCAGGCTCTTCTCAGTGTCGCCTAACAATAGCACAAGAGGCAATGGGTGTGAGCTGGAACATAGGAGGTTCCACATCAATATGAGAAGGAACGTCTTAACAATGAAGGTGACAGAGCACTGGAAGGAGCTGCCCAGGTGAGTTGTGGAGTCTCCTTCTCTACAGACATTTAAAATCTGCCTGGATGTGTTCCTGTGCAACTCGGTCTAGGTGATCCTGCTGTGGCGGGGGGATTGAAGTAGACAATCTTTCCCTTCCAATCCCTAATGTTTTGTGTGTGAATCTCTGAGATGTCACAGGTGGAGAAGGCCAGCTCCTTCACTCAGCAATGCTGAAGAATCAGGGAGAGGAAGCTGCTCTGTGCATCTCCACAAAATAGGACATGATTCTCCAACATGAAAGTACAAATATCTATCCCTGGAGACCATCAGAAATCACTCATATGCAGACAGAGGAAGGTGGTCCTGAGTTGTCATTGTACACTTGTGTATGGTGCCTGTTAAACAAAGACCTCTTATCTCTGTTCTGGTCCCCCAGAAAAGGACATAATTTGGATTCTTTTAAGAACATCTTCCCAGTTTCTCTCTGAAGCACTTCTTGGGCACCATTTGTGATGTAGCTGTCCTCCCCTGGACTTAGCTGTCAGTCAAAGACAGAAAAGGTAAATGATCCCTTTAATTGCCCTTTCTTCAGGCTGCAATATTTACCTGTATTCCCCAGCAACAGACTCTGCATAGCCTTACTGGACCATGTCTAATAAATCCAAAGGAATACAGAAATAAGAAAATGGGGCTGGGCAGAGTAGCTCCTGCTTGTCAGTGAGGCTGCCTTAAGTGATGGGATAGATGAACTTACCTGTCTCATGGAAGAAATGACAACTTTTTGTTTTTAAATTCTTTCACTGAAGGTTGTTGTGGCCCTGAGTGTCCATCTGGCTGCATGGGTGGGGAGGGGTAACCCTCTGCCTTACACAGCTGCTTATTTGCTGGGGCCGTGCTGGGTCTTGGGAAGAAACCACTTGGGCTCTTGAGCAAAGGCCAAGGCAGCCCCACAGGCTCTCTCTGTGATGGGAGTGGTCCTGCACTTGCAGCAAACACAGCATCTTCACAGATATATCACTCTTAGCAAGGGCCTGTATCACTGCTGGCATTTCATGAGAAGTTTTTATCATTGGGTTAGTTGTGCCTTGGTCTAGGTAACTGCTGCCTTGCAAAGCTAGATGCTGGTGATGTGTTTCTCTAAGGCTAGATGCCTAGCACAGTGTCAGGCTCCCTGTTTATCCATGGGAGAGGAAGAACATGATTTATCTCATCCTCTCAAATGGTTGCAAACTGTGCCAGGGGAAGTTTGGGCTGGATATTAAGAACTCCTTTATCAAAAGGACTTTCAAACACTAGAATAATCTGCCCAGGGCAGTGGTGGAGTCACCATCTCTGGAGGTATTTAAAGGACTACTGGTGACCTAGAAATGCTGAGTTGAAGGTTGGACTTGATCTTAAAGGTGTCTTCCAACCAAAGATACACCATGATTGTGTGATTCTGTGAAATACATTGAAGAATCACAATGTATAAGTCACTGTTTCTGACTGTAAGCGGGTCTAACTCCATTTCTGTGTTAGCATTTATTCATGCTTAACCATCAAAAATTGCAGGGCATTCATTGCATCTGAGTACCTGGCTCCTTCATCGTATCAGAAGTGCATCTTCTGTCCCCTCGATTGTTCTCATAGTGTGATTATTACCTCCTAAGAAAAGCTTTGTGGGCAAAATACCCCAGGCCAAGCCCTCAATATGCACTGAAGATGGTTGGCCAGCAAGTGGTACAGAGCATGGAGCTGCTGACAACAAAAGACATCTAGCAGGAAAAAAACCCACGTAGCCCTGCCCTAGCTGGGAGTGTTTTCTGAGAGCTAGCCAGCTTGGGGGTTGTGGTTTTAGGGCTTTTGCCTGACTGTGATGGGACTGCCTGGAGATCCAGGTTGTAATTGTCTTTAGAGTTTCAACATAGCACCTGAAATCCTGTGTCTTAAGGTCTCTGTGGTGAGAAGGATTTCTCTGAGTCTGCACGCCCCAGTGGCTTTTTGTGTCAAATGCAGCTTCTCTTAATTATCTCATTGCTTGTTGAACAGAACTCTCCTGAGCTCATTTTCCTTTTGGCCTCCTGCAACCTTGTTTTGGGTATGAAAATGCAGGGCCTGAATTCATAAGCATATTCCAAGTGTTATCTGTTGTTCCTTTCCTTGTCTGTGAAGGGTTTTTTTTTTTTTGTCTCTTGTCCCTCTCTGGAAGTTACCCTAAGCTGGACGAACCTACTTGATTCTTCCTCCTCTGCACACCCTACTCTCCAAATCTTGCTGCTTCTGTAGTCCTGTAGTGTTTTTGTTCTTTACCAAAGTCAATGTGGGTTCAAGCTGGAAGTAGTAGACCAGTATTTACTGTCTCTTAGGCTTATAGTGATGCTGCTTCTTATAAATTCTCTGGAAGCGTCCTGAACAGCTCCATGCTACTCCTCTGAAGGACCTGGCAATCTCCCCTAGTTCCTGATAATGCTGACTAAATCTCTCACGTATCACATTATGCCTCCCAATAAACTGAGCATCAAAGGCTTTCTTCGCCTTCTTGCAATATCTTTTCTTTCTCCCTTCCTTCCTGGGAACGTTGGTAGCATTTCTGTTGCTATCTTAGTCCAAGAGCTTACTTGGAGCCATGTCTCATCTCCCAGATGAGACCTGCTCATGTCTTCTCAGCCAGCTAATCTGGCTTTCTGGAACTCTGCCATTAAATGTCCTGAAGGCTGAACTCGTTACAAGAAGTGCAGGTATTGTCACTATTATTAAGAGAACACGTTAGTATGCATAACCAAGAGCTTTCCTAAGATCATTATCCAGAGCTGTGTGCCTCTGTTATTGGCTGCCTGTGGGCAGAGCTACATGATCAGACATGGCCATTCTCATCTTAGGTTAAAGTCTGCTGCTGATAGCCACAAAGCTCACACTACCTACCAGAGAGTGGCGATGGGGAAGGAACCACTGTATATGACGTATGCTTTTTTCACTCTAGTCTTCGTTCATTCTGCCGGCTGTGACGGTACATGAAACTCAGGCGCAGGGGAATGACTTATACGACGACCCTCCTGGTTTGTGGAATTGCATTCCTGCCCACATGTGTCCTTTAACAGGAGCTGGGTGTGTAACTTTCCTGATGGAAGGATGAACACTGTCTCTCATACCAATTTCTGTCACTCCCTACCAGGATATGCTCCTGTTGTCCCTCACTCGCTCTTGAGCTTTTTCCCTCTTCAGTGTGGTGGGTTCAAGACCACAATTAAAGATAAAGATCGAGCAGGTCAGATTTCTCAGCATCCAGAATTGCATCCCTTGATGCAGGAGACATGCTTTCAAACAGGACCCAGTCTCTGTCTTCCATGCCCAAGGTTTAAGGATTCTGGGGTCCTTCTGCTTTCTTCAGCTAAGCACAAAGGAATTCTTAGATGTCTCTCTTAAGGCTCTTTCTCTTCTCAATACTCGAGCATCCCCAGCTTTTCTCAGTGGCAGAAATGACAGTCTCCCTGCTGATCAGTGTCTTCTAAGATGGCAGCGACAGCATGGCCCTGGCCACTTGAGGGATTCAAGATGGAGACCGACTGCATGGCGGTGTCAGCAGGGGCTCCCCAAACTCCACAAATGTGGTCAAGAGGGTTCCATGACCCTCAGGTCTCCCTTCTACTCCTGCCTCAGCTACAGGGGGAAAGGGAAGGATCCTTCAGCTCACCATGGGTCACTGTTGGAAGGGGGAAGATCAGCACTGAGTTCCTCTCCAGTCTGTGGTGCCAGCCTGGAGCTGGGCTGGGTCAAAGCTGGGACCGGTCCCAGCTGTAGCCAGGGCTGGGAGCCAGAGCCAGGCTGGGGTCAGTCCTGGGACCAGGCCGGGCCGGGCCAGGCCAGAGTTGGGGCCAGAGCCAGACCGTCTCTCCCTCCATGGCAAGCCACTGCAAGCCGCTGCAAGCTGCCCCGTGCTAGGAGGAAGACCCCAACCAAAAGTGGCAGGGCCACGATGATCAGCCCCACGACCCAGGGCAGGTACCTGGGATGATTCTTTTAAAGCGAAATGCACCTTTTTCCTCATGAAAGCACAAATCTGGAAATTCTGGTAATTTTCAAACTGCAGTGTTCGGCTACATCCAATTAATTTTGAGGTTGGGTGTTTCGTACATCCTTCTTCAGCTCTTTTACTCCTCGCTGCTTTGCAGACTGAGTTCTGTACCATTTCTCCATCCAGTCCTTTGCTTTGTGTACACTGACCTCTGTGTTTTTTGTCCACATGTGGGATATTTTCATTTTCCATTCAACATATACGGCAAAGTCGCACTTTCTCTATGTCCCTGAATGTTTTCTGTTCCCTTCCCTGATTCACATCTTTGCAATGAGGTTGCTGCTGCCTTGTGGGCACTGAAGAGCGCAATCTCCTAAGGCAAAACATCTGTTGCCAGGATTATCTGCCAGGAAGAGGCACAGCTCTGTCCTATCACCTCGCCTGGACCTGCCTTTCCACCAAGCGCTGGGTGTAACACACATCAGTTTCTGTCCACATCAGTTTCTCCAGGAAGCTGATGCACATGGAGCAACCAAACATGGTTATTTCTGGTCAAGAATAAGCTTATTTTCTCCGGCTTTTTTGCCTGATGATGAATGAACTAGTCTCAGTATCAGGTCTCCCTAAACCAAAAGACTGCAAATAGAGAAAGTGTATCCTCTGAAGAGCCTCCCTGAGTGATGTTTACTGGGTGGATGGTGCTGGATGTGCATCAGAGAAAGACTGTTGGTGCTTCTCTCCAATGTTCAAGCTCTGTTCTCCCCACTTTCAAAAAGACTGGGACAGGAACTCTGTCTAATTATTCTTCACTGATAAAATTTCTATCTCAAGACACCACGGTCTGTATTTACCTGATGATAACTTTCCCTGTACTCACTCTTAATTATAGATCTGTTCCAGGGGAATGAACTTCTTGGAAATGGGAAGAGGCCAAGAGAAATCTTTGAAGAGTCACTGAATAGCAGCTAAAAGATTTAGGCCAAATCTTCTACTATTGGGAGAGTTAAGGTTAGTCCAGGTCTGGAAACCCAGAGTGAATGATTCTGCTTGATCTCCTTGCTTCTCTTGACTTGAGAAATCAGGAACTGAGATTAGTGACAGCATGTATGTGTCCTCCAAAGACCTGAACACCATATCTGCAACCACCAGACCTCTTCCCTGCTGTTACTGGTTGGCTGCTCTGGCCAGCTCTGGGAGAGATCTTCCCAAGTTAGCAACATGCTTGGGAGCTGAAACAACAAAGCAAGGAGGCTAGCTCATCACTTATGGTGGCAAAAGATAGTCTCAATATAAGGAAACAAAGATCAGAACACATTTAATTTAAAAAACAGAAAAACACATGTACGAGAGATGCACGTAGTTCTTGCATGTGTAAGAAGACCTGCATGGTTGAATAGGGAGCTGCTGGGCAAACTCAAGAGGGCAAAAAAAGTCTATAGGTCATGGAAGGAGGGGATGGCCACATGAAATGATTATAGGCTTTAGTCAGAGGATGTAGGGCCAAACTAGGAAAGCCAAGGTCTCCTTGGAATTAAACCTGCAAGAGAGTTCAAAGGCAACAGAAAAGGCTTCTTCAAATACACTGCAGGTAAAACTAAATCTGGAGGCAATGTAGGCCCCCTGCTGAGTGAGGTGAGTGCCCTGAAAACACAGGAAACAGAGAAAGCAGAGATACTGAACACCTTCTTTGTCTCTGTCTGTACTTCTAGGGGCTGTCCTGATATCAAGCCCCGGACCACTGAGGCCTCAGAGGAAGTTGGGAGAAAAGAGGAGTTTGCCCTGGTTGATGAGGACTGGGTTAGGGGTAAGTTGAGCAAACTAGATGTACACGAATCCATGGGTCCAGATGGGATGCACCCACGTGTACTAAGGGAGACGGCGGAACTCATTGCTAGGCCACTCTCCATCATCTTTGCTGAGTCCTGGGGATCAGGAGAGGTGCCTGGGGACTGGAGGATAGCAAACGTCGCTCCAACCTTCAAAAAGGGAAAGAAGGAGGACTCAAGTAACTATAGACCAGTCAGCCTCACCTCCATCCCAGGAAAGGTGATGGAACAATTTATCCTTGATGCTGTCTCTAGGCACATTAAGGACAAGAGAGTCATTAGGGACAGTCAACATGGCTTCACCAAAGAAAAGTCATGCTTGACCAACCTGATAGCCTTCTATGAGGGCATAACCAGGTGGTCAGGTGATGGCAAAGCAGTGGATGTGGTCTGTCTTGACTTCAGTAAAGCATTTGACACAATCTCCCACAGCATCCTCGCAGCCAAACTGAAGCAGCGTGGTCTGGACAATAGGGTAGTGAGGTGGATCGTGAACTGGCTCCAGGATAAGCCAGAGAGTAGTGGTCAATGGGACAGAGTCTAGTTGGAGGTCTGTATCTAGTGGAGTCCCCCAAGGGTCAGTACGGGGACCAGTACTATTCAATCTATTCATTAATTACTTGGATGAGGAATTAGGGTGCACTGTCAGCAAGTTTACTGATGACACAAAGCTGGGTGGTTTTGCCAACACCCCTGCAGACTGTGCTGCCATTCAGCAAGACCTGGACAGGCTGCAGAGTTTGGTAGGGAGAAATGTAATGAAATATAACAAGGGCAAGTGTAGAGTCTTGCACCTCGGCAGGAACAACCCCAGGTACCAATATAAGTTGGGGACTGACCTGTTCCAGAGCAGTTTAGGATAAGGAACCTGGGGGTCCTGTTGGCCAGCAGGATGACCATGAGCAAGCAATGTGCCTTTGTGGCCAAGAAAGCCAACAGAATCCAGGGGTAGATTAGAAGGGAAGTGGTTAGCAGATCGAAGGAGGTTCTCCTCCCCCTCTACTCTACTTTGGTGAGACCACATCTGGAATGTTTTGTCCAGGTCTGGGCCCCTCAGTTCAAGAAGGACACAGAACTGCTGGAGAGAGTCCAATGCAGAGCCACCAAGATGGTGAAGGGAGTGGAACATCTCCCTTGTGAGGAAAGTCTGAGGGAGCTGGGTCTTTTTAGCTTGGAGAAGGGGAGACTGAGAGGTGACCTCATTAATGTTTATAAATGCGGAAAAGGCCAGTGTCAGGAGGATGGAAACAGAATTTTTTTGCTCAGTGTCATCTAATGGTAGGACAAGGTGCAGTGGGTGTAAGCTGGAACACAGGAAGTTCCAAATAAATATGAGAAGGAACTTCTTCACAGTGAGGGTGACAGAGCACTGGAACAGGCTGCCCAGGGGGCTTATGGAGTCTCTTTCTCTGGAGACGTTTAAAACCTGCCTGGATATGTTCCTGTGTGACTTGATCAAGGTGATGCTGCTGTTGCAGGGGGATTGGACTAGATGATCTTTCATGGTCCCTTCCAATCACTAATGTTCTGTGATTATGTGATATCTTCCAGAGCTCAGCTCTGTTATCAACTTTCCCTCAGGGGGAAATCCCCTTGCTATCCTTTGTCATCTTTCAAGGTGGCATCCTCTCACACAGGAGACAAATCCTCCATGAGCTTCTCTGGCTAGTATTGGGGTCTTCTCTTTCTGTTACTCAAAAGGCAAAAGTTGCTTAGGCATGTTCCCCCTCACCAAACTGAGTGACCACATGATTTCATTTTTTTTTTCCCCAAAGGGGATCTCCCAAAACAAGAAAACAGGAACAGGAACTTGCTCAACATCGTGCCCCTCTTAAATGGGTTATCACAGAAGCACTAATTGTCTCAGCCTAGCCAGAGGTGGATCTGAACATGAACTGGGGGAAGCTTCTACAAAATTTGTTCCAGGAGCCAGCTAGCATTCCCCTCCTCCACAATCAACCACCCGCCAGGCTCAAAGTACAGCACCTGCTCAGAGAAGAGCTTGTTCCCCTGCTTTCCTGGTGAATCAGGGAGCCATCATGTGTGCTGTTTGCCTGTGCTTCCCACGGCTTGTGCCTGAGACAGCGAAGTGAGCAGAGAGCAGGGTACGATAGGGGCCATGCCATACTCATGGTTGCCCCAGCAGTGTCTGCATCTGCAGTGCCAGCATGCTGGACCAGTCTCCTAAAATGACAGAAAAAGCTGAGCAAACATCGAAGATCCTGGGTGCTTCACCTCCATGCTAGATCTCCATCCCTGGCCTTGAGCCAACAGGCTCCACACAGGTAAAAGCTCACGCTACACCCCTTCTCAGAGCTCAGATCAACCATCTGTGTCCATCACTTCTCCTCAATATGTCCTGTCTGATAGATTTATCCTTTAGAGAATCCCAGCTTTCCTGATGCACTTTGAAATTTTCCATCAAGTTTCAGACAGGCTTTATCGAGGATTTGTGCTATCTTCAAATATACTTTTCATTTGCTCTTCAATTTTCGGCTTCTTAATGCAGAGGCCAAAAAGCCTCCTCTCTTTTCTGCCTTATCACTTTACTGGCCAAAGAGCACAGGACAAGAGTTGGTTATTTCCTTCCCATGATCTACTTTTTTTCTCCTACTTGTATTGTGGTGAATTTAAAGAACCAGCATGTGAAGAGAAATCAACACTGACTTTGTCTAGCCAAAGTAAATTTGCTGTTAGTGCACTTCATGATCTTGGTAGCTCTGTCCCAAGGACTTCAAGGGCATTGGAGGGTGCTGCCACTGTGTCAACCTCTATAGCTCTGCCATCTGTGCAGAGCAGAGTTCAGAGGTGAGGCTAGGACACAAGCTGCTTTGGGTAATCCCTGTGTGGTGCAGAAGAAGTAGCTGGGATCTGAGGGTGCCTCTTTTCCCTTGCACTCTACAGAGATTCATATTGGCTCTGGTCTGGGATTGATGGATGGATGCCCTGTGCTTGATATTGCTTCTCCACCACATCCACTCCTGCTTCCAGTGTCCTGGAAGTCACAGTATCACAGTATTACCAAGGTTGGAAGAGACCTCATAGATTATCAAGTCCAACCTGTCATCCTGCTGATCAGGCAAGGGGTCACTTTGGTCCCAGTGGGTGGCTTTGCAATGGGTTGCTTTGTTCCCAAGGGTTTTGTGTTGCTTATAACAGAAGGACGTTCTTCACACACAGGTGTTGCTCACAGTGCTGTGACTGACAACCAGTTTGAGCAGCTCAGGTGGAAAGAGAGGGCTGCTACTCTGCCATTATCTAATTACTCCCATTGGAACTGGATGGGAAATCCAGATCTGATGCTCTGTGTGATGTGCACTTACACTCTCTGGATCATAAAGGGCTCTTTTCCCATTAGTCATTATAAAAAGCTTACAATTTCCAAAGGTTTAATGTATTTATTGTCTACACAGGATTAGGTGCTCCCTCCTTCCTTCCCTGCATCACCACAACACCCTGCTTTCCCTCAGGGAACTTACCTCCCCTTACTGACCAGCTCTGCTGCTAGTGAGGTATGACAAGATCAGAGTTGAGGTGGTTTGACTGCAGGCAGAATAATTCTTCCTTTTATGGAAATTATTCTGCTTCTCCCTCAACAACGGCCTTCAGATCCCTGCTTAGTAACAGAGGAGGTTTTTCTCCTTTCTAGAACCCTCACAACAATCTCACCCACATAGAAACCATCTTGCCTTCAGTGAAGAGCCATTGCTCCCAGATGTCTCACTGCAAGGAGGTTCCAGCTGACAAAGGTAGAAGGGAAGGGGATATCCTTCCAGTGTCCTTTACCTGTGGCTGGTGAAGTCATTGTAAGGCCAGAGCTGTAAATTTGGGATCTGCTGAGTGAAATGAGGAAAGGTTTCTCCAAGCTCCCATATCACTTGGGTACAGTATTTTGCTGCTGCTTACAGACCAGGGCAGAATTTGGTCATAGCTACAGCTAAGATTAAATGTTGTTTGCAGAATGTGCCAGTGGTACTTACACCACAAATGATGTCTGTGCTTATTGAACCAGTTTCCCATCTGGAAGCATCTTCACCCTATTTGTTCTTTCGCACTGTGGTGACGCTCTCCATCAATCTGCCAGCTTCTTCCTTCAGGCTGAGTGAAGATTCTATGCCTCAGATTCAGACATTTGCATTTAAGCTTTATCCCCTCCACCTCCACTCCAAAATAATACTCATTAAAAAAAAAATCTGACTGTGAAGGGATCTGCCCTGCCTACGTAGGGCTGGAAAAGCTGTCATGATTTCAGTTGAATGAAATCATAGATGAGCTAGGGGAATCAAGGACAAAGAAGCAGATGTGATTCTGCAGAACTTCAGTCCTGCTGGGTCTCCCTGGCAGGCATCTGCCCTTGGAACTGCCACTATGGCTGTGCTGTGCAGCACAGAAGCAAGAGGGGTTTCTGGCATGGGAAGAGCATGACTGTGGAGGCTACAGAAAGTAGCTCTGGAAACTGCTGTGCCCTGCAAAGCTCAGATCAGGAGACTGCTCAGTTCTGATTTGCTGCACCAGTGAAAATACAGGTTGGCTGCAAGACCCTGCCAAGGATATGGGATGCCAAGTCTGCTTGCTAGGAACACTGGTCCAGTAATCAGTTCTGAGCTTCAGGGATAGGAATGAGGTGAGGCTGCAGGTGTCAGTGTTTGGGGAAGGAACGTATCTCTTTAATCAGATGCAGGCAGATTTAGCTTTAGCACCAACTCAGAGAGAAGGCAGCATGTACTAATTCATCAGCTCCTGTGGGAAATTCTTTCATGTTGCCTGTATTTGAGCTCTGGCAAGATCAGAGCTTGAGGGGGAGGGTGCACTGTGCTTAGGTAGAGCTGCTTCCTGGAGCTCAGATGAGGAGTAGCTAGGCTGATGCGTTCTGCTAGTTGACTTGTCCTCCAGGCCAAGCTCAAAACTCTGGAGAGCTGGGTTTCTATTTATTTGGCAGTAGTGTTTGCTTTGCAAGTGTACCACTGCTGGCATGAATGTCTTCTAGCTGTGGAAAGACTCACTGCTGGGGTGCAAAGGCAGTTTGCTGAAGGCTCTATATCAAATAATACCTTCAGGGCATAAGTTAGCACCTCTGAACACACTTGTGGGACTCTATGTTGTAACATTTTACTCAGAATCTGCTCAGACATCTCTGAACAGCACTGCATGAGAGTTAACCTTGGAACCGTATGGGACAGTATATCTGCACCCACTTAAGTGTAGCTATAATGTTTCTTTACACACAGGTCACCAAACAAGCACTCATCCTGAAAAAGATTCCTATGTATGACAGTGCCCTAGACTGGCTTCTAACGGCAGCTGCACAGGGCATGTTCTTGATGCCCAACTCTGTAGCGCTGCTGCTCTCATTTGCTGGCGCTTCCGCAGAGCTCACAGGTTTAATTACATGGCACTGAATGTGGCACCACACTACGCCATGTGTGTGCCACACCTCCTAACTAACACCACAGAGAACCACACTTGGAGAATCACTTCGAGGCTTTTGCCCTGCAAACTCAGGTTCAAATTCGTGATCTTACTTTTGCTCCAGTCTGTGGAAGACCAGCTTAAATTGCCCCCTCCTTGAGCAACATGAGCCTTGAAACAATGACAAACATTTACTCAGCCAGCTGTTTCTCAGCTGTTCATGACTGAATAGACTGTCAAACCAATCTCATCTTTTTCCAGTTCTCCATATCAGGATCCTTTGTTGTCCTCCCCCTCTACTCCGCTTCGGTGAGACCCCACCTGGAGGACTGCATCCAGTTCTGGAGCTCTTATTACAAGAGGGATGTGGACATGCTGGAGCGAGTGCAGAGGAGGGCCACAAGGATGATCAGTGGGCTGGAGCACCTCTCCTATGAGGACAGACTGAGAGAGTTGGGGCTGGTCAGTCTGGAGAAGAGGAGGCTCCAAGGTGACCTTATTGTGGCCTTCCAGTATCTGAAGGGGGCCTACAAAAAGGCTGGGGAGGGGCTTTTTAGGATGTCAGGTAGCAACTAGGGGGAATGGAGCAAAGCTGGAGATGGGTAGATTTAGAGTGGATGTGAGGAGGAAGTTCTTCACTGTGAGAGTGGTGAGAGCCTGAAATGGGTTTCCCAGGAAGGTGGTTGAGGCCCCATCCCTGGAGGTGTTTAAGGCCGGGCTGGATGAGGCTCTGGCCAGCCTGATCTAGGGTGGGATGTCCGTGCCCTTGGCAGGGGAGTTGGAACTGGGTGATCCCGTGGTCCCTTCCAACCATGACTGATTCTATGATTCTGTAACTTCTTACCAGTGAGAGTGACGGAGCACTGGAGGGGGCTGCCCAGGGGTTTGTGGAGTCTCCTTGTCTGGAGAGGTTTGGAGCCCACCTGGACATGTTACTGAGTAACTTGATCTGGGGTGTCCTGCTGTGGTGGGGGGATTGGACTGGATGATCTTTCGAGGTCCTTTCCAATCCCTAATGTTCTGTTGTTCTGTGGTTCTGTGTGTGACTTGGTCTAGGTGGTCCTGCTCTGGCAGGGGGATCGGACTAGATGATCTTTCAAGGTCCCTTTCAATCCCTGATCTTCTGTGATTCTGTGAAAAGCAGGGAATCCAGACCTGCAGAAAATGAGACAATTACCAAGTACCAAAAAAGAGAAAGGTAGATTGGATTTGGATCTTAGTGTTACTTTCCTCCACATATGTGATCCTTGAATTTGAGGCTGCATAGGGAATGGTCTGTATCTGGATTGTGACATCCCTCTGAGGACATCACAGATGTTTGGCAGTGGGGAGCCACTCCAGAGTATGTTTTCAGTGCCAGTAGGGTGGATATATGATGCTTTTCACTGTGGAAAGAAAGGAACAATCAGATTAAAAGACACAGAGATCCAAAGAAACACATCAGTAAGTTTCAGAAAAGGATGAAGTATTTCTGAAACCCCAGGGTTTGTGGAAAAGTTTATCAGTAGCTGCATTAAGAGTAGATCTTTCTTACACTGCTGATGCCCAGTGTTACTCCCAAAGTGTTTCATCCTGCACACAGCAAGCTTGATGGAAGCAATTTGTTTGGTTTCTCATCAAGCCTAGACCTGTCTCATGTAATACTGGATTGTGCTGAGGTACATACTATGGGGCCACCTCAATACATGATGACCTACGTTGTCTTATCTCCCCCTTTCACCGACTGCAAAGGGAGACAGTCTGATTCGGTTTCTACCTCTGGCAGGTGAAGTTTGGTTCAAATGTCTTATCTATGTGTGTTTGTTTGCAGAAGGAGAGAGAAGGGTTTTGGGGAGAAATCAGAAAAGAGACTGAAAAGACAGGATTGCTAATAAGGTGGGTTTTTTTCTGAAGCACTCAGAAATCGCTTGCTGTGGGGCCAGGAAAGCCTGAGAGGTGGCCCATGCACTTGTGTCTGCAGCAGACAGGAAGGTGTCAGATGCCATAGGCCATCAGCTCCTGTGTAACACTTCTCAGGGTGCTTTTCTCTGGCAGTCAAAGGCAGCTCTAGGAAAGTCTCAGATTCCTTCAGAAATGGCCCAGCACATTTCCTACATGGCAGGAAGGTAGGACAAGTATCAGGATCTGCAAGCTGGCTTCATATGCCTCTTCTCTTCACTGTCATCTCTCCTGCACACAATGTGCACTTTGCTGTAAGTGCGTGAGGAGCAGGGGCAGAGTTCAGGAGCTCACAGCTTCCCCGCTTTCTCTCTGTCTCTCTTCCTTTCCACTTCTCTATGTCTCTGTTTTTTCTTTCCTTCCCTTTTCCCTGTTGGCAGCAAAATAATGTCTTGTCTCTGAGCAACGTTTCATGGTGTATAATTTACAGCCTATAAATAGATCACTGTTATTAACAAAAAAATATATATATATGGCATCTACACATTTTATTCCCTCAGCATTAACCAAACCGTTGTAGACAGAGAGGAGCTGCTCACTGTGTGAGGTGTCTTGTGTCCAGCTGAATGGACAGATCTCTTTCTACTGCAATTTCTCATTCAACTTGTTCTCCCTTGTTTCTTCATCTCCTGTTCCCTCCAGCTTTTCCTTTCCCCTGCCCTTGCCCCCCACCATGGAGTGCCCTCCCCACCATCTGGAGCCACCACCTGTCTCCACCGCTGTGCTCTGTGCTCCTTCCCCCTGTGCTCCCAGACGGTGCTCCAGCACTGGCCAACCCAGAATGAGGCTCCTAGTTGACCAGAAAAGCACACAAGTGAGAGAAAGAGAGAGAGAGTAAAATTCAAACACAAAAGTGAACAGGTGGAAGGGCTCGCAGCCAGGAACCACAGTGTAAAGCACCAAAGCCTGGAGGCTGTGCCCCAAATCCAGATTTGCTTCAGAGGCATAACTTGCCTTCCCTCCAGCAGCACTCTATCCTGCACATGATCTCCTGTGCCATGGACTTGGTTTGGCTGTGCAAGATGGCTGGCAACCATGACAGAGCATTACAACTTCTGCTTCAAGGTGTCCTCCAGCTTGCTGGCACCACTGACCTGCCTCACATCTGTGGGAGATACTACCTACTTGCTCTTCCAGAAGCTTTATTTTATCCTTTCATGTCTTTCTCTCTCACACCTTGCCCTGTAGAGACACCAACCTCTGTGCTTCCCCTAAAACTATCATCTGCTCGAGCCACAGGAGAAGCCCTGTTGAGCCTAAGCTGTGGTGCTGAAGGTGAGCAGGTAGAGGCAGGGATGGTGAAGAAGAGAAGAGCATCCTAATGCTTGGAAATCTCAATGTCAAGGGCAGCAGTGGACTGTGGGAACTCCCAAAGATGATTCCCCAAAAGACAGGGTAAGGCAGTGGCTGTCCCAGAGGCAGGGGAAGGGCATAAAACCCATTTAGAGGCAGATGCCAGTGTAGAGGGATCAATAAAGACAATAGAAGTAGATGTTCACCCTTGCAAGACACAGAGGAAGGAGGAAGTAACCACGGCATGGAGGAATAGGACCAACAGTGTCTTGCATTTTCAGAGCGCCTTGCATGCCCAAGGATCCCATGAGGTGTATGTACACTGCTCCCTCAGCCATCAGGAGCTCCTCACGTATCTAGAACCAAGTGCAACGCTGGACCCACAGGCTTCAACGCAAACCCACAGGCTTTGCATCACTGGTGTAATCTTTGCACTCTCTGCAGGTATTCGGGAGCTGAGATCAGTTGGAAGATGGCTGAGAAAAGAAATCTTTGAAAGCCCAAACAATCGTGCTCTCTCCATGGAGTCGCATGCAGCCCCTGGGGCAGGGCTGTAACTCTGAGAGACACTTGTCCTCTTTCAAGGGGTGCAGGTAGCTGAACCACTGTGGTGCAGCCCAGTGTCACACAGTGAGGACATGAGTGCCCATCCTCTCTGTGCCAGGACACACACCTGGGGCAGCCAGCTGCACCAAGGCAGTGCATTGCTGCAAGGAGGCAACTCAAATGGCCAGTCTAAGGCAGATGCATCAGCACAGAATAGAACTGCGTAGTCTTTGGGTATTGGGGTTATTTGAGATGTTTTAAATAATTTCCTGGAGCTTTGCAAGGTTTCCATGGTAAGAACACTCAAGAAGGGTGGTCTTTATAAATATTTTTTATTATACAGTTGTGTATCGCTCTGAGATACAGGATTTAACATCCTGCAGTCTCGCCCTGAGCTGCCTTGCTGGGCTCTTGAATTTTAATGTAAAAAAAAAAAATCTTGTGGAACAGCTGCCAGAAATAACACATTGAGTCACTGTTAACATGGATGGTGGGGCTGCCTCTCCACCCCCAAACACATTGGCACACGTTCCAGAAGGAGAGAAGAAGCCACAGTCCTGGGGCTAGATCCTTCGTCTTTGCAAGTAGCCATGGAGGGAGACTGACCCTGCTGCTGGGTGCTGAGCATGACAGGAGACCTGGGGGTGGACTTCTACTTCAGTCTGAAGCAGTGGGCAATGGAGTTTTGACATGCACCTTTTTCATCTTGCAAGCTTAGGCTGGGTTCCAGAATGTGCCAAGAAATCTGGGGAGTTTCAGTGGAACCTGCTCACTGTGAAAAAATACACTAAGAGCAAACTAAAAAAAATAAAACAGAAGGTCTGAAGTGCCAAGCAGCTACAGAGACAGCTCCACAGGGGTTGGTCTGCATTCCTATCTGGAGACTGGCCTAGAGATACCCTTTTCTATCTATCCTGAGATCGTTCAGATCTTTTGACTTGGTATAGATTTATTGCCTTTTGCATTTAAACTACTGTCTCAGCTTTCAAATGTCAACTCTGACTCCTGTGTTATGCTCAATGAGAAAGAGTTTCAGTAGATCCAGTGAGAGGGTAAGGTATTCAGAAAGCAATAATGATGGAGTTCAGAGCAGTGTCCCATCTGTGACAAGCTCAGACAGCCCCTTTAGCCATTTAGGGGTGTGTGTTCCTGTGTTGGGCTTGTCTATTCTTTCTGCCTGCATTTCTGTGTTCTGTGTATTCTCCCTGCTTACCTTTCTGCTACTCATCTGGCAGTGTTATATATCATGCACAGCTTTCAAGTAGAGGGACTGCTTTATTNGAGGTGCTCCACCTCCTTTATCATCTTCGTTGCCCTTCGCTGAACTCTCTCCAGAAGCTCCACATCACTCTTGAACTGAGGGGCCCAGAACTGGACACAATACTCCAGGTGTGGTCTCACCAGGGCAGAGTAGAGGGGGAGAAGAACCTCTCTTGATCTCTCTTCTAATCCACCCCAGGATGCTGTTGGCCCTCTTGGCCACAAGAGCACATTGCTGGCTCAATGTTTCTAGGTCCCTTCCAATCCCTAATGATTCTATGATTCTATAACTAAGTGTGGATATTACCATGCAGTGGAAATACCACAGCAGCTTCTGTTACTGATGGTCTCTGGACTACAGTAATTAATTGTGTGGATGTTAAGAGCTCATTGCCAGTTAGAGATAAAACATTTCAGTTATCACCGTGAAGGTACATCTGCACAGTCTTTTCCACTGACCAGAGAAGTTCGATGGGTCCAGACTCTCTCTGACCAAAGAAGTTTGATACATCCAGTCTTGCTCTGCTGTTGCCCCAGTGCCACCACATGCAACAGCATTTCTGATGGGGTCAGAAGACTGAGTAGCTTGTAGAAGAAACTTTGTTCAAACAAAAGCAAGTGACTGCTCTACTGACTGCTGGACTTGTAAAAAAAGATCTGATGTAGTCACCTGGGCCCACCACACTGCATATCTTAACTGGATTGAACGTGTGATGTTTGTTGAAATCAAATGACTACCACCACAAACTGTCTAAAAGCCTCCTGACTGATGTTTACCATTCTGCCAGTCTTCACAGCAGCTTCACTCTTCCAGCTACACCCTACCCATCCAGCTGGTACATAGTAGATACACAGATAAAATCCCTTTGGAAAATACAATTAACTGGTCAAAACCAAGAGAACTTTACTGCCTGGAAGCACTAAAACTAAATCAATAGAAATCCTAGTGTTCCAGATGAGGTATTTTAAGTCTGAAGGCTGTGGGCCATGCAGGGAGATCATTAACATTCCTGGGTGACAGGTTGACAGAATTGACAAATTGGTTTTGCATCCCAAGAGTAACATTCGAGTGAGAGCAAGGAGGACTGGGTTTATTTAAGCTTTGGGTTATGACCTTCCTGTAGTAAGCTAGGGCTCCCAACAACTCCTAGTAGTAAGATGGAGCAGTGCCTGAGCACCTCCAGCCTGCACACAGGTCTGTCATCCATACAAGCTCAGTTCTAGAGCTGGAAGGAGCCAAGGACCACTCTGTGTTAGAGGCTGAGTGACCATGAGCCAGCAATGTGCTCTTGTGGCCAAGAAGGCCAATGGCATCCTGGGGTGGATGGTTAGTAGATCGAGAGACTTTGTCCTTCCCCTCTACTCTGCCCTGGTGAGACCACATCTGGAATATGTCCAGTTCTGGGCCTCTAAGTTCAAGAAGGGCACAGAACTTAATATAAATCCTCCCAACCCAGTGTTATTTCCAACAATGGTGAGGGCAACAGAGCACTGGAACAGGCTGCCCAGGGGGGTTATGGAGTTTCCTTCTCTGGAGACATTTAAAACCTGCCTGGACATGCTCCTGTGCAGCTTGATCTAGGTGATCCTGCTCTGGCAGGGAGATTGCACTAGGTGATCTTTCAAGGTGCCTTCCAATCCCTAATGTTCTGTGAATTTGTTATTCTGGACAGTGAGGAACTGGCATCCCCTTTTGCTTTGTCTCATCAGCAGAAAATGTGGATGCCTCTCCAGAGCTCATCTGAGCCTACTCAGTTCTTTAGCCTGATCAAATCTTTTTCTGACATTAGCCTAATCAGAGTGCTTGACTGACACCCTTGGGAGACTCACACTTCTCTTTCATCACCCCTCCAGATAAAAGCTCCAGCAGAGCAAACATAACATGAGCACATCTCCTCCTGGCTGACCATTTCTGGGAGCATAAAGGAAGTTCATTCTCTGTCCGAATTGGTCCTTTACCTTCTGGGCTAGGGTTGCCAGCAAAGATAATTAGATGCAGGTTTTGTATGTCCATAATGAACACAGCACCAGGAGGAACATGAGAAATGACCAGCACTCACAAGGCACTGTAGAAAAAGCATTTTGTCACTAGCTGTATGAATTGCAGGTGAAAGGCTCCCAAGCCTTGTCACCCCAGTCTGTTTAACACTTTGACCCAGGGAATTAATAGTTGAACTTCAGCTAAAGGAAGTTGTGTCTCTGTATTATGCCCAATTCTTACTGCAAACAGTCACTCTGGTAGGTTTCCAGCCAAGATACAAAGCTGAAAAATTACTGAGACACCAATAAATGACTCAATGATTTTAGAGTGACTAAAATGAAACGTATCTTATTTATGTTAATGAAAATGACTGACATGCCCAGCACCTGTCATCTTGAAGAATCACTAACAGCTTTGCAGACTATTTACACTGCGATCATCCAGCCACAGCTGAAATGCAGGTACCTGTGGGGTGGAGCATGATGGATGCTTAATAATGCCTTGAAATCCAGCAAAGGCATGGACAGAAGGAAGAAAAATAACTCTTCTAATGGAAGACAATGGGGAGAACCTGCGGTAGCCAGTGTGTAACAACAAAGTAGAAGCTGGTGAGATGTTAAGCTTCTTTTTGAGGAGTGCCTGACACCAAAATCCCAGCACTTTGCTATGTAGAAATTGGAGAGTGCACTCCATCACCACTGGGGTAGTGTGTCTGATTCTGAGGAGTTGCATGCTTACTTTATGCACGTAATGATGACAGCTATGCATTCAAAGAAGGCTGACTACATATCAGTTCGCCCATGTGAAATGCTTGGCTTTTTATAGACAACTGCAAATGCTGGTTCAGATTGGGTGTGCAGGAATGTGTGTGCTTCTGGCCTCTGTTTTTGCAAACCTGAATGAGCTGTTATGAGCAGACACTTGGCTTTCCATATCATTCAAAGCCAGAACGCTGCGTGTCTTCCCTGTCTGCCATTACTCAGAGCTGTGAAGCAAAGTGATAGAAAACTAAAAGCTTTACCAAGTAATTTAAGAGAGATATTTATTGGTTTCCTTTCAAGTCACCTCTGTGCACAACACTTCAGTAAAGATGTGGATTGTTGCAAGGTTAAGCAAAGGATGATGCTTGGTGCATGTACAAGAATTGCATTGTAGGTGCCAGGGTGGAAAACCTTCTGAGTTTTGCTGTCCTACCGTTTAAGGCCATGTAGAGCTCTCCATATGAGGTAAGTTACATCTCTAAATATGAAGAGGAGCGAGGTCCAAGAGGTGTAAATGACTGCTGCATTGTCCAACTAAAGGCAGATCGGTCATGTTACACCAGCAATGCGGCTGGGGAAGCAGATCTCAAAGGAACAGAACCAAGACATCAACCCAAGAACTTCAGGGATAACTGGGAATTCATGCAGGGAGGTGAAAGGGTCTTTCCTCTGTGCCTGCTACTGAAGACTCCCAACATGCAGGTTACTGTCAAACAGAAGCTTCTTGTGACCCCTCAGCAAATCACTGGTACAGCTCACTCTCTCCATATACAGACACGCCATGCCCCACAAAGCCAGAACCAGGAACTGCTCTGTTGAGCATGCAGCATTCTGAAGGCAATTAAAGCAAGAAGGGAGTATGTGTGTGTGTGATGTACCTAGTGTGCTTGCATTTCTTACCTCAGTGGTGTGTGTGTGGCTAGCCTCTGACCGTTTCCCCACCCCAGGCACACACGAACACATTGCTGCATAGTTACATGCTGCCACACAGAGCTGCTCTCTGTTCACACCGTGCCTGCAGAACAAGCTTAGAGGGGTGCCTGATGCAGAACTGGCAGAGCTGCAAGTCAGGAGAAGGAAGAGGAGAGAAAGAAAGGGGAGAAGAGCTATGTGAGAGGCTGTATCACCCCAGCTGCTGTCCTCAGACAATTCTGGATGTGCAGCCCAGGCAGTGCACAGGACTCACCTTCCACATGTTTGCCATCTTTCTTTGTCAACCCAAAAATATTGCAGGGTGACAACTGGGCATTGTTAGTAATTAAGACAGCCAAATTAAGACAGAGCAGAGTAGGAATAAGAGACAGGAGAGCAGGGAAAAAAACGCTGATTCAGAGAGCAGGGTGCCAGAGTCTCTTAAGCACACTATTGTGCCTCATCACCTCACTTCCTTACAAACATCCATGAAGAGCTGACTTGCTACATTTCTGTGACTCAAAGCAGAACAGCTTTAGCTCTCCAGGTATTGTGGTGGAAAAACCAGCACTAGCCAAATCTTCGGCTCTGTAACTATACTGGAATCACTCCTGGGTGAGGTCACTGCCATATTGACAGCCTGAGAGCAGCATCCTGACTGCATCGTGTTGCCACACCTGTGAGTTAGAAACGCATTCTATTTTCATGCACAGGAGCCCTGAAATCTGAAAAGCATCCTGAAATCCAGGTTGCACTGGATCAAACACAGTCACTTGGCATCTCACAACCTAGCTTAAAGAGAAAGGCAGTAAGCGAGGTGGCCTAAGCACTTCAGACTGTAAAGATCAAATTGCCTAATGAGGGATGTGAATGAGATAAGACAGAGGGGAAAATGACAATTATGGGTCTATAAACTTCAGTACATAAAGGTTTAAATTGATCTACTGCCAATAGTTCAGGATTTAGATGAAGTCCTGTCTCACCCCTTCCCGGACTTTTTTCATTTCCCTTATGCAAAGTGGAGAGCTGCCCTACATACTGTTCCTTGAGGGCTGTAGTTTCTAGATGTCCCAGGTTAGAGGCAAACAGATACAGAATGGAAGGAAGTCAGGTCTCAAGGTGGGGATCTCACATAGAATTTACCAGGCAATGGAACAACTTAGAGAAACAGAAGTGGTTTATTAAATCTATAACTAAGCACAGAAAGAAGAAAAGCCCAAGCAAGTTAAAATGCACACAAACCAGAAACCTGTCATAATGCAAATTACACACATTCTGAGAAAAAATGAGCAAAGAATTATGTAAGTTGTCTTTGTCTTCAAGCCAGGGTCCCTGGGGCAAGGGGGACACACACACACACAGCAGCAAAAAGGGGAAGGGTCAGCCCTAGCACACCTCAGATCCCCATTTGTCCTGAGCAATCTGCCAAAGGTTGAAGTGTTACAAGTCCTTTCAGCGAACACCCTTCAGGGCTCCATTCTCTCATTTATTCAAGCATCCCCAGTTTTCTCAGTGGCACAATGAACGTTTCTCCTCCTGCTGTTCAGTGAGTCAAGGTGGTGACGGCCGCATGGCCAGACACATTAAGAGCACTTGATGGTGGTCGCCACCTGGCCGCATCCAGCAAGAACCTCCCTCCTCCTGATGTCCCCCTTGCAATAGCTTCATTTCACTTGACACAGGGAGGAATCAGAATTAGTGGTCTTGTTGCACCCACCCACCTTGTGGCATGGGCAGGAGAAGGGCTTTCTGTTGACACAGCACCAAGCTGCATGCCTCAGCTGGTGGAGAAGCAGAGTATGCTGACACCATAATCTGCTGCCATTGGAGCCTGGCTCCAGGCAAGCAGGACTGGAGTCAGTGTCATGTCCCAGCCAGGGCTCCAGGGAAAAAAAGAAGGGCAGGGGCTCACCCCCAAGCAGAGTCTTCTATCGGGGTGTGTGGTAGATGGGAACACTCCTGGCACACCCCCCCCCAAAACAGATCACAACGTCTATAGCATTGTGTCCAGGTCTGTGCCCCCCAGTTCAAAAAGGATATGGAGCTGCTGGAGAGAGTCCACCACAGAGCAACGAGGATGATGAAGTACCACACCTCCCTTATGAGGAGAGGCTGAGGGAGCTGGGTCTCTTTAGCATTGAGGAGACTGAGGGGTGACCTCATTAATGTCTACAAATATGTGAAGGCTGGGTGTCAGGAGGATGGAGCCAGTCTCTTCTCAATGTCACCTAGCGATAGGGCAAGGGGCAATGGGTGTAAGCTAGAACATAGGAGGTTCCATATGAATGTGAGAAGGAACTTCTTCCCAGTGAGGGTGACAGAGCACTGGAACAGGCTGCCCAGGGAGGTTGTGGAGTCTCCTTCTCTGGAGACATTTAAAACTCCCTGAATATGTTCCCTCTCAAACGTCCCCCACCCTGGGGTGTCTTCACAGTGCCTGCTAGGGGATGGAGGCTTTGTCTACAGAGATGGCCCAACAAGGGAAATAATGCATCTATGCCAAACAGCAGTTAACCACTCCACTTCCATGAGCAGCAGAAAAAAGGTGCTGTCTGGGGTGAGGGGTTTCTTTCTGCCTCCTAAGATATTATTTTTGGGAAAAGAAAGGAAAGGTGATACCAAAGCCTTTTTTCCCCCTAACCCATAACACCAGACAAGGCATGGCTTGCAGACCTTCAATAAAGAACAGCAGAAAAAGCCTTCTCCTTTTGGCTAAAGACATAAGGATTGCTTTCAGAAAAAATGCTTTAGAAATAATTTACTCCTTGTTTATACTGCTCTTCAGGAAAGCAGAACTGCGATATGAGCAGTGGTTCTAGTACCACCTGCCTTTGCAGGGTAGGGACTAAGCACTGTCTCCTGTTCTGCTCTCAGAAATCCTGTTCTCTCCAACTTTCCCTGAAGTCAGCAGAATGCTTTCTGTCGGCTTTTGACCATAGCAGCAATCCTCTTCAGCCAGGGATTGTTTAGCTGCTGAATCCAAGCTGTAGTGTCTCCTTCAAATTAGATCCAATGTTCCAATTGCCCTTAGCTTGTAGTGGCCAGGTAAGTATTGCTAGACTGTTCCTGCTGGGCTGTGGGATCTGTGTTTTCTGTGGAACCTGAAGGTGTCTAGCCAACAGGGGCCTGTGCTTTGCATCTCTTGCTCACACTTGGGGTTTAGGTCTGCAAGACCTTCCTGCTGTTCAGACATTAACTCACTGAAAAGCCTGAAAAAGGCAGCAAGGCAGGTGGCAAGGGGAAGGGATTTGTGCTGGAGTCAGAGGATAATGTATATTTCAAAACCACAAGGAAGCTGTAGAATGTGTTACCTTTAGTAATCTCCCTACTTTCAGGTTCCTTTCCTCCCCATTGAGAACCTCTCTCAACTGTTCCCCAGGGGATTTCAAGCATTGCTATTATATATAATTCCACAAAAAAAGGAGAATGCTCTGGCCCATGAAAGGAAGAAGAGGGATAAACTAATTAATTGCAGGCCACAGAAGTGGAAAAGAAAGCAAATACTTGATAATTAATCAGGGGCAGCTGAGTCTTTCTCTCCTATCAGATACGGGGGGGAAGTGCTAATTGCAAAAGAGAAGCCACACAGTAGGATGCGTGGAACTGCCTTCTGAACTGGAGAAAAAAAGCCTTCAGCTGGCAGTACACAGAGGAGAGGGAGGGGTAACAGTGGGTAACCTTCATCACTAGAAGCAGTAGTGTGGGAGCAGCATGTTGGAAGGGGTCTGGGTCACTCAAAGGGATTTGGGAAGGATTGAGGAGGAGTCAGGGTAGTAGGCAACTGGATGGGGGATTTTACTGTGAAATCATCCACATCTCCACGAGTAATTCCTCTCATCTGTGAAATGGGATTTATGGGTTTTTCCCCTGGGCAGTCTGTGGCCAGGGAGCATGTGGCCCTGAGCAGAGCTCGTGGGAACCCTCATAAATCCCCCAGTATGACTGGCTCTGGTAACGGGCTACAAAGCCAGCAGAGATCCTGTGGCCCTTGAGACAGGTAGTATATCAAAGAGTTTGGTAGGGTCACTTGAGGCTGCAAATAGGCAGCTGCATATAGGCAAACATCAGGTGAGCTGCCATTGCTTTTGTTCAGCTTCACTGGCTCTCACTTCTGGCTGAGGGATGTGCAGGGAGATTTTCCAAGGTCATTCATGATTCAAACTAAGACAATGCAGAGGACAGTTAGGCTTAGAGATGCCAGTGCAGCACTAATTTCAGAGGGCTGAAACCTTGCAAAATTCTTGTTACAATCTTCTGGAGAAGCCTTCATATCTGGGGAAAACCAGGATGTTTTAGTGACTTGGAAGTCTACAAAAAGCCTTTTAGCACCTGATCCCTTCTCACAAGTGCCTCTCCTCACCATCATCTTGCTTGACCACTGCCCCAGATGAAGAACATAGGTTGCTACAGATATAGGAGTTCAAAGAGCATATACAACAGGGTCAGTGGCTCTTTGGGACAAAGGTTCTGATCTGGGACATCTGTATGCAGGGATTCTAGATGACTTCTATCTTCATCTTTTCATATCTGATTGCCAAATGATGAGGAGCAGCCACCGTACTTCACTTGGAGGTCTGTGTGCGATTTTCACTTCTTTGATGTTCCTCACTCAGTGCTTGGAGACCAATTATATACCAAGTCAAACAAGCATCATCAGTTTGTTCCTCTGAGAATGCAAAGAAAAGCACAGCTTCCTAAATGTTATGGGTTCTTGTTGGTTTTCTTCTTCCAAGTGCTCAGATCCCCTGGGGACAAGCCTGTTATATTAAACCCAGAGGGGATAGATTACCAAGCCGCTAGGCATGTTTTATTTCTGCCAGAACCCATGACAGTTGGACATGTGCAGTGGTGCCTGGGATGGCAGAAGGCAATGTGGAAAACTACACGTGTAAAAGCCCCTGATGGGAATGTACATCTGGAATGGCTCCCTTTTAGCCTCAGTAACCACAGATTTACATCTGTGCTAAGAGTAGCTTGCCTCTCTTCTCTAATTCAAATCATATCTTCTGTGCAAATAAGCTTCTTACTTGGGCAGCATGTTTCTACCTCTTATTTGGAGAACTAGGAGGGTCAGTGCTGCTTGGGGCAGCTTTGCTGCCCTGCTGCTGTCTGCGCCCATGCGCAGAATCAAACGTGATCTGGCAGCTGCTGCAGCAGCCCTTGTATTTTGCTGTCCCATCCCTCCTAGGATTTCAACACATTTGCATTCTTCCTTCTGAAGATGAACTGCAGGCTTCTTCTCCAACAAACCTTCATTTAGGGGAGCAGAACTCATCAATATTTCATGCTGAGGGGGGAGAGGAATGTATATGTGCATATATACTTAGAGAAGGGAAAGGGTAGTGTGACAAAAAGGGGCTGGTAAAGCTGAGGAAGGAAGAAAGGAGGGTTAGAGAATGTGTTCCTTCATTTATTTGACCTGTCTTTGGTTATGCATAATCCTAGGGAAGGAAATACCCGTGTGGAATGTCTAATCATTCTTTTATTTGTAGACATCAGTAATGCAAGTGATTTCATGATAGCCAGGCAGAGGCTGCAGGTCTAGATAGGGGAATGGAGAAGGAGAGACAGAACAAAAGACAGGGAGAGAACAAGAGACAGTGTGAGTGAGTAAAACATGTGCACACATGGACTGGGGGGATTTTCAGATTCCTTCTGCTAAAGCCCCTGCAGCCCTTACTCAGCATAATGTGGCCAGTCGAGTGAATACGATGCTTTTAAAAGTCTCTGGCAGCTCTTTCATTAAAAGCTTGACCGCGAGGCTGGGTTATAAATAATTTGATATTAAACACGCACGTCAAAGAAAAGGGTGACGAGGGAGGGAGATTGTTTTCAAGCCACAGAATAATTATTTGGGTGTATAATTTTAGCTCCAAGGTTCTTGGGGATGAAGAGGCAACACAGCAAGGGACTGGTGAAGAGTAATGGTTTCAATATCAGGCAAGGCTGCGTCGGTGCTGGCTGCAGTATGGGGGGGGGGCTGCCAGCTGGCTGAGGTACTTCCATGTACTTCACGGGAGCAGGCTCTGCTGCCCATGGTTTACTGTGTGGGCTCAGAAATAAGTTCTGGGCTTTCATGCACTATCAAAGAACATCTTTGGGTGTTGTGTACTCATACCTATCCTGAATGCACACACAAACACAGAGGGGTCATACCTGGGCCTAGCTTGCACTAGCCCATACACACATCTGCATGCTACAAATGCTAAAGGAGGCTTTTCCAGACAGGAATGCTGATGCCCAGGGCTGTGCATTGCAAAAAGGATTTCTGTGTGGTCTGATGTAGCTTCCTACTTTGGTCACTATGACTTGAGAGCTACTGGGCTGTTGCACCTTCTTGTGTGCCCCAGGCACACTCATTCACCCACATGCTTGTTTACAGAGGTTCCTTCATGGTCAAGGCCACTGGACTGTCCCCCACATGCAGTAAATACTGTCTCAGCACCTCATCTGGCCTCGGACCAAACTCTCATGACAGCAAGAGCCAGAAGTCTCAGCTTTGGAGCAGGGACCAAAACCCCTTCCAGACTGGGCAGGCAGTAGTTTGGGGAATCACACCTGGAGATGAGACCAAACTGAGTCTACTTGTGCTTGGTCATAGCAGGGCACCAGACTCCCTTTGGGCTGTTGGCGCTCATTGCCTTAACCCTAACATACATCAAGCATGGGCACAGAACAGCCTGGCCCCCGGAACATCCTATACAGACCTGTACATCAGTTCATGCCAGTCATGGGACTCAGTTCAGATGAGTGGTTCTCCATCCCTAGGTACCTCAAATCTTTTATTCAGCCCTGCGAGACTTAACTCCTCCCACAACTAACTTGTGTTAGTTGTACTGGGTACCAACCACATCATTCAGTGAAAAGGATAGTCCTTGGTTTGACCTGGAGATCTCTCTAACATGTTACCAGAAGGCTCTGTCCCACCTCAGCCAGGGAATGGAACTGCACCCTCTGTGCAGAATTCTTGTCTTTCACCACCAAAGTAGTTGAGCTCTGGAGATAGAATCATAGAATCATCAAGGATTGGAAGGGACCCCGAAAGATCATTTAGTCCCATCCCCCTGCCACAGCAGGATCACTTCACTGGAGAAGTTATAGAATCAGAATCACTCAGGGTTGGAAGGGACCACCTGATCATCCAGATGGAGAGGCTATAAGAATTAAAAATATCTCTGCAGTGCAGGACTTTGTGAAAGGTGACAGGCAGGTAGGGCAAAGAGCAACTGTTCCTACTTGGGTCAAGGAGGGAAGAAACACTGTGGGATTTACAGTGATTCCAAGCAGGCATTTGTTGCACCTGCAGATTGCATGACATTACCCCTGCAGGGAGCCCAGCCATCTCACTGATCCACATTCCAGTCCTTTTAGGAAGGGGTTGGTGGATTATGGCCCATGCAGGACCTCCCCTTCAGTTAGCCTGGCACAGCAACATGCTTCCCTGCTGCTGTGTGGGACTTCTTATGGGGGACAGTACTCACCCACACACTATCCACTAACTCCCAGCTGTTCCAAACAACTGGCTGCCTTCTGCACAGCCTGAAGCTCTGGATGCGCAGTTACCTTAGAAACTGCTTTTTCTCTTCTTCTTACTCCTGTGCACAAGTTAAGTAATGGGTAGGCAAAGGCATGTGGGCTTCTGCCTCTGACTGAAGAGCTCCAACACTGCAGAGTGGCCTTATCCCTCCCTGTGAGGGGCTTCTGGCTCTGCTGATGTGTGAAAAGCCCTAGTTTCTGCCACAGTTTAGCTGAGATGACAAGGTAGAAAGGGAGATTGGGCTGAGTCTTCGGGTTGACTGATACCCTTGTGGATGCTCCTGCTTCTATGGCAAGTACTTCTAGCCTGGGGCAGGCATTTTTAACTAAATTTGGATTCATGGAATAAATAAACAAACAACACTTCTTATTAAATGAACCCGACTCTAGTACTTTGTGCCACATGAAAACACTTTCCTCCCTTGTCTGAAGGCACCTAGGCTTGGAAGAATGGAATTGGAAAGATCTTATCTGCTCGTGAGATGGCATTTGGGAATCTGGGGCTGGGTAAGGTATCCAGTCAGTATCGCCTTGGAACAGGCAGTTTCCTAACCCCTTGAGTAGCAGAGACAATGGCAACAGGTCTCTCCCTCTGAAGAGGTCTGATCTCAGACTGGTTTCCAGGTAGGAAGAATGGGACCATATCAAACCACCACTTACCACCTAAATGCAGTCTCAGCAGGAGATCAGGCAATGAAAAGCGGCGAGCACTGATCAGTATTCCTCATTAAACAGGAGTCACCGCAGTCTTCTCAGAAAATGGATGAGTAAGCAAAAAGATCTAAAATCCATCCTGTGCTGTACTGACCTTATTCCACACACATCTAAACTCAAGGTTGAACACAGATGTTTGTTTATTACCTATTTTTAATTTTTTTCACTGGCTCATTCACCCGTGGGATTAGGAATAAGCACCCGTGGATTTTGGGGAGCTGCAGGAAGAGTGGGGAGCTGTCATTTTGCAGAGTACCTCTCGATGAACCTGTGGTAGACAAACTGAAGGCAGGACAGCCCAGTGCTGAGGACTGGGTTTTTCTCAGATGCAATGTAGAGAACGCCGAGCTGTTTATTTGTTGCAGGTTGGGATTTCATGTTTGCTTTGCGGGTGTTGGTTCCCCGCCCCCCTCTGCCTTGAGCAGATTTCAGTTTCTCCATCTCAGCTGTGTGTGGCTTCAATTACACTGAGCGTTTGTGCGGCTCAGCGTGCAGGGAAAGGCTCCGGATCATTACTGTGAAATGTGTTTGATCTCCTCTTGCCTTCCATTTGAAATGGAAATAGCGACTCTTTACAGCTCCTCAGGTCCCCAAGTAATCGTCCCACCAATTCCTCCGGCAGCCTCCCTCCCCCTCCACCACTCGGGAGAGCTAATGACCAGCCTACGCCACCTCAGCAAGAAGCTTTTTTCCCTTTCTCCTAGTGTCATTTTGATCCAAATTTGATAATTTCTTGTTCTGTCCATTGCCAGTGAGCTCCTCTTTTCAACGATCCCCTCTTTCGCCACTCAGGGCTTCCTTGGCTTTGACACACCACAGAACAGAAACTATTTCCTTTAGAAATTTCTCTCCTCCTCTGGGCTGTTTGAAGAAATAAGAGATCACCTGGATGTTCACTTGTCTGTGCTCTTACTCAGGTCTTTCCTTCTGACTGGTTGAAGGTGGTCCCTTTTGTTAGTGGTTGGTCACCTTCTTCGCTGCTTTTCTGTCTCTCGCCCAGAAACTGTCACCCAGCAGTCCCAATTACTGAATTCCTCTAGCTCAGGAGAATGAAGAGGTGTTGCTGTGTTAATCTCTCTCCCTCAGGCAACCTTTCAAAAGAGGCCTTCTGCCACAACTGCAAGCCAGGGAAAGAGCAGGGAATGGGCTTAGGGGGGTGGGGAAGGAGAGCTTGATTGGTCTCATTAACATTTTTTAAAATGCAATTGTCGCAGCATTTGAAAATGTCTAATGCAAAAAGGACTGTTGGTTTCTCAGCTTCTGTAGGGGTCCTCATTCCTTTACCCTCTAATGTCGTCTTCTTCCCACTCTTTATCATCCTCTTCTTTTTCTCCTTCGTAATCCCTTCTCCCTTTTCCCCTCGCAGCTGTCACCCCTCAGGCTGCAAGACCTGCTTTCTGCAGTCTCCATAGCTTCCACGGCACGGGAGATCAGCAGCTGGGGCACAGACACCCTGCAGCCCACCTGCAGCTCCCAGCTCCCTGTGCAGGATTTCTGTGGGTCCCTCATCCATACAAGTGAGCAGCAGAGGCACTGCCTCAGGCACCCGGAACAGAGACACCCCAGCTGCAGCAATCCGGCAGCCCTGTGTTCACCTCCACAGAACATAATTAACGCTGCTCATGAATGCACTCTTATCTGAAAAGAAAAATGAGCTGCAGGGAAGGGAGACAGGAGAAGGAAAAAAAAAATCAAAAAGGAAAAAAAAAATCCCTCTCCTTATTTTTTGTTTGGCAGCAGAGCAAATCAGCAGACATGCAGCCAGCATCCTGTGGTTTGTCAGGTGCAGTCCGGCTGCCCCGTGCTGCTTTCCCAGCACTTGCTCACCGTCAGGCAGGGTCAGACCCCCACTCTCCTTTGGGGGTTTGGAGAGCACACTGCAGTGGAGCAGGTTGTGTCCAATACCTCCCTCCTTAGCCACATGCAGCATCTTCCTCCTTATGTGGGAGACCAACCCTCCATTCTTCTCTCCATCTCTTCCCAGGACAGCCCACTCTGTCCTAGGAGAGGAGCTCTGCCTTCAGAAGTGGGAATGTTCACCTGCCTGAAGAATTTACATACTGCAGTGCACACAGTGCTATTTCATGTGCAAGGTGCTTTCCTACTCAGGATGCACACCAGCTTTTCTGACTCTTTGGTGTAACGGCAATGTTGAGCCCTACCAGCCATTCCTAGCAAACGAGGAGTTTGTCTTTTTGAAAGAGTACGGTCATGGTACTTCCTTTCCCACGGCTTTACATACTTTGTCTTGATGGTTTCCCCGAAAGTAGGCAGTTCCTTCTCCAGTGGCTGTGTGGAAATGCTGGGCCTTTCCTCTTCAACACGCCTGCTGCAGGATGGGGATGCGGCACTGTGCTCCTCTCCGAGACGTCACAAGCCAGCAGCTGCACCAGCTGCCCATGCGCTCGCTGTGTCACGCTCAGCTGAATCCACAGGAACCTGCTGTGGGCTGCTCCTCCGGTCCAAACCAAACCTGATAACTGCTGCAGTAATCCTCTGGATTCCCTCATTAAGAGCCGCTAATGACCGGCGCGTTAGCAGTGAGCACTGTGAGCACGACCAATTCAATTAAGCCTCTAATAAACCCATTGTAAACGGAAATAACCGCAGAGTTCAAAGGCAGGATTATGGAAACTTCGCTTGTGGCAGCAGACCGGGTGTACAACCTGATCTGATTAATTGACTAAAATGAATGACTTTCCTGAAAGGCGTTTGCAGTGGCTGGCTGGTGGGAAGTCTGCTTCTTGAGGCCACCCAAGGAAGGAGTTGGGTGCAACTTTGATTCCTGTACAAGCTCCATGTGCTCCAATCCTACCTCCACGCAAGGAAATAATACAGGGTTGGGCACCCACCCAGAGTCCTGCACTTTCATCCATGGGTCCAAACGCATTGGCCCATGCCTACTGCCTTTATCTTACCATCTTGGCTTCCACACAGCAGGTCTGTGACGATCTCCGTCGGTCCCTTCCTTCCTCACTTTGCCAGTGCAGTGAAGCTCAGCGCTGGCTGGCAGCTCTCTTGTTACAGCTGGGCAGCCACGGATAGCAGATAGCAGAGGTGACTCTGTGAATTATTCAAGAGCACATCACTATTTCCTTGCACAATTAATTTGAAATGAATTGGCAGGTGATTTCTATAGATAATTTGTGGCCTGTCACTCATCTAGAAAGGCACTGCAGTGAGCAAGGCTAGGCCTTGCTTGTGAGATTTGTTTCCTTGTTGTTTTGCTATTCCCTGGATAAGCACTGAATTAATTTTGTGAAATTTCTTTCGAGTGGATGTGGGGAAAAAATCGGGAATATGAAAAATATTTTATTTCAGAAAATGCTGGAATAGAGTTTGAAAATATTTTTTTTATTAGTCTTCTTCACTTCTTTTTTCACATTATTTTACAATGTAGAGATTACATGTGCTGACATCATCAAAGGGTATTTAAAAGGTAGCATAAAACTAGAAAATTAAATAAAAATGAAATATGAGAACTGAAAACATAATTTTGAAGTGTTTAAATAATTGAAACATTACCAAGTTCTATTTCTTGAGAAACACTGGCACACTCATTTCAATTTTTAATTGCTGTAATTAATTTCATTCAGTGTTTGAGCTGATTAGAATGGATAGATAGGTCACCCAAAAGATCTTTGTTCTCTTGTTGGATGCGTGTAATACCTGGAATCAAGTTTCTCCTGCAAAGCCTGACTATAGAGCACCTGAAATCTCCTCACATCTCCTGTAGGACTCATTTACATGTGGCTGCTCTTGCAAACACATTCATGAGTGAACTAATTTCCTAGAAACCTGGTGAAAATGACTATAGATGGAGTCCTAACATGCAAAATAATTTTATAATTGAAATGAATGTTTCCAGCTGATTATTTCCTGCCATTAATTCTTTTCATGCTTCCTTTGGTTCTACAACCTCCTGGTTCTACAGCCTCCACACTTTGCACCACCTTGCAGATACACCTTGCATGAACCAAGAGCTAGAGCACAGCTGAACACAGAGGGGGCCCAGGGCCACATGCATTGCAGAGCTCCCAGCTTGTGTCCAGGCTGGCTTACAGCTGTGTTGGCTGAAGCAGAAGGTCAGATCTGAAGATGCAAGGATTTAACAGTAGGGTTTTCCCAGTCATGCCCAAGGGTGAGTCAAACAGGAGCTGTTTGCAATGAAGAAGTGTAGATGGGCTTCAAAGGCATCTGTACTGGTTTGAGTTAGAACAGAACTACTTCTGTTCAGTGATTTTACTTTTCAGCTCAGTTTCTTTTAAGTAACTACACTTTCTGCAGTCAATAGCATATTTGTGCAGAGTGTCTGCTCCTACAAGTGACAGCACTTGATGTTTATGGTTACTACTAGGAATTTGGACCAGGGAAGTCTCTCACTTAGACTTGCTCCTATGGAGACCAATCTGACTGCTAAATCTTGTGTGTCACACTGGGGGTGCAGTGAGAGGCTGCACCTGCAAGGAGGAGTGGAGTGGACAGGTGACTCTCAGCTGATCAACATGCTATTTTGACCCATAGATGTCATATTTAGTATAAAGCTGAGGGACCACAAGGATCAGGCCTCTTTTGCCCTCTTCCCCCTTCTCTCATTGCCTCTTATTTTCAATGGGCAGCATCCAAAGAGAACTCTGTCCATTCTGCCTTCATCCCAATCTATGAGTTCCAGATCTGCCATTGAGTCCAGTCTGGAGAGTGCCCACAATCTGCATCAGTGGTGAAGGTGATGTAATTGCCAGCAGGGGGTTGGCTTCAGTATTGGTTTCATATATATTTCTTATTATCATTACCTTTAATAAAGCTCTTGTAGTTTTCTTTTTTAATCCATAAATTTCTCTCCTTTATTTCCTTCCTCTTCCTCATTTGGGAAGGGAGACGGGCTAATGGAGAGTGTCTTCCGTTTTTCTCTTGGCTGGCCTAGCCCCAACCCAATGACAGCTGCTGAATCAGCTGGACATTCTCCTATGTCAGCCCAGGGGTTGCAGTGCCTGCAATGAGTATGGGAGGATATGCATCATTACGTGGTTCTTCTTCAAGACACGATAACATGGTTGCCTTCTGTGGACAACATCCAGTACCCAGGAAGAGCTCTTAAGTCATGGTGATCCTGCTCTGGGTGAGATTTCAAGATAAAGCCACTGACACGTCCTTTCTGCCCCCAGGAGAAGACATTAGCTATCATCTTACTCAGCTCAGGAGTAACAGCAGATCTTTTAACCTTGTCAATACATATAATCTAAAACAAATCCATATGAAGCAATGCAAGTTTTCCATAAAAATACAGTGCCTGCACACAGCAAAAGAGAGAGAAGACAGGAAGGAAAGTAAGTTGGTCCAAACCTAGCATCCAGTCACACTTGCCACAAAAATTTAATCACAGTATCATAGAATAGAATCACAGAATCATTAGGGATTGAAAGGGACCTCAAAAGATCATCCAGTCCAATCCCCCTGCCACAGCAGGATCACCCAAACCAAGTCACAGAATCAGTCTGGGTTAGAAGGGACCACAGGATCACCCAGTTCCAACTCCCCTGCTTTCGCAGGGACACCCCACCCTAGATCAGGCTGGGCAGACCCTCATCCAGCCCGGCCTTAAACACTTCCAGGGATGGGCCTTCAACCACCTCCCTGGGCAACCCATTCCAAGCTCTCACCACTCTCACAGTGAAGAACTTCCTCCTCACATCCACTCTAAATCTCCCCATCTCCAGCTTTGCTCCATTCCCCCTAGTCCTGTTGCTACCTGACATCCTAAAAAGTCCCTCCCCAGCCTTTTTGTAGGCCCCCTTCAGATACTGGAAGGTCACAATAAGGTCACCTTGGAGCCTTCTCTTCTCCAGAATGAACAGCCCCAACTGTCTCAGTCTGGCCTCATAGGAGAGGTTCATTTAAAGACAGGCTTAACCCTTCTCACTTCACTTCATCAAAAAGTGAAGCTTTCTCAAACATGCTTTCAAGCTCTTTCTTTTCCTAATACTCCTATCTTTGCTCAATCATTCTGGCTGCAAGTTTCTCCAAATTGTAATTGGATAGTCTTCCAACTCTTCTTCTGGAGGACAATTCTGTCAAAGAAATTGATGGAGATACAGCCCCTATTTGATCAAAGTGAAGATGTGATTCTCTGGTCGCAGTTGACCCGTAAGTACTTTTAAGGAACTCTGCAGCCAAGTGTGTATGACTACACATTCAAGTTCCTCTATATTATTTTCAGTAAAACACAAATCTGAATTTGTGAATATTGTGATCTGTGTGTGGCTCACCGGGAATTTGAACCTTAGCCCATGTGCTCATTTATCCTTGACCCTGGAGATCACCATTTGAATTAATTTCTCTTAATGCATTTCATTTTTGCCCTGAGTGTACATGTGGCCGTAAGTCTCATGAAAAAGCCACGGATGTAGTGCACAGGAGGGAGGGCTGCAGACCTAAGGGAATTTCTTGGGCTGGAAAAGCACAGCCCACAGTGCCCACCCCAGAAAGGTGGCCTGGATGTTGCACACCTGTATCAGAAATCAGGGCAGAATGGATCAAGGGGCTAGGAAGGATGGGGACAACGCACGGGGAGGCAACTCTTTCTTAAATTACACCCTCGGGGTGCATTTCAGCTCTCGAGTGGTAACCTTGCTTCTGGGTGCCTGTCACCACCTCCAGTTTCTGTCTTGTCTTTTTTCCCCTTTCCCTTCCCCTCACTTCCCGCACCCTTTTGTTCTCGTAGTTCTTTCTGATGAAGAACGCGGCAGCATTCAAATGTAAATTGTACTGAGAGCGGCTGCGGGGAGTGTGTCTCAAGGAGAAATCCGTGCCAGGCTCCTCCCGGTGCTTTTTCCACTCCCCAGTGGGCTCCTCTCCTCTAGGAAAGACGGCAGGGAGAGCACTTGAGTGGGATGGGGAGATCCCACGCGTGGACTGCTCCTGCAGCTCCTTTGCACCTCTGCCTCCATGGTCCTCGCTTCCGTAGTTAGCACTCAGAGCTGTCATCTCCTGTAGATGGATGGTGGATACGACAGGTACTGCCCTGCACCAGGGTCATCCCAGGCTGCAGCTTGTCACAGCCCCGAGCTGCAAGGCTGTCCTAGTCCTTTGACACAAATGTGATGACTGTCACAGTGCCATTGTTTGCACAGGTCTAAGTCAAGTGGAAAAAATCACACATAGAGTGATTTTATATTTTTTTTCTTTTTCACCCAGAAAAGGGATTTTCAGGAGAAGTCTGCCTCGGGGGACTGGAAACAGATTTTCTTCATGTGTAGGCAGTGTGCTGGCAAATTTTTGTCACTTTCATTCACTCCCTAGATAGGTTACTGGGGGTTGAGAGCTACTGTTCCTCTCTTCTCTCTCATCTCTTAGCCAGATAATCAGCTCCAAAAATCAAAGATTCTGTTGTGCAAGTCAGTGGAGCAAAGCCATGTAGCCCAGCCTGAGAAAGGAGCAGAGATCTACCTGGAAAGATTTCCTATTCCGCTGGGTAGTGACGCATTTATTCTCACCACACTCCATGGTCCAGATTTAGCATATTCAGCCATGGCAACCCAGCTGTCTGGGACCTACGCTGTGTTTTCTTCAAGGCTCTGTATGACGTCTCATAGAATCATTAGGGATTGGAAGGCATCTTGAAAGATCATCTAGTCCAAACCCCCTGCCACAGCAGGATCACCTAGACCAAATTGCACAGGAACGTATCCAGGTGGGTTTTCCCTTCTGCTCTTGCCCCTCCCTGCCCCTTGTGGAGGAGAAAGTTCTGAATTCGGCCCAGGTTCAGGAAGGTTTCACACCAGCTACTCACCACTTCAGTCAGTGTTGCCAAGGTTTCTGGGCTGAAATGTCAGCATAGCTGGTGGAGACACCCCACTGAGCAACAGTCATGCAGTTGCTCTGTGATGATGCCACAGCTCCTCCTCCAGAAAACACTAGCCCACACTAGAGTGGCAGCACCTGCAGGTTCCAGGCAGACCCAGGGTCCACAGTGGGAAGTACTGGATGCTCAGAACTTAGCAGGGCCCCAGGAGGATGGTGAAAATACAGAGGACTGGACTGGGATGCAGATAGACCCTTGTCAGGTCACAGCTTTATGGCAGAACATTTACATACTCTAAGTCCAACCCCATGTCCCCCAGAGGTCACTGCCATTTGCACCCCACACAGTTTATCCTGACTTTGACCAAACCATGCTGTTCTGTGGCATTTCCAGTCACTGTGAATGCAACAAGAAAAGACTTGGGAAGTGTATGCCTAGGATGTCTAACACTGACCTCCATTTGGCTTCTGCTGTCACCTTGCCTTTTTAATGTATCAGTTCTTCACACCATCTCATCTTGATATTATCCAGAGACCCTGGAGGAAATGCTTTGGGGCTGGAACAAGGTTAACGGGTAAGGGGTGCTGTCAGCACCAGAAATGTTTTGGAAAGCAGCTTGAGTCATTGACACAAACATGTTCGTTAGGAAGTGGAAAGAGCAGCAACAAAACATTGCAGGCAGCATCTGTTGAAGTACCTGTGACCCACGAGCACAGAGGAGCAGCTCAGATGTATGGATAGGCAGCAAAAAACCCTATAACTTTACCTGTTACTGTCACCCACTCAGTCACCCTGGTGCTAGTAACATTAGAAGATGTGATGTTGCCTGACAGCAATTGTTTTGGCTTTCATTGCTGCAGTTGCTGATCATCACTGTATCTGATGGTGGGCCCTGGTCCAGAGAGCATTTAAGTCAAAGGAAACTTTTCTACTTAGTCAGTTTAGTTAGTTCTGGCTCAGAAGCACACTGCTGGAAAAACAACTGCCTTGGCCCCTGGACTGCCTGTGCTTTGGCTGCTAAGGTGGCTAACCTTAGTTTGTCTCTTTCCCTACCTATGCAGGCAGAACCTGAGGAGCCACCATCCTATGGTGAGCTTGGAATGGGCTTTGTAGAGCTCCTGGCTTGGCCGGCTGTGAAGCTTTTGCTGCAGGATATTGGACTGTTATAAACAGGGTAGTGAAGAGAGCAGAGGAAAGGGTGCAGGGACAGGAGCAAAGGATTTCGTCCTGCGACCAGCTTATGGGTGGTTGGATGGGCACGTGCAATGCAGAAGCCCTTCAGTCTGCAGTGCATGAAGCAGCAGGTTTGGAAAGGATATTTCCCTGTGGTGGGGCTGATCATAACTTGCATTAGCTGGATGCAGGGGTAGGACAGCACTGCCTCTGGTCACACAGAGAGTGAGGGATGGCAGCAGGCTTGCAGGGAGATGTGATTCGCAGCATTTCCAGGTGTATGAAATACCCGTCCATTAGGAGAGAAGAAGTAGCTTCATGCTTTTGATGTCAGCTACTGATTTACAGTGATTTATATCAGCAGCTATAACCCATATTTACATAATATTCCTCCTAGGAGTGTCAGGACTCTGTGCAGAAGGAAAAAAATTGATCTTATGCTAAAATTGTAAGCCCTGCAATCTAAGAGAGCCAAGTTCTCTCCAGGACTCTGTCAAAGCCTCCCTGCATCCGTTTAGAAACGCTGCTTTAAGCTTAGCCCTTCATGCCTGAGTTTCTGCAGCTCTGAAATGGGGACAAAAATGCTTTTCATCTTCACACAGAAGGGTGGGTGATGGAAACTTCAGGGGATGTGCTCAAAAATAATAATAATTTTTAAAGTGCTTTAAGATCTTGCTATTGCAAATGTGTGTCTCCTAACAGTACCGTTCCCTGGGGTGAAAGAGAGCACTAAAATCTTTAGTAATCGTGGCTTGCTCTGGGCTTGTCTCCCATGAGGAGACACACTGTCTCGGACTGGATTAGATGGAAGTGCTCAGGCCAGCATTCTCTCCTTCAGTCGCTACTGTTCGCATGTCCTGATATTTAAGGAAGTAAAACAGAACATGACGGGATCACCACCAAAGACAGGCTTGTCAGGGAATCATAGAATCACAGAATCATTAGGGATTGGAAGGGACCTCAAAAGATCATCTAGTCCAACCCCCCTGCCACACCAGGATCACCTAGACCAAGTCATACTTTCAGTCAGGGTTAGAAGGGACCACAGGATCATCCAGTTCCAACTACCCTGCCGTGGGTAGGGACACCCCACCCTAGATCAGGCTGGCCAGAACCTCATCCAGCCTGGCCTTAAACACCTCCAGGGATGGGGCCTCCACCACCTTCCTGGGCAACCCATTCCAGGCTCTCACCACTCTCATGGTGAAGAAATTCCTTCTCACATCCACTCTAAATCACCCCATCTCCAGCTTTGCTCCATTCCCCCAGTCCTGTCGCTACCTGACATCCTAGCTGGCTCCACCTAGCTTTGATTTCTGCCTTCAAATTGTTAGGCATTCCTAATAGCCCCCTTCTGCCTGAAGAGTATGAATTGACCTGTTCCTTCAGAGCCCAGCACCAAAGAGGCACTGCTGTCCCGGGCAGGACCCTGCATCAGCCAAGCCAGCCCCTTTGCAAGGGACCCGGTGGGTCACAGGGATTGAAGGTTGCTGCTGCCTGGTCCAGTGACATTGTGTAAATTGGAAGGGCAAGGGGAGGGTTCAGTTCATTGCATGACTTCCTCCAAATCCACCAAACAAATCCTCTGTTCTCCATGTATAGGGATGTATTTGGTCTTGGGTTTAGAGGAGAATATTCTTCATTTGTTAAAGCTTTTAGACTTTTGTTATATCTTCTCCCTTGTGGCTTCAGGACCCCTGTACTAGTCTAGGCATTGTTTTTTTGTCTGGTTTGGCTTTTTTCAAGCCTCACTGAATATACTAACCAGGTCAGAACACTAAACATGATTTAGTGAAGCAGAAGCACAAGCAGAAGACGACAGTATTTCTTGCTCAAGATGGCAACAGTTCTACTCTCCCTACATGAACAGACACAATTAGTGAGTTTCCACTACTGGGCCAGAATCTCACTTCTAATTTCAGGATGACAGAGAAAAACTGTGGTCAGTAAGAACAGATTTGTCCAGCTCAGCAGATTTCTCTTTATCTTTATGTCCAGATTCTGCCAGCCCAGAAGAAATTACTTGTCTGAATCAGGCCTCTTAATTATTCCCTTTGTGCAATTCTGAGAGAAGCATTCCAAGTGTAAGCTACTTGATGCCATTCCAGCCTGCTTCAGCTCTTATGCAAGTCAGACAGTGTCTCCAGCCAACAGAGAAGAGGCTACTGTCTGCAGCGAGCAAGTGGATCCATGTGTCTTTGCACACAATGGACTGTGGTGAAGATAGAAAAGAGTCTCTTGAGGGTACATTACAATAATAGTAGGTAATGGTACTCTGGTAGCAATCCTTTCCTGGGCAAAAGGCTGTGCAGCTTAGAGCACCATACTGGCTCTGCATCACCAGAGATGCTAAACCAGTGACGGAGCACTGGAACAGGCTGCCCACAGGGGTTGTGGAGTCTCCTTCACTGGAGACGCTTAAAACCTGCCTGGATGTGTTCCTATGCGACTTGGTCTAGGTGATCCTGCTGTGGCAGGGGGATTGGACTAGATGATCTTTCAAGGTCCCTTCCAATCCCTAATGATTCTGTGATTCTCAAGAGATGAGAGGCCTGTAGTCCATATGTCTTGAAGTTGGCCACAGGTAGGAAAATATTGATTTGTGGTCAAAAATTCAATCTCTAAACTAATTGAAAAAAGATACCATTCTGCCTCAAGCTGTTCCATTTGCTTAAGAATGAGGAGATCACCCTAAACAAGAACGAAGAGACCCTTATACATAGTGAACTGTGAAAAAAACATACTAGCTGGAGGTGGGAGAGCTGAACAGCCACTGACAGGGCAAAATTAGCTAGTCTGGATCATAGCTGTTACAGAAACAACAGAGTGAAATGAAAACAGACTTTTTCAAAAAATATGGATTTTTCTCAGGAAAATACACTCATGAAGTACATCTGCTGCATTCCATTTGACTGATAAATGACCTAATAAAACATGCAGCAGTGTCCTCCATTAGCTAGTGCTGTCCCGTTCGTGGTGCAGCCGTAACGCAGACACGGTAATTTGCAGAAGACTTTAACATCATCTGGCAAAGATGTTCCCATCTCCATTTTTTTCCATATGTCTACTCACGCACATTGAAATGTTTATGTCCGTGCAAGATGCAGATTTGAAAATATCATCCCTGGCCCATTGCCTGCATAACTTACAATCAGCTGTAGCCATTTGATTTGGCAAATCTTACTACTGGGTGTTGTACATACACCCCTGTAGGCTATAGCTTTGCTTTAGCAATTCCCAGCTGACAGCAACAGACATGGTTGATGTAGTTCTGACCTCCGTGGACCCGCAAATAGCCCCGGAAGCATGTGCATGCCCTGCATCCAGGCCTGAGTGGGCAAAGCTCCACTGCCCCCCAGTAAATCCACAACCAGCATAATTCAGGAGCAAGCTTTTCTGAGTTCATAAGCTGCAGCCTCCTCAGCAACTCTTTCCTTGAACAATTGCTTGAACACATGCTTAGCATGTCTAGTGGATGTGCTGGTCTCATGCACAGTCTCACAGGAGGGCTGTGGCAGACCTAGTTGCTGGGCCCAGGTGGCTGGGAACAGACCCAGATTGAGAGCTCTAGCTGGGTGGTGCACCAGTTAGGCAGAACAAGGTGACAGCTAGTAGCCAAGCTTAGGAGCTGCTGCTTTCCAGCTCTGCATGCAGCTATTCCTGCAGATTCCTTTCTCCACACACACACACACACACAGAGCTTCTCAGTTCATGTCTAAAAACTGATAAAACTATTTCTGGCTGCCAAACAGGCAAGTCTCCTAGAGATGGGGGAAAGAAAAAAATCCTCAACCTTGGATTTTTTCCGTGGCCAACGTTTGCTCAGTAGTTCTTCTGACTATGACTAAGAATATTTCATACCCAAATAATCAATCACACTTAATGCTGTTAACTTTTCAATACCAACTGCACAACCCACAGAGTATACAAAACCACATTCTGGGGTTCTTTATCATCATAACAACAACTACAGAAGATATTTGTCCTCCTGGTGAAAAGCATTTAAGCCATGTGACCATCTAAAGTCCTTCAAGACCTTTTCAAGCTGTGAAAGATGTAACTGATTCATAGGTGAGAAAAATCCTCATAATTTCTCTCTTTATATGGTTCTTCTTGTGAACTTCTATAAAACAAGTATAAAGGGAAGCAGTAGATGACCCTTCATCTAATGTCCTCCTGAAACCATCTTGCCCTGGAGTTCACTCATTGCTTCAGTCTCTTACAGCCCCATCTCCTGAGCTGGGGGTAACTGCTGCCTCTGGAGCTCTGTTTGGCACTGGGAAACTGCTCTGGGCACTGGGCTATGCTAACTGTTCAGGCTTGGGAAGAAAGGAAGGCTGCCGTTGATCAGGAGGTGGCTGGAGAAACTGCTGCTGGGGGCCACCTGTTGTTCTTCCCAAGCCCTCTGAGCTGCTGCACGAAGAGTGTGCCTGCTTGCTCCCTAACCAGCTCGTGGGCAAAGTCTTCCAAGTTTGCAAGGATGGCTATGTCAGTTTATCTTAGCAAAGTTGTGTTAGGGATTGCTAATGATGCTGCTCTCCTGGCAGGTCTAGAGTAGGGGGATTTCTTAGTCTCCCTGAGCTGCACCCAGAGAAGTGGAGCTTCTGGGTGCCTATGGCTTCACTCCACTCCTCGGCACACAGGTTTGTCTGGATGAGCCTGGTGCTGCTATATGCAAGTCTCCAGGCCTTATCACAAGAGACAAAAGGTCCAGTGAGAAACTCCAGGAGTGTCTGGGTAGTTAACAAGTGGACACACTGTGCCCTGATGGTGCTGGTAACAAAAGTTGATCTTAGCCAGTCAAGAGGCAAAATGTTAAGCTGAAAGGAGCTTCAGGATTTTCATAAGTGCAGATACTCCTGGGATGTGCAGTGATGTATGGCTCATCTCTGCCAGCTGCAGCAATTCATCCAGCACATCCCACATGCAACAAACCCAGACTTTTCTTGAGTGCCAGAGACCTGCTGTGCCTTTACTACAAATCTGAGCCCAGATCCTTACCTCCACAAAGGGCAATTCACTAGCATGCTCCCTCCCAAGTGCTGATTTCTAGATTGACCTTAAATAAATATTTGAGATTAAAACAGGGGAAGCTTGGCTGCTTGACAGGCTAACCCTTGCCTTGCTCCATTCCCCCCTGCCCTGGGCCACCACTGCTGTTTTCCTTCAGAATGGAGCCTGATGAGGCAGTGCTGGTTCCCTCATAGCTGAGGAAAGGGCAAACGGATGAACACGGGACCGAGAGATACAGAGAGCTGGTCCCTCATCCAGTCACTGCCTCGCTGCTGTAAGGTCACTCTGACATCTACAGGAAGCTCTCAGCTGCTTTAAATGCTGCTCTCCTGAGCAGAGAGGATTATGATCGGACCAGTGAGATTTGCTCAGGAAGAAGTCGCACCCGTCTGACTCTCATGTCCTTTGAGAACATGATGCTCCTAGATTTAAAAGTGTTCTGCAACTGTCTCATATATAAATTTGTCTGTGATCCCTATGGTACAATTTATCTGTAGGCTCCCGTCTGATTCTCACTGTGAGATGCCTCTCCAGCCCTGATTTAACAGCAGATGCCTAGCTGGAGGTGAGGTGGGTCACCTGGGCTATTGTGGCTGTGCAGGCTCCAGTCAGACCCCAAAGGAAAGGCAGTTTGGGTGGTTCTGGGTGGCAACCCATCACAAGAGTAGGGATGTAGGGAACAACAGAGACTCAGTTACAGCTACAATCAGAAGTCGCACAAACAGATATAATCCTGTCAGCCAGCTGGACTCAAGTGGTCTTTGGATTCTACAGCCTCCAGTTTAGGGCTTGGTGTCACTATCATCAGCTCTGAGAACTTACTAATTACAGAGGTTTGTCTAAGCAGTTAGTCTTTTGATAGGCTTTTTCCACAGCTAAAATTTTTTTACCAATAAGATCCTTACCCATGACAGGACGGTACAGACCTCCCAAGCCTGCAGCAGGTAGCACCAGGAGTTAACTGGGAAAACAAGAAACGTGTGACAGCAAGATTCCATAAACCTTAAAATAGCAAATATTTGTAATGAGGAAAATTGTAGGTTTCACAGTGATTACACACATGACTTTGAGAAGTGATCAAGAGTCACTCAAAGGAAAAGAAATCTAGCCATTAGGATGCAGTCAAGTCACATTTATTTTAAGGCTTTTGCAGCCAGGGGATGTTCAGCTTGGAAGCTGTGGGAAAAATACACAGTGTTGTGTGTGACCTCACCAAAACCATCCTGCTCTTTCAGACACCAGTGCATTGGGAGGATTACTGCATTTTTCAAATTAATGTGTACCAAACCAGCAGGTGAAGAATCAGCAGAGCACCCCCCATCCCTGGCAGCCGGTAGTCTCTGGCTATCTGCTGTGGATCTCATCTTTGATTTGGCAAGGGGAAGGAGTCACATGTCTCTTCTCAGCTCTTGAAGGTCCAGGTTTCAAAGGAATCCAGCAGGTCTTTGTAATAAATATTACCAAGAGCCTCATCAATTGTGCTAAGTACAAATCTGACAAACCTCAGACTGAAAACTTCACAAAAACCTGGGCCTGAAGCCTACCAGCATTTATATTTTTGTATTTTTTTTTTTCAGTTGAGCTATTTGGGCTGCAGCAGGAACTTATTAGTTGATCTTTTAATAGGTGACATTTCTGGGAGCATTTGCTCCAATTTGAAAGGTAATTTGTATCAGCTGTTCTGGTTCCTGTTCCGTGACTCTTTGCCCCTCCCCTGCCGGCAGTATAAAATACTTGCTCGGAGGCAGCGGGAGAGTGGAAAGTGTCATCCTTTGTGCAGGATGAGGGAAACATTTAACACAACAGGATCCTGATTATGTCTTGTCTTAGGTCTTTACTTAGATCAGTAAGAAGGGGGGTGGTTAGCAGACCAAGAGAGGTTTTTCTGCCCCTCTGCTCTGTCTANGGGAGGTTGTGGAGTTTCCTTCTCTGGAGTTGTTTAAAACCCGCTGGGATGTGTTCCTGTGTGACTTGGTCTGGGTGATCCTACTGTGTCAGGGGGATTGGACTAGATGAACTTTCAAGGTCCCTTCCAATCCCTAATGATTCTATGATAAAGAGCCAGACCTTAACACACCTTCTACAGAAAGAGCTACTACCAAAGTACATCCCTTTTTCATTGTAAGACTGCAGACCATTTTAATTTTGCAACAGTTAAATGGTCAGTGTTCTAAAACAACACTCACTTGGGTGGCCTACAGCATCCTCCATGCCATTTATGTAATGGTTTGGGTTTAACAATCTGAGCAGTTTAATTCCTGCTGCTCCCAGTGCTTTCAGTGAAACTGTAATTTGAAAGCCCGGGTTAGCTCTCGGCATTCAACAACTCGAGAAGATCTCGCAGGTTTGATTATGTCAAGTGTGTATGATTTCCAGAAGATTAAAGGAGTACATATAGATCCAGACTATGATTAAAGGAGTTCTTCCCTACATCCCCACTCTTGTGCTGAGTTGCCACCCAGAACCACCCAGACTGCCTTTCCTGACTCAGGGCAGCTGCTACTGTGGCTAATACCAAATCAGGTATGGCTGAACAGGATCTGTCTACAGTAGCTTGGCAGGGGCAAATCAAGTTTTCCTGGTCAAGCCCTCAAAGAGTCCTTAATAGCAGGGCCTGCTAGTCAGAAGCTAAGCAAAGAGTGATGTGTTAACACTGATCACACTGGAGCAGAAAGCACTGATTCTGGGTGGGCATGAAATGAAGTGCAACACCTCTGCAAAAAGGGTGGGCAGCTGGGTTGGGGAGATCATCCCAGCTAGGATGATCTGTGATCTGTATCATTCCTCTGATAAGGAAGGTAATTCTTTGTTTGCTTAGACCATACCTGTCATGGATCCCAGCTGTGGGGTGCTGGTGGCCTTGAGATGCTGATGGAGGAGGGCTTGCTGTTGAGGTCAGACTGTCACCCACGTAGCCTAGTTTAAAATTAGTAAGGATGTTTCTGCACGAGTGGCAGTTGCACCTGTACACTGCAGTGCAGATGTGTCTGTAATCAGGAAGAGGTTGGAGGGAGACATGCTTTTTCTCCTGGAGAGTAGGAGGGTAAGATGAATGGTCTTTTGAACACAGTTACAGCTTTCTGTGTGGGTGAATTGCTGACGATGTTTATTGTAAGACGTTCCACCTGGGGGAGGAGTAGGACATCAGAGTCCTCTGTCTTGCTCCAAGCATGGGTAACACTGCTGTACCTCTGACTAAGTTGTCTCTAACACACATTCTGCATGGGAGCCACATTGATGCACTCTTACAGACCCACCCAGAAGGCCTTCTGCCACCACATCCCATGTTCCATGTGAACTCAGAGACACATTTCAGGTGAACTGCAAACAGAGTTACTGCTCTGATCTTATCTGACAACAGACCTACAAAGTTAACTAAACAAGATGAGTTAAGACCTAAACATATCAGTGCCATGCAAAAAAGGGTGTTGTTTACTCAGCATTGTATGGAGAACATGCATCTTGATGTTCTGTTTATGCTTTAATAGCTGGACAAAGTTGGACTTTCCCCACAGGACAGTGACCACTTGCCTTACTGATAGGGAATGTGTAACAGGTGATCAGTGGTACATCATAGAATCATTAGAGATTGGAAAGGACCTCGAAAAATCATCTAGTCCAATCCCCCTGCCAGAGCAGGATCACCCAGACCAAGTCACACAGGAACATATGCAGGTGGATTTTAAACGTCTCCAAAGAAGGAGACTCTTTTGTTCTAGATTTTTTACAATCCATCACAAGGGAAGCTGACATGGTTGGGTGTTCCTTGGGACCATTACCAAGCTACCTCACCTGCAATGCCTGAGTTGGCTTATTCTCAAGGAGGGCTTGATGGCTCTGTGACCAGTCCTGTAAGGCTGCCTTGATTATCTTAGAGTGGCACGTCCTGGAGGGCAGCTTGTGGTAGCAGAGAACATCCCATGACATCCTAGGGATTAGAACGAGGTTTATACCTGTCCCTAGCCAGGGAAGAAATTTTTGACTTGTCATCTGGGGACAAGAAATTGTTTGCCACCACTTTTCCCTCTAGATTCCCTCCAATACAGGAACAAATAATTTGTTCTCCCTGTCTGTAGTGATGTTTCTGCCAGGGGCAGCATAAAAGGGAAATAACAGGGTATATTGAGCCAAGAGGCAACAGTGTCTGTGCTGTGCCAGACAAACCAACCCAGTGCAATATATTAGGGGAGGGCTAGAGCCAGGAGCAGTAATTCACAGTGGCTGTGACGTACCATGTCTCCAAAGGCTTGTACCAAGCCTCCCCTTCCTCAGCTCAGCCCTCTTCTGTGAACAAAGCAAAACTTGCAAAGCTTCCATATTCCCGGTACAAAATTCATGGGGAGCATAGTTCTCGCTGTGAACATTAAGCCTCAAAGTTGGCTGAATGCAGGTAGAGGACAAGGTCACGGCCTTTCCGCTCCCCCTTCCCAGACATTCTTGCTTGACTGAAACCATGGAGCTAAATGCTAATAAATCAGCAATCGTCCATGCCCTGCTGACTGACTAATCTTCTATTCCCCTAAATTATCTCTTCCATCTAATATTGGTGATTTTATATTTAATAGTATAATTTCCTATAAATTAATAATTTATGTTAGACAAGGTAAGGCTTGGGATTCATGGCCTCTATGACTGCAGTCTCCTGCGATGCAAGTTTCTCCCACATCTGAAAGAACTCTGCCTTAAGTAATTGTTGCCCTGGTTTTAGGATTACTGCTGGAATAAGTTAAAAAAGACAATCTAGCTCGGCTGATGCAGAGCAGAGAGGGCTGGAGTCATGAGGCCTTCACCTCACTGCACTGACAGTACCTTACACAGGCAAACTGCGCCAATCCCAGAGTGGCTGGAAGTCTCGCCGGGAAAGGCAGTGCCTGCCATTCCTGTATGATGGAGATGCAGCATTTAGACACATGTAGACTTACATAATTTTCCTGACTAAGTGACTTCTTCTTTGATAATGTATAAATCAGATGTGCCTTAAACTGCTGTCCTGTTCTCCTGAAAGCCTGGGCAAGGCTGTGCAAGCTGGGAATAACTATCCCTTAATAACCACAGAATCACAGAACATCACTGATTGGAAGGGACCTGGAAAGGTCATGCAGTCCAATCCCCCTGACACAGCAGGATCACCTAGACCAAGTCACACAGGAACACATTCAGGCAGGTTTTAAAAGTCTCCAGTGAAGGAGACTCCACAACTCCCATGGGCAGCCTCTTCCAGTGCTCTGTCGCCCTCACCGGGAAGAAGTTCCTTCTTACATTCATATGGAACCTCCTATGTTCCATCTTACAACCACTGCCCCTTGTCCTATCACTAGATGACATTGAGAAGAGACTGGCTCCATCCTCCTGACACCCACCCTTCACATACTTATAGACATTAATGAGGTCACCCCTCAGTCTCCTCTTCTCCAAGTTAAAGAGACCCAGCTCCCTCAGTCTCTCCTCATATAGGAGGTGTTCTACTTCCTTCACCATACTTGTTGATCTACGCTGGATTCTGTCCAGCAGCTCTGTCCCCTTTTTGAACTGAGGGGCCCAGAACTGGACAAAATATTCCAGATGTGGTCTCACCAGTGCAGAGTAAAGAGGTAGAAGAACCTCTCTCCATCTTCTAACCACCCCATTTCTGATCCACCCCAGGATGCTGTTGGCCCTCTTGGCCACAAAGGCACATTGCAGCCTATACTGGTACCTGGGGTTGTTCCTACCCAGATGCAAGACTCTACCCTTGCCCTTGTTATACTTCATTACCTTTCTCTCTGCCCAGATCTCCAGCCTGTCCAGGTCTTGCTGAATGGCAGCACAGTCTGCTGGGAGAGAGCTGCAGTTTCTAGGCAGGAGGGAAATGGTGCAGGTGATGTTCTCATTAAAGGCACAGAGAAAGCTTTTGCACAGGTTTAGCCAATATCCTTGATACTGGATTGGGTTAATGGTGCAGTCTTCAGGTGGAGGAAGACAATGTTTTTGTGGGGATAATTTCTGCCCTGACTTGGAGGCAAGAATGTATGTGTCTAGGGAGTAGGAAGCATCTGTACGTGCTGGGCCATGGCATGGTGACAATCTCTCTGACCCCTTAAGTGAATATCTGCTGGTTTCCATCAAAATGCTCATTGCTCGAAATGAAAGGGTTTGAAAACTGTTGGTGTGTGGGTTTAGAGAAACATTAACTGATGTGGTGAACATCTAACCAGACGACACATAGGAAGAGATGCTACTGTTTCCTGTGCAACATCCACGCAGAAGTGGTCACATTTTATCCAAAGGGAGTTGTGTTCAAAAGCCAATAATTAATCCATAGACCTCATGAGTTTAATTTGTAAAATGGTTATAAAAATGCTGCAAATTGAAGCCATGCTGCTGCATTTGTTGAGCTTCTTTGGGAAAAGGGCAGCTGTCACCAGCTTCCTGAACTCATCTCTGGCACAGGAACAGTGACTGTTGGCACAGGTGGGGGATGTTCTTTCTCTTCTTTCTCCTGTTTTGCCTCTGCCTGCCAGTGTTAACTGGTGTTAACTGGTGTTAACTGCCAGTAAGAAAGGAGAATATATCATTTGACCTCCGTTTTCTCTGTCTTATTTTGGAAGGCTCACTGTCCTTTTGAACCTTGCTCAGGAGTAAATTGCTTATCACTTCTTATCATTAACTGATAGGACCAGTTCTTTACAACTCTTTGCCTAGAAGGTTTAATTCTCTCTTAAGGGTGAGGAAAGGCACACAGACCAGGCTCCAGTGACTGACTGGAGGCCTAATTATGAGTAGGGAGTAAGCCTGAGATTAAAAATGAGGTCTGAATCCAGCCCTTTAATGAATGCCTCTAGATCTCTCTGCCTCATTTTATGCTGATGCACAAGGAAGGAGCATATGTTTTACACAACAGACTCATCATGTTGACTCATCAGAGGAACAGAAAAGAGAATGTTTCTGTATTTCCCACTATCTGCCTTTTGCAATGTATTTTCCTTGTCTCTATACCTTGAACACCTTCCTTACAGTGATTGCAAACTGTGTGCGCTCATGAAGCACAGGCTCTCTGAATATGTGGAAGTCTACGCTACTGCACTTCAAAGGAAGGGGTGAAGGTGCAATGGGAAGGATGGGATTTTGGCAGATAGAGTTGGTTGTGGAATCTGCCCTCTTGCCCTAGGAGTGGTGTAGATGGGAAGCACCACCTGTCAATGCCTGGACTGCATGTTCTGGGCGAGGGGGAGAAGGAAGCCTATAAATTACTCTCTCTCTTTCTCTCTCTCTTTTAACATTTACTTATTTGTTCTCCCCCGTCTTCCCTCTCATCCCTCCCTGCCATCAGCTGCAAAACTAATGGCATCATGTCAAAATCTGTTAATACATCTGCTGTGCAGGTTCAGGTTGTCAACAATATTAGCTAAGCCAGTCTGCAAACACCTGGGGAACATCTGTCTGCCATCACACAAAAGACTCTGGGTGGCAGGGTAAGTTAATAAATTTAATTGGGTATGAAGCAGTATTAGGCATTGAATAATGCCACCTTGGAATGCTTCCAGAGTCCCCAAAGCAGCTGCAAGGACTCACTCTGTGCATGAACCATCACCATAAGGGAGCCTAGGAACGACTTGCTTTGTGTTTGCCAAGTCTCAAATATTGATGGCTGATGGCATTAGTCTGAAGTCCTTGCGCGGTTGGTGCACTCTCTTCTCACTAATGACTAATTGCCTGAATGGCAGAGCTCAAAGGGTTTTGATCAGTGGTGCAGTCTTATTGGAGGTCTGTGGCTAGTGGTATTCCCCAGGTGTCAATACTGGGTCCAGTCCTGTTCCTCGATTAAGAGACAGAGTACATCCTCAGCAAGTCTGTCGATCACACAAAACTGGCAGGGGTGGGTGACAGACCAGAAGGCTGCACTGCCATTCAGCAAGAATTGGACATTGCTGGAGTGTTGGGTGGAGAGTAACATAATGAAGTTCAACAAGGGAAAGTGTAGGGTCCTGAATCTAGAGAGGAATAAACCCATATATGCAGATTAGGGGTAGACTTGCTGGAAGGTATCTTTAAGGAGAAGAACCTGGGAATCTTGGTGGACAACAGACTGACCATACACCAACAACGTGTCCTTGTGGCCAAGGCAAATGGTATCCTGGAACCAATTAAGAGTGTAATGAGAAGGTCAAGAGAGGTACTTCTCCACCTCTGCTCTGCCCTGGTGAGGCCACATCTGGATTGCTGTGTCCAATACTGGCTTCTGCAGTTCAAGAAGGAAAACCAACTACTGGAGAGATTACAGCAACAGACTACAAACATGATTGGGGGAGTGGAACATCTCTCTTATAAGAAAAGGCTGAGGGACTTGGACCTTTTTATCTTGGGGAGGGCTGAGGGGGGAATTTTATCAATGCTTATAAACATCTAAAGGATGAGTGTCAGAAGAAGAGGACCAGAGAAGTTGTGGAGCCTCGCCTCCTTCTCTGGAGATATTCAAAACCTGCCTGGAAGCAAACCTGTGTAACTTGCTCGAGATGAACCTGCTTTGGCAGGAGGGTTGGACTAGACGATCTCCAGAGGCCCCTTCCAACTCCTACGATTCTGTGATTCTGGTGGTGATGGCAATAAGTGACTTTCCCCAGCCCATAGATTTCTTTCTTGTAGTAAAAGTAAATGCTGCATTTAAGACTTTTGCTATCAGTGGCAGAAGCCTTGTTGTTGCTCTGAGTACCACATGCTAACTGTGTCTCCAGTGGAAATCTTTTCCTTCCTCCTCCCCTAGGAAATACACTATAATTATCGAGGTTGAAGGTAAGAGGGGGATTCATTAAGTAGACAGCAAAGATGCAGGCATTTTAGCAAATTAATAGATTTCTGAAAGGTTGAGTAGCACAGTAAGAGCTGTTGAATGGCTGGCAGAGAGGACCAACAGTATTAATCCATCCAGCACAAGGCATAGCCACTTGCATTGACCCAGCATGTGACACAGGAGGAATTAAGAAGCCACCCCAAAGCTACCTCCCCTGCGGACAGTCAGATATGATGGCTGAAAATCTGGTCTACACTGGACTGCACTGTTGTGCTGGCTTGAGGTGTTTGAACCAGGTGTTTATTGTCTTCTGACCTCACCAAACTGTGGCTGCCTCAGGGAGAAGGGGAATGTAAGCAGCAGGAGGAGAAAGCGCTCCCAGGGTGATTGTGAAATGGCAGTCAGGAAGAAGCAGCTGTCCTGAGCCACTGGACTGCTTTGGCTCATCTGCTGCTCCTGGATCACATGGCTGAGCAGACTTTCCCAATCTGCAACAAGTGAGGACTTCCTTGGTAATTCCTATTACCTGTTCTGGGGTGAGTCACTGCTTGGTGGCTGGTTCCTCTTTCTGGTTGCAAGGATCTTGTCCTAGTCTAATGATTTAGCAGGGAGTGCTGAAGAATCTTTGCTTTCTCTGTAGCCGGGAAAGAGGGGGAAGTACTTCCATCACTTTGGTGCTCCACTGAGCCTGGTAGCAGAGGGACTGACCCCACCAGGTCCTGTTCCATAACAGGCTGCTCTAGCAATTTGGTACAAGGAGACAGTGCTGGCTGATGCTCAAACTGGTGTGCTGCTGCCAAGGAACCCTGTGGGTTAGTGTATGTGGGTTAATGTGATGCATGGGTTACTGTGTTGAGGTGCCTGGCATCTAGTTAACCTTGTTGGACATTCTATTCCAGGAATAAAGAGTTTTTCTCTACCTCTCAGAGGATGCAAGTGCTGCTGACAGAAGTTTTCAAAGCCCCTGTGATTCCTGACAGAGATTCAAAAAGCAGAAATCACAGAATTACAGAATCACAGAACATTAGGGATTGGAAGAGACCTTGAAAGATCATCTAGTCCAGCAGGATCACCTAGACCAAGTCACACAGGAACATATCCAGGTGGGTTTCAAATGTGTCCATAGAAAAAGAATCCACAACCCAAGGTCACAGGCCTTGAATCTGAGTAGGAAAAGGTGGAAGATCCCCAGGGTGCCTGTCAAGATGGTTCCAATGAGTAGGAAGCTGATCTTGACTGGAAAGACCCAACTGAGTTCTGTGCTGTGGCACTGGTTTTGTGGATAAGGCTGAAACCACTGCTCAGGGATCCAGACTGATGTCAAAAGCTGCTGTCATCATCCCTTTGGCAGCTGTAGCATCAATATAGAAACATAGAATCATAGGGTTGGAAGTGACCTCCAAATGCCATCTAGTCCAGCCCCTCTGCAACAAGCAGGGATGTTGCTCACTAGACTGGATTGCCCATAGCCACATCAAGCCTGACCTTGAGTGTCTTCAGGGATGGGGCCTCCACCAGCTCTCTAGGCAGCCTGTTCCAGTGATCCACCACCTTTATATTAAACAACTTTTCCTGATGTCTAACCTAAACTACCCTTTTCCAGTGTAAAGCTATTACCTCACGTCCTATTGTTACACACTCTGTTGAATAATTCTTCCCCAGTCTTCTTATGGGTCCCTTTCAGGCATGGGAAGGCGTGTGTTAGGCTATTTCCCACTGGAGGGGCACTTAATCCTCAGGAGACAGCATTTTACAGTCTGCTCCACAGTCAAGACTCACTCGTGTCTACTTGTGCCAGAGCTTATTAGAGCCCTGCAACCACAACTGCTCCTAGCCCTTCCCATCAGCATGACTTGCATGCATCTCTGTGCCACCTGGCAGCCCCTCCTGTGATCCCAGTGCACCCAGTCTGTTTGTCAGGCTGGGCACGTCAGGCTCTGCTCTCCCGGGTAGTTTTGTTCCTTGCCCACCTGAGTGCTGACGCTGTGGTAAAAATAACTCTACACGGAAATGAGAGCACTGATTGGGATTTAAATAAAATTTACATAAAACTCTGCATCGAGTGCTAATTAATTACGTGTTAAAAGCCCCCAAAAAAGCAGAAGGAGGGGCTTGTCTGCCTTGCCAAATGGAGAAGAAGCTATTAGGAATCAAAGAATCACTTATGTTGAAAAAGACCTTTAACCAGCAGTCCAACCACTAAGTTAACTACTTAACTTAGTTAACATTGCCAGGTCCACCACTGAACAGCGTTCCTAAGCACTATGTTTGCATGACTACCTCAAAGGAAGGTGTCCTGGTTTAGATTTCCTAAGGTCTTTAAAACATAATAAAAAATGAGGACAATATTATAGTAAAGAAAAATACCAAGTATTATTAACAGAGAATAAGAAGTGGTTAAAAGAAAAGTGAAGGAAAAAACCCTGTAAACCATCAGTAAACCACTGGCAAAGTGGCTTCAGCCCCTGCCCCCATCCTGATGTGAAAAACCGTGGCCCATGAGCCCCAGAAGGAAAATAAATGGAAAGGCTTTTCCCACACACAAACAGCAATGGTGTTAGAGGGGAAAGGAAGATGGGAAACAAAAGAGAGGAAGAAGGGAAAGTGAAAAAAGAGCACCTTGGTAGGGAGATTAAAAAAGTGCTTAGTATGGGTAAGGAATGAGGGAAAGATGAGTAAGAACACAAGAAATTAAACTTAGAGGCTATCAGGGAGGAAGATGGAAAAGGGTTCTCTTTCACCAGGTCCATGTGGCAGGAGAATAGAGAGAGAGGACAGTGTGTCCTTAGTGAGGGTCCAGCTGGAGGAGGGCCTTCTGCCATCTCACGAGTCATTTACAGTGTCTTAAGGAAGGATATTCATTGGTTCCCACACGGGTTATATATCAAGGGGTCAAGGGCTAATCTAGGACAGATGGTAACTCAAACAGCTCCTTGGGCAGCCTGCTCCAGTGATTTACAACCCTTCTGGTGGAAAAATTTCTCTTAACATCCAGGCTAAACTTCCTTGGTGCTACTTGAGGCTGTTTCCTCTTGCTCTGTTGCTTGTAGCTTGGGAGAAGAGACTAACCCCCACATTGCTACAGGCTCCTTTCAAGTATTTGTAGAGAGTGAAAAGGTCTCAACTGAGTTTCCCTTCTCAACAACCCCAGTTTGTTCAGATGCTCCTTATAGGACTTGGGCTGTAGACCCTTCAACACCTTCATTGCTTTTTCCATGAACCCAGTCCAGCACCTCAGTGTCTTTCTTGGAGGGAGAGGCCACAACTGAAGGCAGTATTTGATTTTCAGCCTCACCAGTGTGTTGAGCACTAGCGGATAATCACTTCTCTGTTCCTGCTGACCACACTGTTTATGTTACAAGGAGGCAGAGGTGAAGGTTTTCAGTGGCCTGACTGAGGTACCATGCTCCAGCCAATTGGTGTGAAGACTTGCTGCTGGCAAGCAGGAGTGAGGCTCCTTTTCAATTTGATGGGGCAGTGCTTCCTGCCTCATTCCATGTTGTCTTTAGGTCTCCTTACCTGGGTACTGCTCCATTCCTGATCTTGTCCATTACTCAAGGCAACTGAAGGCAAGCGGAACACCAAGAGGGAAAGTGGCTGTCAGTACTTGCAAGCGCTCCATGGTAGACACTCAGGGCAACTTTTCCCCTTCTATTAGAAATATTACAAGGGACAGCTCTGGTCACTTGTGGTGACTTACTGGTTAATTAAGCAATGAGATGTACCAATCTGGGTGACACGACCATTTAACTTGTTCCTCATACAGTCTACTTAATTTAATCCATCTAGAATTTTATAGAGTGCTCATGTCCAGGCAAAGGCTGAGGGTAGCGAGGCTGTTACACTTTACTGCAGTTTACAGTGCTGTCTGAATCCCTTGGCCACTGTTAGAAAATGGGTCATGTAAATGGGCAAATAGGGATGCTCAGTTACAGGAGACATTGGAAGTGGGACGGAACCAACTTGCTGTGTCAGAAAGAGCAGTGATTTTGCCACTGATTTTTATCCACAGCTGGTCATTAGTGCATGGGAGCTGCAATAAGCCTTGTTCTATCTGTCCTGAGCTTGGGGTACACTACACACCTTGAGATGACAAAAAAAATCCCCACATGGGAGCACTTCCTCATTCATCCTACTCCAGCCCCTAAACCCAAACATTCTGACTCTGCAAATATTGGCTCAAATTCCCTTTCTCAGTATTTCTCCCTGTATACATCCGTGCTCCCAAATACTCTCACCCTCCAGCATCCTCCCTAGCACTGACCTGTAGCTTTTGTGTACGAAACTGAGGCAGATGTGCCCTGATCAATGCATGGATGTGGAACTTTCAGAGAAAATAAAGTGGGTAGTGAACCTATGGCAGTCACGTGCAGGGAAGCACCTGTGCTTGGCTGTGAGGAGGATCACTTGTGCAGATGTTCCAGAAATGCTTGTGCCTTTTTCCAGCGCTACAGAGCTTAATTCCAGCTCTGATTCTAATTCCAGGTGTGGTCATCACATGCTGCTTATCTAATCTTTTCTTTGCAATTCCATTTGAGATTTTGACCAGAATTATTATGGTCAAAGACCCGGGGAGCAAAGGTGAACCATGCAGATTAGAGTTCTGCAGTGCTGGGTGCTGTCCAAAGATGGGAGACAAGAGCTGAAAACAGACATTGCATTCTTTTTCCCTGCTCCAGTTCTTATCCCATTTAAATATATTTAAATTGCAGCTTCAGGCTGAGTGGGAGCACAGTTAGCATAGCAGGTTGCTTACACTCTTGAAAATGTGAATTTTATGCAGACCTGTGGTGAAAGTCTCCTTAATTTGATCCAAGTGAATCTACGAATCTGAGTCACTCCCTTCTCTGATCGATTGGGATGTGACAGTCACCCAGCAGCGCATTTGATAGAAGCTTGATAAGTGCCTCTGTAACTAAATAGGTGTAATGCTGAAGGAAGGAAATAACTTTGAAACATGATTACCTAACTACCCGTTGCACTGCCTTATCAAATGGGTTTGGAAGGAAACACAATCTCTGTTTGTTTCCTTTCTATTTCTCTTGTGACAGGCTTCTCTTGAGACAGTACTGTAGGCTGACCCTGCTCCAGCGGGGGGGTTGGACTTGGATGATCTTTCGAGGTCCCTTCCAACCTCTAACATTCTGTGACTCTATGATTCTAGTTCAATGCTTCTGTAACACACGACACAGAAAACTTTACTCCCTCCTGACTTATGAATTTTGTATCTTTTCCACCTTTCTCTACATCACTGGAGGCAGTCACAGCTCAGGACAGGATGCAGACCATGGAGTGGTGGTAGAGCTTTAGATACCTTCAGTGTGTCTCGCTCATATGCTCAAGACATTTGATGAACTTACTAGTTTTCCTGCTAGATGTCTGGACCCTTTTTAGCCCTCCTTTGTGGGAGTAGGGATGCTGCCTCCTAGGATCACCTGGAAGTTTTGTTTAACAAATAACCATTCAATGCAGAGATACACAACAATGACAGCACATATGCCCTGTCTAACCTGTTCCAAAGGCACACTACAATGGTGACATTCCATGGGCCTTAAATTTCTGAGAGTTTGTTGCAAGCCCCTGTAGCCCCTAAAATGTGTGGCTGCCTATGACAGCCAGGCAGCAACATCAATGCCATGACTCTTCTGATTGATTCCTCTGCAGAGCAGGACACCTGCCCAAAGCTTCTCATACACTCACAGAGGTTAGGATGGTCAGGATAAGAGAATTTTTGCATTCCTTACTTCCCAGGAGAGCTTAACCTTAAGTGTAATTATCTCAGCCTTTTCATGCATATTATCCATTTGCTAATGTTGCCCATTCTCTTTTCTAGAGGTTTTTCTCTCAGTGAAGGTGAATGGAGAGAGTGGCCAGCAGAGTGGTGAAGATTCACTGCCTCCACAGCACCTGCATTTCATTTGAGCCAATTCAGCCCCCTCCTGTTACTCTAGTGATCGCAAGAGAGCTAACTCATCCTCAATTCTATTAAAATCTTCAAAACCACTTTATGTCTAATGGATGCTGCTGTTTTTAATTTACTTTCACTTGGAAATCTAAGTTCTTTCATTCATGTGTGTTCTACCATGTGTCTTATAGGTTAATAGGCATTTTAAGCAAGACACTTTGTCTTTTTAGGGATTACAGCTGCAAAGAAAATAAAAATCATCTAGTCCAATCCCCCTGCCACAGCAGGATCACCTAGACCGAGTCACACAGGAACACATCCAGGTGGGTCATCTCCAGAGAAGAAAACTCCACAACCTGCTCTGGCAGCCCCTTCCAGTGCTCCGTCACCCCCACTGTGAAGAAATTCCTTCTGATATTTATATGGAACCTCCTATATTCCAGTTTACAACCACTGCCCCTTGTCCTATCACTAGATGACATTGAGAAGAGCCTGGCTCCTTCCTCCTGACACCCACCCCTCACATACTTATAGACATTAGTGAGGTCACACCTCAGTCTCTTCTTCTCCAAGTTAAAGAGACCCAGCTCCCTCAGCCTCTCCTCATAAGGGAGGTGTTCCACCTCTCTTATCATCTTTGTTGCCTTACGCTGAACTCTCTCCAGCAGCTCCACATCCCTCTTGAACTGAGGGGCCCAGAACTGGACACAATATTCCAGATGTGGTCTCACTAGTGCAGAGTAGAGGGGGAGAAGAACCTCACTCGATCTGCTAACCACCCCACTTCCAATTCACCCCAGGATGCCATTGACCTTCTTGGCCACAAAGGCACATTGCTGGCTCATGGTCATCCTGCTGTCCACCAGGACCCTCAGGTCCCTTTCTCTTACACTGCTCTGCAACAGGTCAGTCCCCAACTTATACTGGTACCTGGGATTGTTCTTGCCTAGATGGTTAGGAAGTGCTGGAGGTTTAAACATAGTGAGCTTTGGGGTGAGGAGCTACATTGAGGACATGGCAGCTCTAGTAAGGCAGACATCAACATGAAAGCACACTTAAGGCTTTAGGACCCAAATGAAGCACCAGTAAATTTGGTCCAGATGTCCTGATATTTTAGGCACCTATCTCAAAGCATGGAGGAATGAAGTCATCTTTCCTGAAGTGGGTGGTCTCACCACTGTTCTTCCATGGCAGTCTAAGGGAGACCCTGGAGGGCAGCTCCAGCTATAGGTTGGGGTCTAGGTCTAGAAAGAACTTGTGCTGATCTCAGTCCTGCTCTCAGCTTCTTGTGTGTGCAAGGTAAGTTCCACAGTCCTTGGGAGAAGACTCCCAACGGTATGTTGTAGGTTCCTGACAGGGGTCATACTACAATTTTCAGAAACTTACATGCACCCAAGTACATCAGTAAATCTGCATCTCATTCAGCTCTTTACAGGAGGTTCCTGAATTTATCTGTAAGGAGAAGATATTGGATGCCTGGTGGACCTCCACTATGGGGACAAGTCTCTGCTTAAGCTGAGGGGAGCTGAATGGCCAATAGTAGAAATGATGCAGCACTGGGAAACTGATCTCACAAGTAACCTTTCGCAGCCTCATCAGCAAGCGCGCTCTCTGCCAGGGCTCAGACCACCCTTGCAATCAGATAACCATCTTCAAACACATGTAAAAAAAAAACAAACACAAAAATAACCTGCCAGAGGTTTCTTTACTTGCCCAAATGTGGTTTCCCCAAACACAATTACCCTGGCCTATAGTTCAGGTTTGACAGTGGTCAGCCACAGGACTGGTTATGTACAAAGTCATGTATCTTGACTGAAGTCGCAGAATATTGCTGACAAATCTCTGCACCAGGTTACTGTGTAGTCAGAACACGCTTCTTACAGACACAAGAGTCAGCAATGAGTGAAGTAGGTTCTCTTCAGCTAAGCCATGTGTTTAAAATATCTGTTCTCTGTGATAGGATCTTCCAGGTACAGTGACGGAAGGTGTGTGGGCTGGGACTCTGCCTGAGCCAGAGATGTTGTAGAGATCTAACAGAACAATTTAAAGTGGAATGGGTGGGTATGAACGGCACCAGAGGATGCGGCCAAAGGACAGGAATAACAGCTGTTGATGACACCTAAGCCAGAAGATTATTGAGATCATGGTACATCTTGCAGCTTCTCAGAACACCCAGATTGGGAATAAAGCAAGAGACAGACTGAAGCCATTACGAGGTAAGATAAAGAACAAACCTGGAGTAATTAAAGACATCCAGTAAAGGAGACTAAAGAGAATGAGTAAATCAGCAATATTTCCTAGTACTTCTGAGAGGTGGAACAGTGTGGGCAGACAAAAGATCATAATCACTGTGAACCCTGAAAGTGAACAAAAGGCAGATCCAAAACCAGCCTGTGGTCACCTCCCTGAAAGGGACTCTGGAGATATGATGTCCCATTAACAGTGTCACTTTGCAAGGAGTCCTAGCAGAAGGACACAGGCACATGAGGACATGTGGGCATGAAGGAATGAGCACGAGTGAAATCAGTTATTTAGAATAATTTGCCCCAATAGGGTCTTTCATTGAACTCTGCTGCATTAGTTGAGAGCTGTGCAACAGCAGATCACTGGTTTCTGGCAAAGGAGCCACAGTGCAATAAACCCTAAACGATGATGTTCTGCATGAGGAATATAGAATATTCACAAGCAGCCCTGTGAAGGTGGGTGTGTGCTCCAAAACCTGTGGTTAAATTAATTCTTAAAGCTCTTCAATTTAACACTGCTTTCCTCTCTACACAGAGTGTAACTGAAGCAGGGATAATTTTCTCTCCTCCTCTGCTTCTTTCTTGCTCTACCACCTGTTCCCACATATGATGTCTTCTGCCACCAAAGTACTACGTTGAATGAACAAGCCCTGATGCATGGCTGTGGTCCTGAGGTAGAATGAGGTGAATGAGATCTGAGGTGAATGATGGGAGAGAAACCCTATAGATTTTATTTAATATAGATTTAATTTATAGATTTCCTTCTCTTCATTTTTCTGTAAACTCTGGCTCTAACTCATGTGTGAGCTGCAAGACAGCTGTCAGACTGAGCACTGCTTGTTAAATACATCTAGTGAGGAAAGGAGTGTTGGGCTAGTGCAGTAAGGAAGAGCAAAGCCTTTATCTCACTTGCCAGATGGCTACTGGTGAACACAATGCTCATCTTCCCAGGAGACTGGAAGTGACTGCAATTTTATCCTCCCCTCTGTCTCTAAGCACCTCAGGGTGCTCAGATAACACTAGTGTCTGCGGTCCCTATGCCCTTTATCCCCTCCCCATTTTCTCTCAGAGAGTGGGGATACACGCTCACTGCCTGAATGCAAAATTACGTCGTTACTCCTTCTGCTCAACCACATCCCTGCTGACTTCAAGCACAAGTCCTGCTGTGCCAGGAGGTAGCTGAAGCAGTCTTGAGGCTGTATAATGGAGGCAGAGCTTAGAAAGTGCCTGTATCCTGCCTGCTTTTGCTGGCTGCCTGCTGCGTACACAGAGGACCGACTTGGTCAGAGGCATGGGGTGGCTGATGCCTGCTGGGACCCGATGCCCACAGGTTTTCATTCGTGTGGTATGTCTCTGAGCAGGCTAGGTTTGCGTGAAAGCACACCCACTGTGCATACAGATGCACATACAGCTGTGACATGAAATGTAATGACCCACTGCTTCAAAACAGTGGTCCCCATAACCCAGCTTTTGGTGTCCTGTGGTGTCAACAGGAGAGGGTATTTTTGAAAAGTGTGGAAGTCTATCTGTGTGTACCCCACTAGCACCATGGCATTTGGGAGCAGCTTTCACCCTGTCCACTGCCTTGGTGAGTCCGTAAAGCTGCCTAACATTCTCCTCTCCTAAGCAAAGTCTCCAGTCATTTCAGCTTCTCCTCCAGCTGGCTGCTCCATCTCCCCCAATTTTTGTTGCTCTTCTCCATGCCTTCTTTGACTCCATCCTGCCTACTATTTCCCAGAGCCGAGTGGACCCCAGTTTCCATGGCAGAAAAATGATACAAAGGAAAAGTGACATCCTCCACTCAGGAATCATCAGCTTTGGCCAACACTACCTTTGACCCCTCTTCCTACCTATTCTTGGTGTTGGAGGAAACTGTTTTCATCAATCATTTTAGCTGTGAAATCTCACCAACCTTTATTCTCCTGTTGTTAGGCAAAGAAACTTTCTCAGGGTGTGTGCAATAGAGAGATGTTGACTTTCTCTGTAAATGTGAGGACAGCTCAGCTCAGCTCAGTCTCCCTTCCAAGCAAAGCAGTGAAAGACACCCCAGCAGATGCATCATCAAAGGAAATGCAGCCACCAGTAGGAAGTTACTGCATCAGAGCAAGTAGAAGGTTGCCCAAAAAGGAACAAAGGTGAGGGCAACTGCTGATAGAAGTGGCCCAAAGGAATTCTGAGGAAGACTAACTGCCTAGTTAGCAGTTTACTAGTTGAGAACGTCTCCTAAACCAATGTGGCAGAGCACCCATTCTGATGACACTGCTCAAAGGTCTGCTATGAGGCAGAGAAGAAAGAATGAAGAAAGAAGGAAGGACTTCCCTGGCTTTTTTCCTAAGCGTGAAATGCTGAAGTTTTAGGTCAATTTGCGTTTAAGTGAAGAAGAATAACTGAGGAAACACAGAAAGCACAAAGGTTCTGGGGACAGAAAAGCACAGCAATGACTTACAATATCTAAAACTGAAATATCCCTGCACAGGGATCATTCTCTGTTTAAAGAAAGAAACTGCATGTATTCTCCATCAATTGCTAATCAGACCATGGCAGGACCTCAGAGCATCCCTTTCCACTCCTAATATGGCTTCCTGCAGTCAGTGCAGACCTTCACCACTTCATTACACATTTTTCAGATGTGCAAATGGGAGGAAGGGGGTAGCCTGTGCTGCTACTGCATGCCTCTGGCTTCAGGAGACCTCTTGAGTCCTGGTGGCACTGCGTGTGCCACTTGGATGCTCGAGGAAGATAGCAGCAGGTGAGGACACTGCTGGTTAGGGAAGGAGTTGAGTGTAGCACAGAGCCTGTGGGGATGTTGTAGCTTGGCAGGACTGAGGCATCCTGTCCTCAGCACCTGAGGTATGGCTGGGGCAAATGGATGTTGTATGGGAGGCCAGAATACTCCTAAGGATGGCGCAATATTCTAGAAAACACTAGCCCACGTTCGCCCGGGTCCTTTTCCTGAACTCAGCTCCACAACAGAGATTTGGGCCTTCTGAGCCTTAGTGTCATCAGCTAAAAAATGGGGCTAATATCAAGCTTACCTACTTTCCAGCAAGTCACAGCTAATTAGAGTTACCATTAGTTAATGTTTGCACAGCTCTGGGATGTGAAAATGGCAATATCATGCTAAGTATTACTCCTGGTGCCTAGACACCATGATTCTTTATAACCAGAGCAGTCAATTAAATTAGCTGAAAGGGGAGAGATGCGGGAATGAGGAAGGCGGAGAAGAGGTACAAACATAATACTGTATGCATGATGGCCTGCAGCTGCGGATGGCAGGGAAAGATCTGCTCCTGTTACTTAGCCAGCCAGAAAGAGAGGTCTGCTCGTGTAGGAAGGCAGATGTTCCCCAACAGCTTTGTGCAGATGCTGCAGCAGTCCACTGGCAGAGAAAGGAAAGGGTCAGTTCTTGGTTGATTTATGGCATAGAGGACTCTGCTAAAGCCTCACGTAGCCCTCACTCATGTCAAGGACATTGATTCTCTGTGAGGTCCACAGGACAAAGCGGAGCAGCACTTCCAAGAGACTGGAATCCTGCCTCATGTAACTTCCTTAGTGGGCAACAAGGAAGACATCACTGGAGGCAGTACAGGGCAGTGTTTTCACCAGTCATGGCACAAGACAGCTTTGGGCATAACACAGCCCGGAAGGTGCAGCATTTCCAGAGGAGATCCATTTCACCCATGCTATCTGTGGACAAGGAGCAGATACTTAGGTAGAACATAGAATCATAGAATCATTAGGGACTGCAAGGGACCTCGAAAGATCATCCAGTCCAATCCCCCTGACACAGCAGGATCACCCAAAGTCACACAATCAGTCAGGGTTAGAAAGGACCACAGGATCATCCAGTTCCAACCCCCCTGCCATGGGCAGGGACATCCCACCCTAGATCAGGCTGGCCAGAGCTTCATCCAGCCCGGCCTTGAACACCTCCAGGGATGGGGCCTCCACCACCTCCCTGGGCAACCCATTCCAAGCTCTCACCACTCTCACAGTGAAGAACTTCCTCCTCACATCCACTCTAAATCTCCCCATCTCCAGCTTTGCTCCATTCCCCCCAGTCCCGTCGCTACCTGACATCCTACCTGACACAGGAGAAGCAGTGTAAGAACAGAACCCACCCAGCAAGGCACAATTCTGAAGGGGAAAGAAAAGTAAGTGGGACTTGGTTGAAACCCAAAAGAAGGATTTAGAAGCATGTGATGCCATTTCCCAAACCTGGATTTTGTCCAAGACTCTTGGATCAATACTCTTTTTTGAGGGGGATTGATCTGCCCATGTCAGGAACTTGGCTTGCAGGCTCCTTCAAGAGCTGTCCCCAGCTGCACAGAGGTCTGATTGCCTATAAAGGCATGATCCACCAGGCAGAGGGAGGGAGGGTTGCCACATTCTGAATCACCGATGACATTTCTTACAGATCGCCAGCGCTAACTTAGATATTAGCTGAGGGCTTGGCTACAGCTCCTGGACAGTTTCCATGTTCTGCAATTTCATCCTGCTGCCTTGAAATCCCCCTCCTCACACACATGCTCATGGGTACCTCAGGGCTTCTGAGGGATGCAGAGGCTGTCACTGATCTCTGGACAAAAATCCCGCACAGTGGTGGAGCTGGCTCGTCTTTCTCAGGAACAGGCTTCATTTCAGAGACGTGAATTATGTGTCTGGAAAGGTTATAAAAACTCCTTGGGACCCTTCTGAAGGAAGATGCAATCTTGAGATGAAAAGCGGTATTAAAATGTCACCAGTTTGCTGCTGGCATGATGTGGGCCTGTGGTTTTGACGAGAGAGAGCTATCCTCGTGATGCTGTAAGGCAAAGATTGCTGACACGAAGCATCTTCCATTGATGAAGTCATAAAGGTGTCTGTACTAGGTAACTGATTTAAGATTTTGTTCCTCCTTCCTCCTCCTCTCCTTGTCTTGTGTTTTTTCTCCAGCCTCTTCCTTCTCCCCACGCTGCCTCTTCTCCTCCCAGAGCAGCTGAGTATCTCCTGCCATCAGGAAGATTATTCTCTCCTGTATTAGAATGAATTATTAGTCTTTGTCTAGTTGCCTCCGTAATTAAGTGCCGCATGAAAAAATATTCCTGTAAGTAACCAAGGTGGTCACCCCCTGCGGGGCTGTTTACAGCGTGACGCAGCTCTCCTTTGAATTGCAGGCAGGGAGGTGGGTGTCCTGTGTGGGTAAATGTTCACTTTCAGCTCCTGACTGAAGCACCACGTGCAAAAACTGCCATGCTTGTACCTGCAGCATGCACATTCCTGACTGAAGACTGAGCTTGTGCATACCTCCAGCTTGCCTTTGCAATTTTGTGACTCAAAACCATCAGTCTGCCTCAGTTTATCTTCTGTGTAGCCTCCATGTTAAAAGAAGGCTCTCTGGGGAGGGTTGAGGTGAGGGGTGAGGTGGTGAGTGGAGAAGAGATATTAGACAGCAATAAAGTGTAAAGAACACCCCACCCTTCCTATAAATATCCCAACAGCTCCTTTGTTTCCCAGCAGCACTAATGAGGCTCAACAAGAGTGATGGAGGTCTACAAAGGAATCACTGATGAACAATCAGAGATGCTGCTTGGCTGCTAATGGGACTAATGAGCTGTTTTGCATAAGATGAGAAGAGGGGAGGAAGAGCAGCAGATGGGCTCTTGGAGGGAAGGCCAGTGGCATCAGGAGTGCCATGAGGAGTGCTCTGCAGCACCGCAGTGCTTGCTGCTGTCTCTCTGCTCCTTCCCTGGCAGTAGGCACTGACCACAGAGAGCCAGATCTGCCTGAATGGCTCAGGGTCAGCCTGAGCATCGCGTTGTGAACTACAGCTTATGGTAATGTGACAACAATGCATGTCTTGTATTGTCCTTGTGCATCAGAGAGGACAAAGAAATTAATCATTTACACTGAGGAAAAGGGATGCATCTTCTGTAGCTCCAGTGGCCAAGATGTAGACATGTGGAGGACAGCTCAGCGTTCTTTTAGACGTATCCAAGTTAGAGAAGAGGTGTTAGACTCTCAAAGAGTGTTTACCCATGGCAGGCTGGATCGAGTCTCCACTTGTTTGTCTTCTGAGTGGGCACCAGGTGTGACCAGGCAGATACCATGAGGATTGTTATTCTGCTTTGGTAGGATGTTGTTCTCTATGTCTTGCCAGTAGGAAATGGGGTCCAGCTGTAGGTGAGACACTCTAGTTTAGCAGGGAATTGGCACCTGGGATACAGTTGAGAACAGAGTGTACAGGAGAAAGAGAGGCTGCAGGCAACCAAACAAGCTGTGAATCTCAATTGCAATCCAGGCAAGTGTCTGATAATAGCCTGAGGTCCATTAATTTGGTCCATTCTCTTTCACAAAAGCTCTCAGAAGAGCCAGAAGATGGTGGCAACTGTGCAGCCAGAGCGGCAGGTCAGAAAAGCTGCAGTATTGCACGTGTCTGTATTCAGAAGGAGATGCTATAACTTAGAAGGAGATGCTATAACTTATCTTGCAAGTGGATATGTAGGGATTATTTTCTTCTTCACCTTCATAATTTGTTGGCACTTGATCTAGGTGCATAGCTGAAGGTGGGGTGTCCTTGCAGGAGGAAAAAGACACTGAGCTCTCTGTCCACTTATTAACTTGTACTGGAGGAGATGATTATGGGCTAGGTTTAGCACCTGTAGCAGAGAGATGCTAATGAAAACCCTTTTTTCCCCCTAGGGCAAGCTGTGTGCAAGGCTACACATTTAATCCCACTCCTGACATGATCTCCAGTGTAGGGGGCATCTCTAACATGAGATGGACCTAGAGCAGCTGTTCTACATTCTGAGCAACCTGTGAGCTACGTAAAGCCACAAAACATTCAGATGGCACCTATGCTTCTCTAACTTTTGCAGCAAAATGGGGTAATGAAAAGGTGTAACTGAGCACTGCACAGAGGACAACTCCAGTGCTATGTTGACCTGAAGCCAGACAGCTGAGATACCCTCAGTGCTAGGCCAGGAGAGACTCCATGCCCTGGGAATGGTCACACAAAAGCCATGCTCTCATGCCCCTCAGGCCTTCTCCAGCTGCTGCTTCTCCCCCTCCAGAGTTCTGCATGCTGAACTCCAATAAGTGAACCACCTGAATTTGGCCCAGGAGGATATGGTACATGATGATACGAGGTGGGCTGTGAGGCAGATCATTTACAGCACCTTTGTATTACTTGTGGTGTAATCAGTCCTGTGCATTTGTTAAGTTTCTTGAGTTCTCACTCCATGTCTCGCTGCGAGTGTCCCTGTGTCATTGTCCTGCCTCTAAGAGCTACTCAGAATGTTCCTCCAGGATCACCTGGCAGCTTCGCATAGTTATTGAGGAACCCTGTACCTGCAAGCTTTCTCAGTTTCTGCATGGAGAATATTACAAGGAAAATAAATATAAAAAAACATGGTTGTCCCTAAATCCACAACCCAGCTCTGCAAGTGGCAATCATGCCGTTCTGATACCACTTTCAGAGACAGAAATCTGCCTCTTTGGTAGTGTGAAGGGTAATGGGATGTTATCCATAATGACTAACAGAGGTCAGGGCCTTGTGCACACACAGATGTAGGTAGGTGGTGTAGATTTTGTGTGTCCCGAGAATTTACAAGAAAAATCTATCACAGGCAGCTAGAGCAGGATGTGGAGATGGGATGGACAAGATGCCACACCAGTTCTGCTGTTATAGTATGTCACTGCCATACTGGTGACAGTGGGCGAGTGAGTGGCACTTGACTAGATGGGATGAAAGAAAGGCTGGAGGGCAGCCTGTGGCTATAAGGAAGGAAAGCCTTAGAATCACAGAATAATTCAGGTTGGAAAAGATCCTTGGGATCATTGAGTCCAACCATTAGCCCTACTCTACAAGTTCCATATCCCCCAACACTGCGTCTAAGCGACTTTTAAACACATCCAGAGATAAGGACTCGGCCACCACCCTGGGCAGCCCATTCCAGTGCCTGACCACTCTGTCTGTGAAGAATTTCTTCCTGATGTCTAGTCTAAACCTACCCTGTTGAAGCTTGAAGCCCTTCCCTCTGATTCTGTCACTGGTTACCTGCGAGAAGAGACCAGCACCAACATCTCTACAATGTCCTTTCAGATAGTTGTAGAGAGCAATGAGGTCTCCCCTAAGCCTCCTCTTCCTCAAACTAAACAGCCCCAACTCTCTCAATAGCTCCTCATTAGATTTATTCTCCAGGCCCTTCACCAGCTTTGTTGCCCTGCTCTGCACTTGCTCTAGCACCTTGACACCTCCCTTGTACTGAGGTGCCCAAAACTGGACACAGTACTCGAGGTGCAGAGAGTGAGGTGAGGATGTTATCTACTGTCATCAGACTCTGCCTGATCTGCTTCGGTAACTGCTTTGCCAGCTTCAGGCTGTGTTTGGCATTTACTACCAGTTCCTCCTCAAAGAAAGGAAAGGGAACTGCTCTGTGAGCCCTGATGCCTGTGTGCATTTCCCCTTCAGAATCCAGAGGTGCTAAGATTGCTCGTTTGGAGCACAGTTTTGTAACGTTTTCCCCTGCTGCTTAACCTGCTTCTGGTGTCTGAGAGCGTGTACTTGCTTTCTCTAGCTACTGGTATGTTCCAGTCACCACTTGCCTCCTCCCATTTCCTGTCAGGAGAGGCCAAATGAGGACGAGGGATATCAGATAGACATGCCAACTCAAACTTCTCCCCAGCACATCTTTTTAGGGTCTGTCTCTCAAAATTCAGGAAAGGGTGGTTGCTGCTGTTAAGTGACTACACTACAGCTGATCAGTGGTGTGATACTGTCTCTCTAGCTACTAAATGTTCTCCTCTCCTTCTTCCTCTCTGTGATACACCATTATGGCTGAAGGATGATGGATTGTTGTGGGGTTTGTTTTGTTTTGTTGGTGCTGCCTCTAGTTTGGGAAGAAAATGTCTTTGCTGAAACCATGGTGGGCAGAGGAGTTTCTGTCACATTCCCAAGGCCATATATCTGTTGCACTGCCTGTTTTCATTCCATCTGCATGATTATGATGGATCTCAGGAGCTGAGCTGTGTCTGCTGACTTCTTCAATGGAACATCTGGAGATACTACTCTGGAGATATTTGTATAATTTAACATTCTGATGGAGGTCAGGAGCTGTAGGTTGAACTATTTCTATCACAAACTTCCAGTGCCACTTTAGACAAAGTGTTTTAACTTCTTACATCTCATTCTTGTCTCCTATTGTGCAAAATATGGATATATAAATCTTTCTCTTACCCACTTGGATTTTAACTTCTTTGGAGACAAAGGGGTATTTTTACAACACGTATAACAGTCTCTCTTGGGCTTCTGAGTATCACCATAGCACAGACAGATAGTTTTGGTTAGTGTCAAAGCTGATCATTTTTAGTAAGTGATAATCTAATGATTCTCTCTGCAAGAGGAGTTCTGTTCCAGTTCTTCTTATATTAGTATCTTCTTAGTTCCCTCTACTGTTTCACATTCCCTTTTTCTCTTGAATTCTTTCATGCCGCGCCGCTGCGGCAAAGCAGCTGCCATGTTGCACCCCAGCCTTGACATGTAAGTCTGTGGGCAATGGGAGGTGCCAGATGGGAACAAAGCACTCCTGTCTTGGAAGAGAACTGAAACTTAGTAATGCAAAATCCACACTTGAGAAGGATTTTAACTCCTAGGTTTCTCTCAACATCTCAGGCTGTATTCATATGCCCAATAAGCATGGTGGGAGAGCAGAGTAACACAATGCGTCCCAGCCTTCAGAGACGTTCGGCTGCTGACAGTCACCTACTCATGCCCAGGAGCTCACTTCCTGTAATCTGTGGAGACATCCATTTCTAGGGGCTGTGTAACTTCTGAGCACTTACATATACCAAGTAGAACATTTACAAATGCAGCCAGTTGAGGGAAGTTGTCTCTGTAATTAACTCTCACTTCACTAGCATCCCTAACAAGAAAAGTCTTCTTTCTCTGGCAGACTGCTCCAGCAGAAGCACCATAGGACTTGTTGCCATGGAGACAAAACCTTTTCCTCTTCCTATTTCAATAACGTATTGAAGGTTTTCAGGGCCATTCCCCCCTTTTCCTCCGTTTGGCCTTTCAGCATTTGCTGTGCATCATTTGCTGGAAGAGCAATGCCCTTACCTTTAACACCCAAACAAAAAACAACAGACAAAACTCTTTGGTTGCAACTGATTATTTCTCTGCTGTTCTTCACTCTTATCCCTTCTCTCTGTCATTTGAGAGCTTAGGCTTTCTACAGCAATCAAACTCCAGAACAGCAGTTTCCTTTGTGTAATGCAAAGTTCCTTTGCCTGAGCCAGAAGGCTTTTGCTAGAGGTGAGGGAGAAGCCTTGCTGCCACAGACCTGTCTTGCAGATTAAGTTTTTCCCTGTTATACAGTGCAGCTGAATGTCTTTTGGGATATTGGGGTTGAGGAGGTAGGAGGTGTCAGGATTCCCATTCACGGGAAGAAAGTGCTAACGTGCTTGCACAGCAATGATTCCATTCTCTGCACTTTCGATGCCTTACGGTCTTTGCTGTTAAACCTACAACCTCAGCCTTCTCGCTCCCTTGCATAAAGCTGGGTGCACATGCTCATTAGTGTCCTGGGTGTTGAATAGCACAACAGATAAAAGAAGATATCCAGGAGCAGGTAAACATTGAGCTTTGGATATGGTCCTCATCATGCTGTGCAGCTGCCTGTTTCCTCACATAGTCCATTTCTCTACAGTTACCTCGAAATAATGTGTGTTCTGCTGCTGCTCCTCTCTACAGTTCACAGGTGACTCCTGGCTCATGAAAACCTTTGTGAAAAGCCTAGAGAAGGGTCTTGTGCTGGTGGTCATCACAGTACATCCCCTCAGCATTCATGGGCTGCACACCAGTTAAACACTGTTACGAGCACATCTCCCAGTTGATGCTTCCTTCCACCCTTTATATGCCACTCCCATAGCAGAGGTTTGGGTACCTTTGCTTTTACCTGCTAAGCTAACTACAGAGGATGTAGTGTGCTTGGGTTTTGTTGCTTCTGAGTGTGTAGGAATAACTGTCAGCCCTAGAGGGCAAGCAAAGTTTCCTAGAAGGTTAAAAAAAAGAAAAAGGCAATTTATTTTAATACAGCAGGGGTTTGAACAGCACTGAAGGCATCCTCTGACCGAACAAAACAATAAGCTAGGACATCAAAAATCACTACAGAGTGCACAGGGTTGCAGTATTTAACTGCCAAGAATAAGAACAGGAGCTGGATCTCATAGCTGAGTTACTGAGATGGGATGACAAGAGAGCAGTTAACAACAACCAGCCTTAATGAGTGTTGGGTCTGCTGCAGAAAGAGAAAAATGAAAGGAGGGCTTTCTATGATTCAAATTGCTCCTGTCTGGTAGCATGGGAAGAGGTACCCTAAACCAGTCATCAACCATCTTCACTAACTCTTCACCATCTACAGCAACTGAGCCACTCCAGGAGATGGGTCAGAAGGAACATTACCAGACCCTGACATGTGCACTGCTGGAAGACTTAGGATGGCAATAGCACAGCAGGCGCATATCTTCTGTGTTCTTATCTGTGCTCTTCAAAGGAGCCATTCGTTGGTTGGGAGCCCCGTGACTTTGGCTAGGAGAAAGTTCTAATGGATACAGCCTTGATGAAATTCCACAGACTCCATGGAAAAAATTGTTTGCAAGTCAAAGCTGTGGGAGGTGCCCTCTTTCTGCAGAGCAGAACCACCACACTGAACACTTGAAGTCATGGAAAGCATTGTTCCCCAAGTCCAAATGACACAAGGAGGCAAAAGCACCAAACCACACTCCACAGACTGACAACCAAATAGTCTGCCACCAAGGAAAGTGCTTGAGCGTGAATCATTACGCAATCACACTGTAAACTCATCATCAGTCCTTGTGTTTCCTTCCAAAGATGAAGGGCTGAACACTCATTTTATAGCAATTACTGATAACAAATGCTTCAGATACAGCTTAGTAAGGATACTTCTGGTCAAAGCCTCTGTTTTTCCAGCAAGGATTAGAACTTAGTATTTTTGGCCACAGCCCAAAGAGGTGACATTTTGAAGTATGAATAAAACTAGCATAACAACTTGCAACCGGGTGAGGACAACTAAGATCTACATTTCCTGTAATTCCTTCTGGTGTCTGCAGTTTTTTCTCGTGTTCTGTTTAAACGGCCAAATGAAAAGGCAAGAGCAATTCCTCTGCTTGCACAAGAGCTGGGGGCTGCTGCTGGGGGGCTGAGGTGTGCGGCACCATGAGCAGAGATGAAACTACTGCTACCACAGATGAGCGGAGATGGACTGCACAGATCTGGGAGGGCGGGCCTATGGGAAATGTAATCATCACACTGGTGCCAGTCACAGTTAGTGGCACTGGGGCTTAAATCCTCATCATCAGGTTTATCAGAGAGCGATCAGTGCTGGCAGGGAAAGGGAGCTGTTTAAGCAGATGGGATATCACTAATCTTCCTAGTAGTTGTGTTTGTGCACTGGTGCCATGAGGGCAAATAATCTGCACATCTAAATCCCTTGTCTACACTTGGAGTGTATCCAAATGGATGTCAAGGTAAACAGTCACAAATCCTGGCTTGGACGGTCTACCCTTGAGGCTTCCAGCAATGTCTCCAGGCTGGGTGGTTGTGGTCTGTGGTTCTTGCCAAATATACACAAGGCTTACTCTGAATGTGTCTTTTAGAGCAGAGAAGCCTTCCCGGCATAGATTTTAAGAGCCAGTCCCTGCACTGGTGCTCAAGACAGTCTGTAGCCTCATCTCGCAAATGAAAGGGACTACGGGACTAATAAAGAGCAGGAGTTTGGAACAGCTGTGAGCTAGTGGGTGACAACCTCTCCCAGGAGATTTCACGTGCACACTGTTTTTACCCAGGCCAGGTTTTGTGCACTTCAGACAGCATTGGCATGAGTCTGTGGAGGGCCTTGACTTGGATCCTTGTAGCCCTCTGACATACCTTGTGGCTTTGCTCTAGGTCTTCTTGGCTTGGACAGAATAAGTGAGCAGTGCTGTGTGGCACAGAATCATAGAATCATTAAGGTTGGAATCCAGTTCATCAAATCCTACCATCAACCCAACACTACCATGCCCATTAAACCATGTTTCCAAGTGCCAGATCAACATATTTTTTGAACACCTGCAAGAATGTTGACTCCACCAATTCCCTAGGCAGCCTGTTTCAATATTTGACCACTCTTTCAGTGAAGAATTTTTCCTAATGTTCAATCTAAACCTCCCCCGGCACAACTTGAGGCCATTTCTTCTCATCCTAGAACTACTGGGACAAGACACTGACTCCCATGTCTCCACAACCTCCTCTAAGGTAGTTGCAAAGAGAATAAGGTCTCACCTCAGCCTCTTTTTCTCCAGACTAAACGATCCCAGTTCTCTCATCCACTCTTCACAAGACCTGTTCTCCAGGCCCTTCACAAGCCTCTGGCCCTGCTCCAGCACCTCAATGTCCTTCTTGTATTAAGGTGCCCAAAACTGAATGCAATATTCCAGGTCTGGTGCTGAGTACAGGAGGATGATCAGTTCTCTAGTCCTGCTGATCACTCTGTTTCTTATGCAGGCTAGGATGCCATTGGTCTTCTTGGCCACTTGCGCACACTGCTGGCTCATGCGCAGCCAGCTCTCAATCAACATCCCCAAGTCCTTTTCCACTGAGCAGCTCTCTAGCCACTCCTCCCCAAGCCTGTAGCATTGCATTGGGTTGTTGTAACTGAAATGTAGGATCTAGCACTTAGTCTTGTTAAACCTTGTACAACTGGCCTTGGCCCATCAATCCTGCATATCCAGGTCCCTCTGTAGAACTTTCCTACCCTCAAGCAGATTGACATACCCACCCAGTTTGGTGTCATCTTCAAACTTGCTGAGGATGCACTCAATCCCTTCATCCAGATCATGGATTAAGATGTTAAACAAGACTGACCCCAATACTGAGCCCTGGGGAACACCTCTTTTAACCAGCAACCAACCTGATTTAACTCCATTCAACACAACTCTCTGGGTTTGGCCATGCAGCTAGTTTTTACAGAGCAAAGAGTCCACCTGTCTAAGCCATGAGCTGCCAGCTTCTCTAGGAGAATGCTGTGGAAGACTCTGTCAAATGCTTTACTAAAGTCTCAGGTAAAGAACACCCAGAGCCTTTACCTCACCTACTAGGTGGGTCAACTGGTCCTAGAAGGAGATCAGTGGTAAGGTCTGGGGTAGGAAGCCAATCTGTCTTCTAGGCAAGAGGGAGGCTGCTTTTTAATGCAGTTTGATTGCAGCAGGAGCAGATACTGGATGTGTCTGCCCACCAAACCAGAGTCAGAGTTAGAAGTCTCCAAACATTCCACCCCAGCTCAGTGCTCTTGACTCCTTTCATTCTGGCTGCCACACTGCTGTCTCAGAGTTTAAATACTTCCTGCTTCTCTCTCTGTCCAGAGACTGCTTCCTATCCACTCTGTACATCAGCCTCAGTCATTGCTCCTGGCCTCCCAGGCCCCTTCTATCTCCTTAAACTCTGCCCACCTGATTTACGAAGTCCTAACCCTCTCAGACAATTTCTGCTGCTTAGTGTGGTTGCTCCTGCCGCCCCTCATCTACCTCCCCAAGGGAATGGTAGCTGCAGATGCACAAACAGGTGGATGCAGGTAGCATTTGCCCAAAACCCTCTTCTGGATGAATCAAGAACCACAAAAGCAGACACACCTAAGAAAGATGACCTGTGTTAGTCTTAGAGGTGTTGACTTCTCCTACAACTGGGGTACCTTCATTGTACTATTTTTTTTAAGTCTATCATACATTTGTTTTAAGAAAATGAATGCATTTGGGGGGAGGGCACCCAATTTATTGGGCATTTGGGTGAAGTTGTGAAAGGATCTGGGAATTTTGAAAGAGTTAATTTTGGACACAAAATTGGTTTAGATGATTTTGGAGTAGGACTTTAAAATACTGCTAAATACAAACCTCTTTTATTTTTAAAGTGACATTGCTGAAAATAAGAATATAGCAACATCTTTTCAGAGTGATTAACTCCAAACTGTAAGAGAGGCCAGTTTGGAAAGAATGAAAGGGGTCAGGGTGGATCCAACCTAAACTGTTTTGCTTAAAAAATATTGCTTCTAGTTGAATCATATCAGAGGCTGTATAGAAACGATGAAACATCTCCCCAGCTTTAATTTACACGACAGTGAGAAACGCTAGAGGTGGTCTTGTACATTTTGAATTGAGACAAGCCTGGTTTTTGTGAAGTACAGAGAGAGACAGTCACAGCAGAGAGGAATACACAACCCCTAAAGAGAAGAACAGAAGGAAGAAGAAATATGGGGGGAAAGGATGTATCCTGTCAGCAAGAAGGAAGCCTTGGCAACGTGTATTTGTTTTAGGGTGATATGCTTTATTAATGCCTTTTAAAACGCTCTTTTGGCTTGTTTAAACACCAGTTTTATACAGATTTAACTAAATCGGTTTACAAAACAATTGAATTAAGCCAGGCAATCTCTTAGAGCACAGAGCACCTGTATCATGAGTGTTTATATTGGCTTAGCTTGTGTCAGTAAATTATCCTTCCTTCACTGTCCAACTTCTTCCCCGGCAGCCGTTTGATTGCAGTGCAGGTGGCTTTGCCTCCCTCTCTCCCTCTGGAATTTGACCCCAGTCCCCGCAGAAGAAAAGCAGTGAGCTGGGCGAAGGACAGACTGAATGTCGGCCTGTCTTCCCGGTGAGCTTCACGGATCCTGAGGAAGAAAAAGAGGCAGAGGGGAGGGCTAGTGGCTTTGCAGACACGGTGTCTGCATTAGCTCAGAGGTGCAGCTTGCAGCTGACAACGGTGGAGCGATGGCTCGCCTAACAGCCATTTTAAGTTGAGGGAGCTCAGACCCAAGTGAAAAAGAAGTTGCAGGGGTTTTTTTCTGAAAGTGAGCAGCGTCACTTCTTCATGTTTTGTCTCCGTGCTGGCTAATTTCTCCCTGCCCCAAAATGTTTGTGAATATGTCTTTTTGCCCAAGCCACAGTGATGCTGTTGTCATACAGCTGCCTTTGACTCACACTGAAGCAAGATTCCTCTCTGCCTTCTGCAATGCAGTCCCTAGAGAGGCACAAAGCAGTGCCTGTCGCTTTCAAATCAACAACCTCTGTTGGTCGATGCCCCTGACTGTTTTGTACTTTCCTGCCGTTTCCTTGTTGCCGGTTTCTGTGTATTAGCAGGCACCTTAATTATCAGCTGGTACTCAAGAAGGGGGAGAGATGCGGGCCTGGGTCCACAGTGGAGCCATGCTGCTGCCAGCAGCCGTTCTGGAAGACCAGCTGCCTTGGACTCAGCACGTCTCATGGTGCATCAGCTGAGGGTGCTGCCCATGGTCACCCTCACGCAATGTCCCCGTGTAAAAAAACAGGAAGCAGAGCTTTCCTGCAGAACAAGTGCAGCTGTTAAAAAGCACTTATGCAAAGGTGTTTACGTGAGGAGGGAGGCACACGTCGAACCCTTAACCAGTGTCTGGGTAATGGGATTTTTGCAGCAACCTGTTGTGGGTGCCTCCCCGGAGTGCAGGAGCGGACCAAGATGAATCTGTGCCGTCAGATCCAGGACCTGAAGGGACACTGCGGTGGGCGAAGGAGAGAAAGACCCTGCCAGCCGTCTCTTCCAGCACCTCTCGCCGAAACAACAGCTGTGCGGGGTGGGCAGAGCGGGATAGCGGGGGTCGGCGGGAGCCGCTGGAGCGAGGCCGGCGGCGGGGCCGATACCGGAGGTAGGTGGCGCCACCTTGCGGGCGGCCGCGCCCGGTGCAGGGCCGCGCCTCGGCTGCGGGACGCCGTTTCCCCTGGGGTGTTTGCCAGTGCCCCCCGCTGCGCCCCTTCTTGGGGCTGGGGCTGGGGCTGGTCGCTCACGGACCCTTGCGCGTTCCAGCGCCTGGCAGCGCAGCTCCTGCCCCTCCTGTTAATTCCTGGTTTCGACTTCCCCTCTCTCGGCTGCTGCAGGCATGCAAGAGGTTAGCTCCTTCTCACTAGGGCATCTTTCCCAATCTGCTATAGATCAAGGTAAATGAGACATAATTAGTAATAATTATGACATTACATGGTCTGGAATGAGAAGCAGATGGGGCTTCCCTCAGGACGCTCCAGGTTGGATTTCAGAGAGGAAGGGATGGGGACAGAGAGGGAACATGGCAGGTCTTTCATGGTTTCCTGCTTTTAATCATGCCCGCTTGCAGAGGTTGGAGGCAACATCATGACCAGTATAAGGGGTCTGGGCTGGGACATGGCTCTACATGTCACTCATTCTCTGTTAGAAGAGCAAAGCAGAACTTGTGTTTAGACACGTGTGCTCTCCCTCCAACTCTTCCTTCTTTGTAACCTTAGTCCGAATTTTACATTAATCTGTGGAGTTTTTCTCTAGGAAGGAGGTGGGAGAGGAAGAAGTAACAAGCATTGACCCTCTGGTACAGACTGAAGTTGGATGCAGAGGCCAGGAAGGTGTTTTTCACATATATTTTGTGGCCCTTCTGAAGGACACTCAGCTGCAGTGTGTTGTATGGTCAGGTGAAGATAAGCAGTGATGCTGAGGAGGTGCTGGCCAACATTTGAAAGAGGAACAGTTAAGGGAAACCTCAGGCTTTGGCTCTTCTGGGAAGATGGTCCTTAGAAAGGGGGTAAGGGAGAGGCCCTTGCTTTTTATGTTTCTGGCACATTTGTTTGCCTTGGTGCTTGTACAGAGACAGGACACAATGTGAGTTTTGGTGGGAGACACATGGCACAGTGGATCCACCTGGCTGTGTTGTGGAATCATAAGGTTAAGAGTGTGAGCTCTCATGTGAGCATCCATTTCTCATTAAAAAAATTATGTAATCCACAAAAAGATCTAGGACCATGGGAACCACTGTTATGATAATATGAGATGTTGGGAGGCTTTATCACTGGCACTTTGTCACTCTTGCATTTTTAGATCCATCCCTCTGGGGACAGAACCAAGCCTTACCACCCAGGAGGTAGTGATAGCGTGAGGTAGACTTAAATGCCAACTGGTAACATAAACAAAGTGCTGTGTTTGTGTCCCTCTTTAGCTGGCTGTCTCTCTGCAGGTGCACACTGGAGGCCAGAGGCCAGACTAGTCCAGTTGTCAGATGGAATCAGGACTGGTACCAACACAGGAGCACTGTGCTGCACTCACATTCACTTGCCCTCTGACTCCCCTGTCATGACCCCAAGACAATTCCAAGCATGCAGAATGCAGAACACGTGGTTTTCTTTCACTCCTTGCTCTACAACCTTGACTGCAGGGAGAGCATCCAGGGGGAGCAGTGTCTTTGCTTTTCTCCAGGAAAAATCTTGCTTGTTGCTGAGAGACATTTTGCACTTAGCTTTTCAAGCAGACATTCTTTAAGATGCCTCTCCCTCTAGTTGCCAAAATTAGAGATTTGCTGATCTGCTGTTCTCAGAAAAATGCCTTTCTTTCTACAAATGAAGGAAAAGTGAGATTTCTTCAGAATGTTATGCAAGATGGATGGGTGCACCCAGGATTATTCAGGAGCCACAGTCTAGTTCTGCTTGGACATGTGGTCATTCCATGTCTGCTTCTGTTCAGCTAATACTGCTTGTGTCATCTCCAATACCTTACTTGGTTGAATTTAGCCTGCTGACCCCTATTTTCACCATGTTGGATTAAATAGCATCAGGTCTTCTTGCTTGCTGCAATGTTTCTGCCGTGTCTCATATCACAGAATCAAAGAATCACTCTGGCTGGACAAGACCCCTGGGATCATCAAGTCCAACCATCTACCCTACCTTATGAGTCCACTCCTAAACCACATCCCTCAACACTTCATCCAAATGATCTTTAAACACATTCAGGGATGGCAACTCAACCACTTCCCTGGGACACCAATTCCAGTGCTTGACCATGTAAATCAGAGGACTGGTGGGCTTGCAGGGCAGTTTCTCCTAAGGAGCTACCTCTGTGCTGTGGTAGCACTGGCTGTAGGTTTTAGTTTGGTGGTCTTTGGAAACTCTGGCATTACCAAAGTTGATGGCTTCTTGATGTTTTTCTGGGGAGTGGGAATGGAAAGAATTATCTCTAATTTTCCCTCTGCAGGCAATTTGCAAAAAGAAACTGAAGAATCACTTCTGGAGAATCAGTCTTGGCATCTCAGAGTTCTTCAGAAGTGCTGTGCTGTTAACATCTTTTCATGCCAGAACAGCTGAAATACCTATTATTCTGACTTCATTTTAGAAACTACGAAAGGGAGGATTTGTCTTAGTATCTCCTGAAACCCCTTTTCTGGAATGGATGCTTCTGTTCTTTTGTGGTGAAATATTTTAACACACTGATAGAAAGGGTTTCATCTTGTTCAACTTTGTTCATGGAAAAGTTTGAGCATTTAAGCTTGTTATGTGGGGTCCTTTCACAGCCAGGGAGAGAAAAAAGAACCAAGGACATGGTCTAGCGACTTCACGCTGTGTGTAACCTGAGCAAGAAGAGATATACCTCCACCTCATAGAGCACTGAGTGAGTAGTACTGCCCACTTCTTGTTTGTTTTGTAATCAGACCCACTGAGTTGTCCTCTGGATGTTTCCATTTCTCCCCTTTTGCTGTAGAAGGAACCTGCATGATGAGTTCTGCCCGGATGCCTGATTGCTACCTAGCTAAAATGAGAGTGATGAGTGTTACCCCACAGGTGTAGTTCAGGTTTGAAGATGGGAATGAGGTACTTATGTCATTCAGATATTTTCAAAAATGTCCTCTCTGGTAAATGCAGTCATCAGTACCCTCCATACCCCTTGAGTATGTCTAACCAAGGGCTGACTACTTGAGGAGATATTGCTTGGCTTCTCAGAGAGATCTTTGCTCATGAGCATAATGCTGTTGTTTGTTTGCTTATAGACTGTGACACATACTGTATTCACACACACTGATTGTGCCCCCACTGGGCATCCTAAATAGCACTTTTTCTGTGATGGCATCTTTCATCATGTCCAGTTTTAAGAACTATCTTCATCAACAAGACAAACTAGGGAACATTTTATTCTAGAATCCTTCTCGGAATAGAAATCCACTGGATATCAATCCAAGATGCCTCCTGGTTTTATTGCCTCGTGGGCTCTTGGATTCTGTCTTGGATGTATAGGTAGACACTCTTTTTGAAGCAGATCAAACTGGAAGAGTCCTTTGTGCTGGCTGTTTCCTGTGGACCCACAGGTTATGGAGTCATAGTAGTGTATGTACCTCAGACTAGCCTAGTGATGGGTTCTGGCAATCTTTCCTGAGTTTACTGCAGTGTGTAGTAACAGACTGAGACAGAGTGGAGACAAGCCACAGGAACCATGGCTGTGAAATGGCAATAAACTCACCTTCCCTGGGCTGCTGGACACCTACGGGTCAGCATCTGTGATTTAGATACCATATCAGGTTTAGAAAAGGTACATGTGCCTGAGGTGGGCTTCTCATGGGAATCTATAGATTCCCTCAGGTAACTTAGTTGAAGGCTATAAGGGGATGTCTGCCTCTCTTAGACATCATTTTTTAAAAAAAAAATAAAGCTTCAATTTAGATTTATAAATATTTTTGTAGAAATGATCTACTTTTATCTCTCTCATTATAGTTCAGGTTTGGAAAACCCAGCCTTTCGTAAGCAGACATCTATTCTAGCTCCTTTTAATTCTGCCTGGAGTTGCTTTTTGCATGGAGAGGTGATGGGTCAACTGTCTTCGCTGTTGTCACTGCAGGCTGACCCCAGTGAACAACTGTGCAAGCTACCTCCCCTTTTTCTGAGTCTTCTTCACATTTTGGCACTTACCAGCTGATATGGGGACTGGAAAAGTTGGGAGGAGACAGCATCAACCATTTACTAATCAGAATGGTAGCAACTCCTGGCTACTGACTGTTTCCACAGAGGTTTTGTTCTGTCTTCATCTTCCTTGGTTGTAGCAGCTGGTAGGCTGTACACCAGTAAGGATATTTGTTCAGCATATGACTGAGTTTCACCTTGAGACCTCTGTTCTGTCAGCAGTTTAAAGATTAAATGCCACCTCTTTAAGTGAGTGTCAGAATCACCACAAAAATCACTGAGAGGTAAGAGACATAATCCCTAAGGAACATCTCATTGATCCTCTCATAGCTCCCAAGCTGCATGTAGTCCTAAATGCATGACTGTCCATTTCTCCAGATTAGTTGATTTAGTTACACATCCCTTGGGCTTGTCAGTGGGGAAATTTGTCTCCTTGGAAAGAAGCGGAAGTCAAATAAAAGCTACTCCAAACCAGACCAAACAGCATTACTCGCTGCGCTAAAGTGCATGTGTCTCCTGAGACTGGAAAGCAGCTATTTCTGCTTGTCCTGCTGAATCCAGCCCAATTCCACTGTCTCCAGTGGAACAATGCATGCTGTGCAGCTTGGCTATTGGTACTAGCATCCATCAAGGGTCCTAAAAACTGCTGTACAGGAGACATAAGGTCTTACCTTATGTCTACGCTCAGATTTGTAGGGTGTAGGATCACATTCTACCCCCAGCCTGCTGGTGAAGGGATGCGTCTATGTGACGTGCCCTTGCAAACTGTTGACAGAGACCTTGCACATTGCTTGAATGATGCTCTCCTAAGGAAATATTATATTTTCCCTTCATTTTCATTTTAAAATTTTCCATTCCTCTCCATGTTTTTTTTTTTTTTTTAAGTGTCTGTTGTTTTCTGATATTCAGTCTGTGAAGATGAAAAGTGTGAATCTCTCGTGTGTGAATCATAGAATCATAAAATCATCAGGGTTTGGAAGGGACCTCGAAAGATCATCTGGTCCATAGAATCATAGAATCATAAGGGATTGGAAGGGACCTCAAAAGATCATCTAGTCAAATCCCCCTGCCAGAGCAGGCTCACTTCACTGGAGAAGCCATGGAATCAGAATCACTCAGGGTTGCCACAGCAGGATCACCTAGACCAAGTCACACAGGAACACATCCAGGCAGGTCTTAACATCTCCAGGAGACTCCACAACCCCCCTAGACAGCCTGTTCCAGTGCTCCGTCACCCTCAGTGTGAAGAAGTTCCTTCTGATATTTATATGGAACCACCTATGTTCCAGCTTATACCCATTGCCCCTTGTCCTATCACCAGACGACACTGAGAAAAGCCTGGCTCCATCCTCCTGACACCCACTCCTCAAGTATTTATAAACACTAATGAGATCACCCCTCAGTCTCTCGTCTCCCAGCTGAAGAGATCCAGCTCCCTCAGCCTTTCCTCTGGCATGGAGACAGTAATCATGTTGCTGGAGTAAGGTTTATGAGCATTTTCTCCAGGAAAACACAGAGGCATTTTGGTTGGATTGAGGAGTTGACCGGAGCTGATGATTTCTCACAGGTACCCAGAGCCCTCTGGTGGTCACAGCAGATCTAAAATGTCCAGCGTCTGAGTTCCATCCAGACGTACACGGCCACTTGTGAGACCTTGTTTGTGTGTGTTTGTGTGTGTGTGTGTGTGTGTGTGTGTGTTTTTCAAGTGAGAAGTTAGCAAGGGTTGGCGTAACATTGTTCTCCTTGTTTCCCCCCACATTCCCACCACTTCCGTTGGAAGCAGCAGCGTTCCGTTGCCTAGGGATGTTTACTTGGAAAATAGGCTTGGCCTGAGGAGTGCTGCATTTACTCTGCAGGTGACCGGAGCTGTTGCTGTTCAGTTAAAGGAAATTCTGAGAGCGTTTTGGAGTTGGAATTAATTTCAAATTAGCGTGTACTGAAACTTTGACTTTGCCATAGCATTTTCTTTTAAACCTCCAGCTTAGAAGCAGATTACTTCCTCTCCAGGAGCAGTTGATTCTTTGGAGGAAAGCATGGAAAGTGGTGGAGGAAGGGGAAAGGAAGGACCTGTGAAGAGTGAACACAGGGTGCTGCTGCATCTTCTAGACACCACCCTTTCTTCAGCCTTTTCTTCTTAAGCACTTAGATGGAGCAGCACCACTGGCTGGCTGTTACCCCAGACTTAAAAAACTAAGATTGGGCACTATCTGACAGACCAGAGGGACATCCTTTCTGGTGTCATGCATCCAAGAGGCATCATGATCAGAAAGCAGACTCACATCTTGCATCTTGCTGTGCTGATCCCTGTAATATCCAGCTATTGAGCAGCTTTCTGCCTGGATCCGAAAACAAAATTTTCCTTTTCATGTTATTGTCAGACTTTGATCCTCCCATCCTCTACAGGACTGGATAGAGGTCATGTCTGCTGTTCTAGCTAGAGACAGAAGCTGCTTTCTCAGAAATCACAGTTTACAATAAAATATTAGAGCAAACTGCTCCACTCAAGAATGGACCCTCATCGAGGGACTTCATGCGGGGTCCTTCATCCCTGTGTTCCTGAGTTATCCCAACACAGACCAATACAAGATCTCTGGAAGAACCTGCCACCTTTTGAATGAGTGCAGCTGTGATTTGTCTGTTGGGCTGACCAGTGAAAGGCTGCTGGCAGTGGAAATCTGACAGAGAACAGTGAGAGTTTTCTCCTTTCTTTTTTGCCAGCTGAGGAAGGAGGCAGCTGCCCCTTGGGAGGACAAAAGAGAGGAAGTAATATAGCAAGAAAAGAGTAAATACTTGAGAGGTCACAAGTGGTCTTCTTGGTATTCAATGTGCAATAAGCTTTTGTGTCTGTATCCGTGTGCATGCACACCTGGGGAAACTTGAGACCTTCTTCCCAGAAGTCTCAGATAATGCCTTGTAACCTTTGGGGCCACGGAAGCCTTGTAGTCTCCTTGGGGTACTGGCAGCAAGGTCATTGCTGGGTGGTTGCAGGGTGGAGTCTGAGCGATATGATGTGCCCAAAGCCAGTCAAAAAGCAGCTGGAGGGAGACCTGCTGCTGAGCTGGGCCAACGCAATGCTGCTGCTCCTGCCATCGTGCTGAGAACGGTAGCGGTTTTGGATCGCTTGCTTTCTGAGCGGGCTCCACCCCAGTGTGGTTATTAAGATGCTGCCTATTTGCACATAAGTGGATAAAAGAATTATTGTGGTCACTTATGAAATATCACTTTGACAGCATTAGGTGCTGGCAGGGCAGACCATTTGTATAAATCTTCTTGTGATACAGGTTGAGGCTTCGTCTTGTTACTGAGCTGGATGAAATCTGTAGGGGTCAGGAGGAGGTGTGGGAGCCAGGCTGTTGTCAGAGCGCTATCCTGATTGTACTCTAAATAATCTCTCAGCCATAATTCTCTCTTGCATTGAAAAGCAATAATAGCTATTACCTGCCCTTCCGGGCTGCTGAGAAAATTGAATAGTTAATCAATTTGAAGATGATATAATATTGCAAGCCAAGCAGATCTTGGCCTGAGCTACCTTAGATGGAGATACAGTACATGGCATTAGGGTCCTGTCTGTGACGTAGTGCAGAGGTGATGGGCTTAACGTCTCTCCTGTGGACCAATAATTTATACCAAGTAAGTGAGCTTTAGTTCCCTTCTTATCACAGGCTTGTTAGCATTTTCACAATGATATGGCTCTGGTTTGAATCAATGGCCTCACCTTGCCTTGGTGTCTCAAGCCAGTCTCTGACGCATGCTGAAAAATAAAAGATCCTTTTTTTTTTTTCTGATCTCAGGGAGAATAAAAACCAAATCCGTATAGAGCTCTGCTGAGCAGTAGGAAGCCAAGTCAAACCGCTGGACAGCATGAGAGGTTTGAAAGCCTGGATTGAATTGCCAGCTTAATAAATGATCCTCCTGAAGGGATGCCTCCTTTCACTCCCGGGTGGAAACTTGTCCTCCGCAATGCATGCATGCACGCGTGAGGGAGACAGGCAGGGAGCAGGGGGAGCAAGGCTGCCACAGTACCACAGGCTCTGTTCAGGAGCAGAGTGCACTGAGTTAAGCAATTTGCAGCAGCTAGGATGGTCTGTGTTGCCCTAAGAGGGGCAGAGGAGGTCTGTCCAAGTCCTCTCACAGGTATCTAGCTTATCCCACTGTCCATTCTGTGACGCAGCAACCAGCTGTTCTTCCCCATACGGGTCATCTTTTAGATTTCTGGAGTGGTAAGAGACACAAGGGGAAAGAGAGGTTATTTAACTCCAGAGAAATAATAGTATTGCACAGTTGCTTTTGGACACTGTTAAAAAAAGACAATCAACAAATAAATTGTTCAGAATTCCTTATGTAACAGAAGCAGTTTTGGGTTCCTCTGGAATTAGGGGCTGCTGAGACACAGTTTCCCATTGGAGTCTGAAGAAATACTATGAATTACACTCTACAGCCTTATATCTGAGGATTGTAGCCTCATCCCCAGAATGCAGGTTCCTTTTCCATGAGCAAAACTTCAGGACTGAACTCAAGAAAAAAGGTCCATTGCCTCCCTCTCTTCCCCCATAGCCAGGCATGGTTGCATTTTCTCAGATACCTGCTGATAGCAAGAGCTGGGTACCTACTTCCAAAGCAGACTTTGCCCCATTTAGCTCTGCTCTCTTGTTGCAGCTGCTGTGTAGGGCAGCTGAGGGCTGCAGGAAGCATTGTAGTGCTGCCAGCCCAGCTCCCACCAGGCAGGCAGAGCCTCTCTGTGTTCAGTAAACTGCAATAGCCTTAAGCCATTACACTGTGGCTGCTACTTTTATTCCGTGATATTGAGGTCAACACTTACTGCACTCACATATGTGGCTCTGTAGGACAATGCAAATCAGCCCAGGAGGACCTTTTCCACTAACATTATTTGGAACTGGGGAAAAGTGATACTTTCACCGGGGGACTGGAGGGATTGCTTTGTAATCTGCTTCCCTCCTGCTGTGGCACAGATGTGAGGCAGGGACAGGATGAAGGGCTCTCTTCCATCTCAGCAAGGACAGCAAAAGCATTTGGTCTGTGTATCTTTTAGGACCGTTGCTTTCCTGATGTTTTTCTGACAAAGCTCTTAATTCCTTTTATTGATGTAATAATTGATCTCCTGGCAGTGCAGCCTGAGATGCTGCTAGGCATTTCCAATGGGCTCAGATTAAATAGCGTACAGTTCCTCCATTCAGCTGTGAAAACACCTCCCTGGAATTATCCTGCAGACAAGATCAGGATGAGGTAGGCTACCTCTGGTTTGTCTGTAGCACTTCACAGGAAAGGGGAGCATCCCACAGGACGTTCTTCAGAGATAACCTTCCCAGAGGGGTACTAGAAGCCTAATCCCTTCCACTTGGAAGCTGTTTTTTATGTCCTACAATAAACACAAAGCTTTAAAAAATCCCATGCATTGCAAGATGCATGAATCTTGCTCTCCATTTTGCTAAATTCTTAACCTAAATAGCATCTTCCAACAGTAAGTTCCACAAGTTATTTAAATGCCACATGGAAAATATTTCACCTGACTCTGTTATAATTGGATGTCCTTCCATCTCCAGCACAAGGCAGTAATTCTGCCCTCTCCTTCATTTGATATTTTTATCTGTTCCAGCCCTCACTTACTTATTGCCTCTTGAAACCAAGAAAAGCAGATTATTCTCATCTCTGTGCCCCACTCCTTTGGGTGTTTGCCTCTCGATTCTCAGTGGTGCCTTTGTTGATATCCTGGACCCACTGAAGTTAGAGGAAAAATGGATGGCTTTGTTAGTGCCTGGGTTTCACATCAGAAGCTTGGAGGAGAGGGCTGTTTTAAATGAAGGTGCATCACAGTTGTCTTCTGCGTTTTTTACCCTATTATGTGCATTTAAAATATGTACACCCACCTATACGAGTCACAGATGCTACCAGGTATTCAGGTTATTCCACACTTTTAGAGGAAGAAATGCCTAAGTGCTGTGATGACTTTAATTGCCTGTCAAGACATTTGCAAAAATGTAATACCAGTTGCTCTTTCCCATGCTGAAAGAGCACTGAGTTTTCTCTGGGATGCATTATGCTGGCAGAAGTGAATTTGCCATCCTTATCAAAATGATCAGCTAGCATTACTTTCCATAAAGATAATGGTTTCAACTCAGCTAATTGATTTATTTTAGCTCTGAACACATATTCATGCTCTCCAAAGAGTTAAATCTAGCACATGCTTGGTTTTTGCCTCAGAGCTTTTACAAGGATGAAAACTGGCATTAAAGCTTTTATCTTTTTCTTGAAGCTGAGTAGTCTTTGCTGTGGATACCCGGGTCTGTATTTAATTAAGGGAGAAAATGCTTGAAAAGGTACCGTTGGCTTCAGCTCTGTGATGTCTGAGACATGGAATGAATCACCAGGGTGGAAGAATTGCTTCCTTTTTTTTTTCCTCGATAGACCCAGCATGGTGTCAGGCTGGAAACTTCAAATTTGTAGCTTCAAACAGGCTCTGGATGTGTAGCTTCCACGTGGATTCCTTGTTCGCTTGCAGTTCAGACCACAGACCTGGCATGCTGTGTGCAGGCTACTGTGGATCGAGGGCCACAGCCATTCATGAATTCTGAGCTGGTTTTCTTCCATCTGCCTTGGTTCATCTCCAAAAGTTCAGACCTTTTTCCTATCCATTAATTCCATCATTGTGAAACCTCAGACACCTTATCCCTAACAGATCTGGAGTAAATAAGTTGTAAAAATGCCGATGAGGACAAAGACAGTAATAAATTACTCCTGGAAATAGTGAAACCAGAGTCTGAAGGGCAACAATCAATTAAGGTGGATGGATAGGAGGCTGCTGAGCTCATAATCTGCCAGACCAACCAGAATTGCTTTATTGTCTCTCTTCTTACTGCCCTCCTTGTTGTTATCTATCTGGTACCTCATCTGGAGCTGGGGTGCTGAAGCTCTTGTTCCATGAAGACAGGATGAGAGAGTTGGGGCTGTTCAGCCTGGAGGAAAGAAGGTCCCAGGGGGACCTTGTAGCAGCCTTCCAGTACCTGAAGGGAGCCTACAGGAAAGCTGGAGGACTTTTTATTAGGTCATCCAGTGATAGGACAAGGGGGAAGAAGTTTGAGCTAAAAGAGGGTAGATTTAATTTAGGAAGAAATTCCTTACTCTGTGTGTGATGAGGTTGCCCAGAGAAGCTGTGGATGCCCATTCCCTGGAAGTGTTCAAGACCAGGCTAGATGAGGCTTTGAGCAACCAGGTCAAGTGAGAGATGTCCCTGCTCATGGTAGGGGAGTTGGAAATTGTCTCTAAGGTCTCTTCCAACCTAAACTGTTCTATGATTCTGTTATATTAGTATATTAATTTACACTTGTACATGCTTCTCACCATCAAAGGGAAAAGTCTTTTCAAAGAAATGGATGTTGGAATTTGGCCCCATCTATAAGATACTCTGTTTCTCTCACTATTCCTGAGACCTGTCCCCCACTCCCACTCTTGGCTTTGCTGCTCTGCTAG